>JARHVA010006391.1:0-400000 GCA_037957365.1 Torreya grandis
AAAAAAATTCAACCTATAGGATTTGACCATTTTGACATGGGGTTTAAAATTGGTCAACAATAAGTTGATTAAAATCAAGGTTAATAATCCTTATTTTACCATACTTTTTCATACTACCATCGACAACAGACCTAAGCTCAAATTTTCTAGATTTACAATCTCAAACACACTCAAAGCACTTAATTTCACTATTATACTAGAATGACTTATACTTTCACTAATAATTAGGTGGGGAGAACTATGTTAGGCTTGATCCCTCCTTAGAGTATTTCTATGTAAGCAACTCTCTTCACAGTGAGGTGTTGAAGATGTCTAGCCTATCCTTCTAACGAACACACTTTTCAGTTCATACCCTACTTGTAATGAGTATTAGGGTTTGCATCATAAGTCAGTCATTAAATGTATAAAACAAAGTTTCATAATTTATGCATGCATGAATAGACCCAAAAAATCTAGACACAAGTGCACCCAAAAGTTCAATACAGTGTTGCACAAAGGACATTAGTTCCAATATCAATACACTGGAGCCACATGGCACTAATATATAAATATAGTGCTATGATCTAGGAGGGATTATGACATAGTGATGTAGTTGATGACACCTAGACCTGCTTCCATCTAAATTTTCAGCACTCAGATCATCTGTATAAGGTGTTTTCTCGATAAGTATTTATTTGCATTTATTATGATTATTCTTATAAATTCAAAGATAGTCAATTTTGTAAAAAGTTAGTGGTTATTTTATGTATATTATTTCCCTAATTTAGTCTACTTAACCCTTTAATAAAACATAGCATTTACATAAGATAAACCTAAAAGGTTAAAACAATCTTTAAAATCATTATCAACCATAGGATTTATCATCTTAGAGAGCATAATCTTGTAGTAAAGCACATAGTAAGTGATGTATTCATTGGGTCCTTTTCAAGTTTTCTTATTTAAACATATAACATATTTTCATTAATGTTATTATAAAAGTGTGCTAAGAATTAATCAACCAAATGATTGAAGGCTTGATATGATTGGAAAGGAAGGTCATAGAACTATCACAAAGCATAGTCCTTAAGAATCTTTGGAAGTAACTTTGTTAACAACTTATCATTGGTTTCATAGTCCAATCATGTTGCATAAAAGGCTATAATATGTTTTTTTAGATCACATTTACCATCATATAATGTGATAGTAGGTGCAAAAAATAATAAGGGTAGGGGGTAATTTAAAATATCTAGGGCCATCAATTTATGTTATAATGCTTGAGAATTAGTTGAATGACCCACTCTAGAAGAACCTTATTCTAATTTTAAAACCTTAGCTTTGACATCAATGATAGTTTATATAAGGGATTGAGAATTAAGCATAGCAAATTATGTAGTCATGGATAATGTCAACAAAGTAGCCATCCTAGGAGGTAAAAAAGTATGTTATGTAGGGATAGAAAAAAAAATGAGAATTACTTTATGTTTCCTCCACATTATGAGTGGGCATTTAAAATGTGTAACGATAGGAGTAGACATATTAATAATAATAGTATGAGTAGTTGTTTAAACAACTATTATATACTTGTTACCTCTAAAAGGTAAATTAGTATCATTGAAGGCTTCATGCAGTTCATCATATCTGGTCACATTAGAATTATTTTTATGTTCATCTCTAGTTAGATGTAATTATATATCAATCATGGGTGGATTATTTTTAAAATATTAAGTTAATTCCCTTTGGTATATATCATCAAACCTATCATGAAAATTAGTATACCGATTCCTTTATTAACATGCACATGAGTTATATTTCCCATTATGATTATGTGAACTTAAAGGAATACTAGAGATTATATTGAAACCCTAATGGAGGAAAGACATGAAACCCTAAGAAGGAAGGGTTAAACCTTATAGGAAACTAGGGTTTTATCACTCAAAAGAATGGTCAATTTCACCAAAATGTTTTAACTTATTTCAGATTTAATGATCTAAACAAGTATAAAACTATTGAAATGAATATTACATAATATATAACATAAAATACACATATCTTAATGCTAAAATATTAACTATTATACATCACATTAATATAAATAACAAGAGGATAAGGTACTTTTTTGGTTTACTATTTAGTTGTACTCATTCTCTATGCATAATCAAATGACATGCTTTGAAATGGATTTGTGGTCGCTTGACTCATGAAATAGAGTATCAAAATATGTTAGGATGTTATTAGAAAGGCCTAGACACTTGAAGTGATCAAATGTGTCAAATGCTTGCATAAAATATTTGTGGGTTTCTTAGCCTATTCTCCCATAGATCATGGATCCCTCCTATCAAAATGTTTTTTGAGTAATATCCTACCCTCACTCTTATTTATAGATTCATATATTGTCCTCATTTGCCTTGAACCCTAGGTCCACTTTTGGCACTTCCTTGATGAAAAAATGGGCTAGAAATATGGGTTGGATAACTCAACCATACCCTATTGAGTGGTTGAGGATTGTCTGTGTTCCAATAATCCAAATATTTCTCAACTACACGTAGATATTCGACCTATGTGTATGTGTCCTCAAGAGTGATATGACTTAATGCAATGTAGCTCTTTGGAGTTTAACATTTGATAATATACAACTTTAACCTTACTTTAGGTGTTCACACTTGTCTTAGAAAATGTTCACTTGACACTTTTTTAGATTTGGATGTTTTATGATATTTCCTTAAGGATGTGCAAAGAAATTTCTCAATGCTTATTAGATATGAGTTAGATAGGAATAACCTTAGAATTGATGTGTATAAATAGATGAATCTAGGTAATTTACCTCTATAACAGGCATACAAAATGTGTGGGCTGACCTAAGGAAGGGATTTGAATTTGACAAATAATTTTTAAGATAAATTGGAACATTGTTTGCTAAAGTAGACAATACAGGTAACCAATTTTTTCTTTATTATTGTCGGCAGTGTCCAGGAAGGATGAAATGTTGGTTTGGAGTATGGAGACAATGTGCATGAGTTAATATAGTAGTATGGAATACACTATGGAAACTTTGTACATGAATGACAAAAAATTGGGTTGGTTGAGCCAATAGATAGGCAAATCTATAGGGAAAAGGATGTGCAAGAGTCATATATATATGTACAAGTCTAAGTCAATGATAAGTCAAAATTGATATTTTCAAATGTCTAATACCAAATTTAAGTATCTACATAATGACTAAACATGACATGAATTGAATGAATCTATTGTGAAAGTGCAAGATAAAATGTTTCAAACCTTGAGAGGAGAATTTAGGAAAATCTAAACCATTTAATTATTTTCCATGAATTCATTCTACTAGTGTAAAAACTCATATATGACCAGGGCTTATATTCACTAGATTATTTGTTGAGCATGCATTTAAATTTGAAGTGTTGATTATTAAATTTATACAAATATATTAGGAGCCTGATAATAATTGACGGATAACATAGGTTCTCAAATACATCCCCCATTTTATAGTCTTCAATGCATCCTTAAAATTTTAAAGAATGATATATATCTATTGTAGATATGAATAGAATTTTAAAAAACCAAACAAGATTTTCAAAAAGATAACATTGACAATTAAGATTATCAAATCAATTCATGTACATTAACAATATACTATTATCTACTCTAACTACTCGATATGCCCAAAATATTCTTATAAAAATAATCCTTTTTTACTCATTTTGTAAATTTTGTTGGCTTAAAAGTCTAAACCTACTCTATATTGACTATTTCCTTACCATCTCTAAATCTATTATGAGTCAAATATTCCAACCTATTTTTTTTAGGAAAAAAATTACTCTTTTCATTTATTAGTACCTGCCAGGCGAGGTACTATTGTTTTAGCTTTTGTAAAATAATTTACATGAGGTTGTGTGATGATCCAATATACTTTTCCTGACAACTACAAATTAAAACACCTTTATAATGTATCAATGACATATCATTTTTATATTATTTTGCTCGTTAAAAAATAAATGGTGATTACTGTGTCGCTCTTTACTCAATCAAATGTTTTTTAATATAAATTGCAATCTACTAATGTTTATGATGTGGAATTGTCTAATTTTTAAATAAATCTTGGTTGCATACAGTGATTTTGGCTACATACGACAAATACTATTTTATAATGGTGTTTCATGTTATTTGTTTTGGCTGCATACAGCCAGAAAGCCATTTGTAACTTAGAAAGTGAAATGTAGTCAACATAGTAATTGCATCAAATAGAAAATACACATTATACACAACCCTAATACCTGGTTGGGTAGCCCAAAGAACCTATTGACAATAATACTATATGCATAAAAAGGCATTTGAGATTCAATTTTTTACACCATAAAAATTGTTAACTTCATCATTCAAACTACATTATAAAATTTTCTCTTGACATGAAGCAAAATAAAATGAAGACAAATAGGAAACTACAATGTATGCTTTCAAAACACACACAAAAATTATGTTTTTCAATAAAAATCATACAAAAAGATTACAATAAAATAACATGATCTTCAATAAATATCAAACAAAACCATAATTAAAAAAACACGATTTTCAGCAAATATCAAACAAAACTACAATGCATAAAAGTCTATAGGATAGACTTGCTGAAAAGTGCTACTTTCCCCTCAATACTAACAAAAACTAGGACCATTGAAACAATATACTAGACACCAAAAACTTAGGTGAAATGGATCATGATGTCATTAAAATGTGCATTTTTTAGTACCCATTTGTCAGATATGATGAACGTAGGCCCTCTACAACCCACTGTGATGTAATAACTTTGTTTGCCTTAGATTTTTCTATGAATTACGTTGAATACCCAACAACATATTGAAGAAACCCAACATTAAATGAACTGTTACCAACTAAAATTGGATTTGGAGATCTTACCTCCTATTCGTACTTCCTTAGCTAGGATTGAATGATTGAATGAATGGAACATATAAGAAAAGGCCAACTTTAGCTTAGGATGATTCTTTCTGCATCATTCAAACTACATTATAAATTTTTCTCTTAATATTAAGAAAAATGTACCAAAGAAAAAAAGAGAAATGGTTAAAAATAATACATTCCATTTTAAAAATTGAATGGAGCTTGTGGAATTAACACTAGTACTAAATTTAAGTAAACAAAAAACATATAAATGACAAGCGCGCTAATCAACCTTTCGTGTTTCTTCATAGTGGAAATGCTCTAACTCAGGTAGCCTCGTCTTAACAAATTTCCTATTGTTGATTGACTAGTAGCCATGAAGTCGTATGAGAAGACTAAAAACACAATAACATCCTTTTACAAAACAAAAAACAATGTGAATTGTAACAACCCATTCACTGTTGAAAAAAAGTAGTGATGTTAATTATATATTTATATTTGTACAATTTTTATATATTAAATTTAATCATTGACAATAATTATATTAAACTATAATACTAATATATATTAATATTATAATTTAATATTGCGGTTTTTTTAAATATATGTAATTGTATAAGAATAATATGAAACAATTTTTATATAATTAATAAAATTATATTTATATCAATATATAAAATATCATAGAGAATGTTTATATTATGGAGATCATCATGGTTTTCAAAAGGTGTTCATAGGCAACACGAGTTAGTTGATTCGGTAGACCAAAAAATAAGCAACACGAGTTGGTTGACCAGCAATAAATAACGTAAGCAACCATTATTTTTTAATGAGCGTGAGCCAAAAGCCATAGGTATCTTCTTCTTATTATTTGATTTGCTATCAAAAGAATGTTTGGACCCACCATACTTGTTGATGGAACCCTTTATTATATTTTTATGATTATGACGATGATGATAGAACAAATCGTTTTGGGATTGTAACCGTATGAAATGTAAGAGATAGAGAAAATATTGTATCGTATTAATACGACAACGCTTTTATCTCAAAGTCTAAAATATTTAATTATATTTGATAGCTTCACACAACCTATATAAAACGAATTATTCATGTTGGAAAGTATAAATAGTGAGAATACTTTTAAAATCATATGAAATGAAAATGGAAAAATTGGGTTGGTGTAGAAAATTCTAAAGGATTATTTTAAATATATATTTAATTTAATTTAATTTAATTGATATTGATTTAGGTGTATCTTTAGATAAATTTATCAAATCTTTTTAAGAAGATAAATAGAAATATTAGAGATTAAATTTATTAAATGTGTTTTTTATTCTTATAATTATAATTATGATATCTTTTTTTTTTAAATTTCAAAATTATTATATTTATTATATTTACATCAAGGATAGTGTTATATGACTTCCAAGTTATATTGGGTTACGGAGTCACCTTGTACTTTGAGGGATCTATTAATATAGTTGAAAGTTTGTTTCTACTAGCTCCATTTTAAGATAGGTCACCACTTCCCATAATATCAAGTACTTGTCTTATTAATTCTTTAGATATAAATGCTCATGGCCTTTGTTTTAGTTAGATATTCTCCATATTATGGGTATGCATAAAAATATGCTTACCTTAATTAAGTATTATAATGTATGTAAAATACATCAAAAATCCTTAATTAAGTATAGAATTAAATATTTAGGGAGATGAGGGGCTCGTATCATTTAAGAACATTATCATTTGAGTGAACTTTTGATTTTGATTAATTTCTAAGCTTGTCATTACAATTCGAAACCATCTACATCAATATGTGAAGGTCCAAACATGTTCACCAATAAATTTTGGCCGAAAAGGGAACAATTTTAGTGTTGTACAGATAGTCATAGTTATTTTCAAGACCATACAGATGCGCCATGACCTACAATTGATGACATGAATATATGCTTATGTCCACCTACTTTTGATCTATCACCTTCTATCTTATATTCACATTCTTTGAATTCTGACTCTATAATGAGCAAATCTTGCAAGACTTAAATTGGTAAGGATTTGAATTGGGGTTTATGTCAAGAGGGTTAGTTATTTTCTTTATGGTTTTTCAGACCCCTAAAAATGTACAAATAAATTTTATTTCAATAAACAAAAATTTTAAATCAATAATAGTGCTAGCAAAGTGATCCATGAGTGTTTTTGATAAATACTTTAAGAGGAAATAAGTTCAATTGCATGTTAACAATCAAACATTGAAAAAAATTTTGCATATGATTGACAACCAATAACTAGAAATAAGAAAGTTGGGAAAGGAAAATAGGCCAATCCAATTTTAAAAGTGTTTGTGAAACTATACCAAGACCATATGAATGGTCCTAGTCACTGATCATGTGTTTAAAGAATATGTGTGGGTTTTACAAAGATTCATGAAGGTAGTTTCAAGCCTCATATGCCTTCATAATGGTTAGATAACATCAAATTTGGACAATTTAACCATACATTGACAAATGTGCATAACATGTATGAAATAATATCAAATAAACTCTAAGGGATTTTTTTCGTTGTTTATATTTTTTCCACACTTTGAGGTGTGTGATTAACCACAACATATGTCGTCTAGGCACACACTTCAAAGTAGAACACATTAAGATAATTTAATTGGTAATACAAATATGAGTTTTTTAGTGTGGATACTTTAGGTTTTAGAACCTACAAAATCTCACTTTAATTTATTTATAAATCATGGACGAGAGAAAAAAAATTTAAATGCAAAATAAATTCTTAGTGAGGTATCTCCTTTGTCCTCGTTATGCAACGGAAGTTCCATGTATCAAGTGTTGACCAAATTTGACTTTTAGGTCAAATTGGGGCACCCCTAGGTAAAACCTTGGTATTTAAGTGTTTTATGGGGCCTAACATTATGCCACAAGGTGTTTTATAGGTTAACTAATGTCACTTAATGTTGTATTAGCCTTGGCCATTAGTTATTTTAGCCCTTATATCATTTTTAGGTCATTTTGAGGTCAAAAAGAGTGCATTTAATGAGTTGTTCATATTTATTGAGAAGTGTGAAGGTTAAAAATGTGATGTCATGCCCCATGTGTCCACTTAAGTATTAACAAATTGGCATAGCTAAAAAGTGGTAGGTTCTTCAATTAAAAGGGTAGTTTTCTTGGCGAAAAAGAAGATTTTAGCACTTGTACAGATCTTGGGAAGTGTGCCATGTGCGAAAGGATCACAAAATGCCTCTTTAGCTTCCCCAATATTAGTTACACATTTTATTTTATCTAGAAGTACCATTTATTTCTCAAAACTATTAAGTTCCTTGTCACCCTTCTTGGCAAGCAAAAGTGACCTGCAGGTTTGTACTCAGTACGGTCAGCACAAGAGGTTTTAAGAAAAATACTCTTGGGGTTGTATTCTATGCTTATTCAGATTAAATTTGATGTTTGGTTGTAGAATAATGAAGTTCTGAGCTTTATGAACCATTCCTAAGATGTTGACCTTTCAAATCTACCTGCTAACATGTGTACCTTGTAGGTTTCGCATTGGTTTGAGCATTTTCATAAAACTGAGCTATTGAGATGAGTTCCATATGATTTTTAATCCATATCCTCATGATTTCCATGCTTATTTTCATTTTTGGTAAAGATCTCATGAGATTTTTGGTTTAATTTGTAGTTTTCTATCCTAGGTGCAATGGTAACCATTTCCACTACTTGTAGAAGGTTGTATTATCTGCAAAAGCTTAATATAAATGGGCCATGATATTTCCCATGTTTAAATACCATAGAGACCACCTCCCTTCTATGTTTGGGCTCATAGTTCCATGTTTTGATGAAACTTATGGCCCATGGTCATACTCAGTCAGCTCCTTACCCATTTTTATCTACATCCATGTTGAATCGCGTGTACATAATTTGTTTAGTATGTTCATGAAGTTGTATTTGAGGTCTCTAGATGTTGAAATGTGTTTGGGAGTAGGAATAAATAAATTAGATATTATAAAGACTGTGATAAGAAGACTATTGTAGTTATATACCATACATATCACACAATATGTAGTTGGAATGTGCACCTATAGGTGATCATATGGAGGAATTCATGTTGAAAATGAGATAGGTGCTCATATGGAGGAATTCATGTTGAAAATGAGATAGTAACACCTGTTTTATATCTTTTGAGATATTAGGAGTGAGTTTATGAGGATGAGATTGGTTCGTAATTTAGTAAATAGTTAAATAAATACACATTATTCATCTTTATATATGTTGACTACATGTACTTGACCATGCCTACTTATAGGTGGTGCCAATAGAGCATGAAAGTAGCTTTTGAGGCATTAAATCGAGTTTGTTAACTCCTTCAGATCCTAGTATGCTAAAATACCACGAAAGACCTCATTTTAATGACTATACTACAAGAACAAGTAGAGAATCAACCTCAAACACAAATGACCATGTACAGGGACACTTTCCCTAAAGATTGTAAAATAGAGGTCCATGAGCATTTTGGGAATAACATATGACATATTCATAAAAGCTTCTGAGGTATCCTAATGGATTTAATTTTCAATCCCTAGCTTAGATAAGAGACATGAAAATTTTGGGAGGAAGATGTCAAATGGAAGGTGGTTTTTAGGAAGCCTAAAAAAATCAACTTTATGCACTAATTTTGAGCAATGTTATCTACATGTTCAATCCTAAAGAGAACTTCACACCCTAAGTTGAAAACTTGACCATTAACAACATGTTTAAATTACTCTAAGTGATTAAAGGGAGTAATTTAACCTAATAAACCATAAAATAGGCTCAGAATCTATGTTTAGAACCCCATATATAGTTTCAGTCCATATATAGAGGAATGCGGACCTATAACAGGGTATAGAATAGTAACCTAAACATGTGTTTTGATGGTGTTTTAGCCATCCAAAGTGAATCTAAGGTGGATTCTAGTGTAAACATGTACTAGTGACCAAAGAAGTGTTTAAGAGAGGCCCTAAATATATCATGACCAAGTTCAAATGAGCTAATGGTCATCTACAAGGGTCAAATAGGTAGGTATAAAAAATAGTGAGCTAATATGAGTTTTAGGCTTGGTTTTAAAACACTCAAACTGGTTTCAAGGTAGAAGATTTCTAATTGACCTAAATAGGGGTTCAAGGGAAACCTTTTCATTAAATAACCTAAATCTCAAGGAGAAAAATGATCTACAGGCAGGGTTTTTTAGTCATTCAAGGGAAACTCAGTTTGGTGAACTCCAAGTGCAAGTGAGATTTAAGGGAGAATTAACACGACACATCAAGCCTATGAACACCTTTTGAAAGCCATGATGATCTCCATGAACCTTTTTATGTGTGAAAGATAACTTATAGGTGGTTCCCATAAAGCAAAACACAATAAAAAATGGTGCATAATCTTGACTAGGTAGTTGTTGTTGAGGTGTGGAGCTAAAAGCTTCACCAGATGAGTGGATGCTGAAGTTGCTAGATTTACATAGTCACCAACGATGGCAAGGAGTTGACCAGTAGCTACTGACGTCAGTTATGGATTAACTGACATCAGTCATGTGCAGGCAAAAAGGGACCGATGTCGATCACATGTGCGTCCAAAAAGTCTATTTTTGTGGATGGAACAGATTGTTTGCATTATTAGTTTAGCTGTTAGTTGTAAGTCTACGTTTCTATTTTTGGCACGACTATTTTGAGCCTTTGATTAAGAGGTTTATCTCATGGTTGAGAATGCATAGCTCATGATCCCTAATTCTATATAATAGGGATAGATCTTCATAGCTTGTAAGATGTAAGAAAGAATAGTACAATACATATTGTATATGTGTATCAATCTAGGTTGTTGGAATTGATTGAGAGAACTCTTGAGGGAAAGAGATCTGTACATCTGAGAGATGTGAGAAGAAAGTGTGATTTTCTTCATTGTATTTCCTTTTGGAAGAGTTTAATACAAGTTTTCAGGGTGGTTTCTTGTATCTCTTATTCTTTGTTGTTTCTGATTCTAGTTACTTATTATTTTGGTTTAATTTTGTGTTTAGTTGCTTACATAAAAGTAATCAAGTTTGTTGGTTGATCCCCAACAAGTGGTATCAGAGCCAGGTTGACTAATAGGTGTTTCAGATCTAGTTAGTGTTTGTTGATTACAGGTCACTCACAGGGGTTTCTATTTGAGTGGGAGAAGCAATGGCAGAAGAAAGTAAATTGAGAATGGAGAAGTTTAATGGCAAGAATTACCAATTATGGAGAATGCAGATAGAAGATTATCTATATCAGAAATATCTATACTTACCATTAGGTGGGGTTTCAAAGAAGCCCATAGATATGGAAGATGAAGAATGGGAAGTTCTTGATAGAAAGGCTCTTGGATCTATAATATTGAGTCTGGCATCTACTGTGATATCTAATTTATCACAGGCAAAGTCAACTGTAGAGTTAATGACTACTTTAGCAAATTTATATGAAAAGCCCTCAGCTTCAAATAAGGTATATCTTATGAAGCAGTTATTTAATTTGCAAATGCAGGAAGTTGGATCTGTTTCTAATCATCTAAATGATTTTCATGGAATTTTAAATCAATTAAATTCAGTCAAAATAGTTTTTGATGATGAAATTAAAGCTCTATTAATCTTATGCTCTTTACCTAAAAGCTGGCATAGCTTGGTAATAGCAGTTAGTAATACTGCATCTGCTTCAAATATTTTAAAAGTAGATGATGTTGTTAGTGTAATCTTGAATGAATAAATTCACAGGAAAAGCACAGAGGAAACATCAGAGAATGCTTTAAGTTTTGAAAGCAGGGGAAGGCAAGGAAGAGATCCTTCTAATTGTAAGATCAGGTTGATCTGCAGGTTGTGCATGATCATGTTAGATCTACATGGTAAGTAAGATCATTTGATTTGTAGGTTATTGAAAGTTCATGGGAGATCTACTTGAAGTACTTTGAGTACTTGTGTACTGGTATTATTGTTACTGATTGGTTGGAGGTGAACAATAACTCTGTGTTTGAGTTGATTGTTGTGACCGTAATTGAGAGAGTGAACTATTGAAGGAGAATTACTGGTGAACCCTAGAAGTGTGGGAGCTCTAGAGGTGTGGGAAGAAGAAGTGTGGCATATTCTTTATTGTATTTTATTTTGGATAAGTATTAATATAATTGGGTATTGTCTCTCATATTCTGTGTTGTTTCATATTTCTAGTTACTTATCATTCTGGTTAAATTCTGTGTTTAGTTGCTTATACAAAGGTAATCAAGTGTGCCCTTAGTGGGCAGTATATCGTGATAGTTGTATAGAGGAACATGTAAAGATTTAAGGTCTTGGCTAGACCTAAAATGTTTTCATCATGGTATACATGACCTAAATAGGTCCCATTAATGGAGATACAAGTAAAGAAATAGCCTTAAACAAGTAGATTACATCCCAATTGGGAATCCTGCACACAGTTCTCTCCATAAGGAGTCTGTCTTGGGATTTAGATGGGTTGAGAAGTCTGAGAGAATAGGGTAAGTTCCCCTATTTTATCTTAGATAGAGGGCACTCCCCTCAATGTAAACCTTGGTAGTTTTTGGAAAGGATGGTAGATGGATGGATGGATGGGGAGCTAGTTGGACCTTTCAATAAGGATTGATGAGCTATATAGCACCTATGTAGACATATAAAACCAAGAAGGAAGGGATGAGTCTTAGCATAGTGTCCTAAAATCCCAAGGTTATATATAAGCCTATTAGGCAAGGTACAATCCTAGTGCCCAAATGAGAAGTCATCCTCAATTTTAGATCTAAGTAGACTTTCTAGTGAATTGGAACATGTCTATGGGGGAATTATATAAGTGTTTTATCTATTTGGAGATAGGGTAAACCATTAAAGGTCATTTTGAGCTCCATGATGCATTCAAGCTTACTAGGCATGCTAAATTCTAGATTCCAAATGAGAGACTAGTCACACTCTCAGCATTAGATATGAGTTATAACCTATTAAATCATGTTCATAGGGTGACTAAAAGTGTGTTTCATCTTATATCTTGTATAGAATGCATCAATATAATTTATTTTGGCTTAAGACCAACATTAGGCCTATTGGAATGGAAGGAAGAGCTCAAATAGGTGACTTCAAGTGTTCATATCTCATCTGAGGCTTTGCATGGAGGCCATATAGGTTTATAGGAGTTAGAGGGGATATTGAAAAACCACTTTATAGTTTTTTCTTTGCATTTTCAATGTCCAACTTTCATGAACAATGCTTAAGAAGGAAAACATGCCTAAAACCCTTGACAAGGACCCAATTGGAGAAATGAAGCTAGAGATGCATTATAATGAACTAATTTTCACATTAAACCTATTATAAGTTTTATAGGACTCACTTAGGCTCCTTCCCATACCTTTTAACTGTATGGACTTGTACAAATGGGCTGAGAAATAGGGTATGTTTTACCATTGTTTGTGTTTTATAGGTTATAGAAGGAGTCTAAGGATGAAAACAAATTTAGGAGGAAAATTTATACTTTTTATAACTCCCCATATTAATTTAATTCCTTATATAAACGTATGAGTGTGCAAATAAATAGTTTCATCTCAGCTAGTCAAAATTGACATATTCGACAAGTTAGTGAGAAGGGTGAAAAACTTCAAGTGAGATGAATTTAAGGTTTCCTTGATGCTTATAATTCCATGGATGGTATTTAAATGTGTCATACACTCCAACCCATGTATTTTAATCAGATGTTTTTTCCAATTTGGAGGCCAAGTGTGCAAGGTTCGCGAAGGAAGAGTTGTCTAGACTATAGATGATGGTAGCTCCTTTCCAGGGGATTCCAGATGACTATCCATAAAACCAATATATGAAGAGCAATTTATTATGTCTTTTACATTCACCAAAATAATTTTATCTATTCCTAATCATTTATAAGGCATTCAAATAGGGCCAATCATGAACATAGTTTTTCTGATCCAACAAGGGGAGTTTCATGCCACTTTTCATGAAGTTTATGCCTTGAATTGGCACTTGTGCTTCCTAAAATTGCATGGTTCATCCCATATCCTATTATAATGAAAAATTAACTCCTTTTATAATATTTATAAGTGTTCTTATGACCGTTAAACTTCTCTCTTCTCCTCTCTCTCTCTCTCAAGTTCTATAAGAACTAGCCATTTTGGCCATTGTAGGGGATGTTCCACCTAAGTATGGTGAATACCTAATCATTTTTAAACATTTTTATAAATAATAAAAATGTTTTTTACCTTTTCCATGATTTTTATTAGTGTGGTTATTTGGAATTTTTTATTTTGCATAAGTGACAACTCTTGTTTCCTTAGCATGATTGTTTCATTCTATCATCTATTTGCAGTTGGAAAGATTCTTATTACAGGGCATGAAAAGTGTTTTATGAGATTTTAAGGATTTAGTGAGTTAATATATTCATTATTATCCTCATAGGCCTTTTATCTAGTCCTCCTAGCTTTGCACATTCATCCATAACTTAACATTGTAACATTGATGTGAGAAGATGAAGATTGGAGAAGTGTATGTCCATTTTGTCCCTTGATTTCAAGTGTAACATGAATATGGTTAGAAGTCATTAATATATTTTGTGTATCACCTCCCTTAGGATATTTTTTTTAGCTATCTCTCTCTCTCTCTTTTCACCCCCTAAGTTCAGTTGTAGTTGCAATCCAAAGTGGTACATCAAGGGAGCTAGCCCTATCTAGAGATTCACCTCATCCTTAGGCTACCCACAAGACTAGAGTTTTTTCCATTGTGCCACTTGGATGAGGAGAGATTTTACATATCCTCAAGGGTGAAAATCCAAGTGACAACATCAAGCATACCATCAAAGGAAGTATAATGTGTGGTTGATTTGAAACCCTATGTTTTTCTAGGTGATAGGACCAACATTAAAAAACTGAATATGAATAAATGAGTCACTCAGTATGATGCTTCATAATACATTTTGTTCATGATATTCATTCAAATTCACTTGGATCTATCATACTATTGAATAAAACATGAACTTTAAAAATGTGTTGAACCACACACCTCTATGTTCAGGTGATATGTAGTGGAAGTCATGTGGATCTATCATATGATTAAAATAATCATGACAATAAAATGTATTAGTATAATTTGCCTTGCTTTTAGATATGGGATCAACTTATGAAGTCACATCTCAAAATAAGCTAGATGTGCCATTGAAATATATTATATGTATCATTAAATAATATAATGTGAAAATATTTAACATTTGAAGAACTTACACAAAAGAAAATTTTCCCCATGTAACCTCGTGATATAAGTAAATTTGAGTCATTAAAACATGGAATATGGAGATCATTGAAAATGTTTATCATTTAATTTGTCATAACATTAAGTCAGATTGTAAAAATACATAGTACTAGAAAGAATTTGTATTGGACATAGGGTTTTCTAAATATATACACATGATAAGAAACTATAAACACCTAATTTTTTTACAAGGATTGTTATTACAATGTTTCTATTAATTTTATTGTGCATATGGATCATTGACATAAATTAGGGTCTTATTATGTTTGTCTATTTGATTTCTTCTTTATCCTTATTTTATGTGTGATCCCATGGTCTTCTTTTATTTTGTTTTATATTTAGGTTTGTTCATTTTTTTCCTAAATGACTATTTTTTATTCTTCCTCGATCTTTTTTTATTTTTACCTGTCATATAGATTTTTTAGTCCCACCCAATCTACCCTTGTGTTGAGTGTAGAATAGGGCTACCAAAATCATAGGGTATATTTGATAGACACATGTGTGACTTGTACTATTTTTGTCTTTTCTATAATTTTTTTGTATGTATTAGACCTTTGTAAGCATAGCAAGAGACTTCAGAATGCAAAGAGTCCTTCCTTTTGGGCAGAATGAAAGGCTGAAATATGAAGAGACAATGCTTTTTAAAACTATATATATATATCACTCAATTATATTTAGATATGGTTTTGATGTGATAAAAATCAATACATATTGTTCTCAAATGGTTCTCCTATGTATCTTTTGTTATTTTTATGTGTTCAATGAGTACTTTGTTTGATTTAATATGTTAATTATATGAGATTATACTGACTATTCATATTTTAATAAGCCTTTGTTTATTTGTGCATCTATTTGTTTTATTTATTAATGAATACAATCAGTTTGAATTGATATAAAATGTTAAATTTTGTTACTTTGTGCATAATCTATCCATGTATTAGCATATTCTAAAGGGTTTTCTAGGAACCCTTACTAATAATGGTGCGGTGGACATAGACCTTTTTGTTGAAACATGTTGAGATGTTTACTAGAATAAAGAGATACATAAATATGGATTGATGAAATAATTCAATTTTTTGTAAAAGAGGAAGTGATAACAATAGGGAAGACTATGAAGGAGATTTTTAGGAGCATATCTATGGGGAAATTTATAAATATTCTAGTATGAATCTCCTGAGCTATTAGCTGCATGGTTATATAGATAGGTGTACTATTATTTTCAGCCAATAAGGATGGAGTTCATATCTTGGTCAGAATAAAAGATAAAGAGCCTATGAAATATAGATATGAATTGGACCCATGTAGTAAACTATTGGAACAAGAATACCATTAATAGATATATCACTAAATTTGATGTATAAGTTTATTTGTATTTCAAAGCTATGCAAGACCTATTTGTTAGAGGAATCCACATAAAATTTATTTAGCAACTACCTACTCTAATTAATATGCTGGTTTTGAAAAAGGCCATGGTTCCTACTCCTACCAACATGGAGTAATCTCTTAGAGAGAATTATGGGGATGTGTGTGATGTAGGAGTCAATGATTCAAATCTAAGCGGATGAAATTGAACATAAACCTAGAATATGGAGGAAAAAATATCTAGAGTGAGAAGAAAATTGTGGGATTAGAAATATAACTATGATAAAAAAGAAGATGGAATAAATTGAACAATCCAAATTTAATTATGAGTAGGAGTAGGAATAGAGTAGAGGATTTTAAAGAAAAGTGAGTCTAGAGAGAGGATTCATAAGATATTGGAAGTAGAGAAGGTACAAAGTATGAAGATCATGAAAGAGAAGGGCCTAAGATGGAATAAGAAAAAAATAGGGTTAGTAAGGATATGGAAAGGAGTGAAGGGTAAGAGGAAGAGGGAAGTATGGTAATGATTTAACAATTTTAGGAATATTGGTGTATTATTCCTAATTTAGTTAAAGGGTCTGAGTAGTAAAATCAGTAAATAAATATGAAATATTTAAGCTGCGAATTTGTGTAAATTAGATTGTAATTCAAAATTTTCTAAAAATAGTAATAAGTGGAAGAAAACAATGCTTAGCTAAAAATTGATTGATCCAACTAAGACAAAGGCTGGAATTCACTGTGTAGGACTGGGACACTATCAAAAATTGATATTTGCACTTTATTTTATGATTGGAAAAGAGCATAAAAACTAGATAGGAGTAACACCAATGTTTTAGTCCACATCTACTACTATTATCATAAGGATCTAAGATTTCTTTATTTTGTTTTCTATGTCTGTGTGACCCTATCTGCAATGTTTCAAAAACTAGAACTCTGTAGATCTTCTTGTAGAGTATATTCTTTCTTTAAACCCTATCTTCCATTGTGCTTTCACTAATTTTGAGCAAGATGGGGGGTTAGTGTGTGTAATATTAACTACACATGGATCCACACCCCTTGTATGGGAACACTATCTACATACCAATACTCTTAAGAGGGATCAAGCCATATGTAGTTCTCCCACTTTATGTGATTTATGCAATTGTGTCTATAAAGATGCAGAATACTAAATTGGATGTGCTTGAGGTGACTAGGGATTGGTGTAAGGATTTGAATAAGCTTGTCAGTGTGTTATCTAGTTGTATGCAGAGAAATAGGGAAGATTTCTTGAGTAGTCTTGCTTATATTCTTGCTTGCTTAGTGATAATTTCCAAGCCTTTATCAATGATCTTTGAATGGGATTTTATAAGGATCTATTAGTCATGGGTTGAATTTGCTCATGTTAGGATGATGAGGAGAAGGATGGGAAACCAAAATAAATTTACCATTAGGGCCAAAAATGGACTTGGACAATAGTACCAAAAGTGGACAAGAGTGACACCGACACTATAGTCCTAGTGTGGCATGATTTTCATTAGTAGAAGGGACTAGAGGGAATGGATCTGTCATGGAAAGAGGGATCTAGCTCAGTTGGGATCAAGTCTAGAAGGATATGGATGATTAGGAATTAGTAAAAATGATGCCTATAAGGGTCATGAGAGAAAGAAAGAGGGACCTAAGGGTTGTGTGTCATTAGCCATGCTCAAGATACCAATTTTTGCATTTCATATGACTACATTCCCTCCCCCCTCCTTTATTCTAGTGATACAACAAAGCAAAATACTAGGATAAAATAAAAATAAAAAGTGTACCTGAACTTACCTATAAAGGTGAAGCTCATGAAGTTTTGTGATGTTGGGTGTGCATAAAGAGAGAATGTTGTGAAGTGTGAATCTAACAAAAAACAAAGAATAGATCATTTATTACTAGATACACTATATCTAAAATAAGAATGTTATAAATCTAGGTAAGAAAGAGAGGAAGAGAAAGGAATGAATACACCTCACTGGGTACATTAAACAATACAAACCCTATTTTGATTCTAAGTGATGTTGAGTAATGTTGGATGTGTGTTGAACCAAGAGTAATATCATGAATGGAGCCGAGTGCTCAATTCCCTAAAAGTGGCTCAAGAATGCAAAGGATGGCCCTTTGGCTCCATCATCACACACTAAGTGAAAATATGTGGTCATGAATGTGTTAATAAATGTTTTGGCTATGTGTCCAATCCCTCTAGATAGGTGGCTCAAGAATACAAAGGCTAGTTATTCCTTTGGATCCATCATTGCCTTGTGAAGTGAAGCTATAAACTAATATCAATATGAAATGTGTGTTGTATGAGATGGATCTTGAAGCACATGAATGTGATATGATCTGATAATGTTGGTATGGATATCTAAATGTATGTTGGAAACTAGGCCATGCTTGGCCACTTTAAAAGATAGAGATTAGGCTTGTATGAAAGCCACTCCAAACTAGTACACTAGGCTTGTATGAAATCCACTTGAGAACTCAAGAATGTAGAAGTTAGGCTTGTATGAAATCCATTTCAAAATTATTCCAACTATTTGTAGATGTAATAAGGCATGTAACGACTAATAATTCTTGGGTAATACTAAACTCAAAAAGGAAAAGAAAACAAATGTGCCATGCACATTACCCCTAATCACTGGTGTTTAGAACATGGATTCTAATTTGGAAGTTATATCAACTACCATGTCTGGAACTAGAAGTGAGAGCCATCATGCCACACATGATTCCCCATATATATGGATTTTTTAAGAAAAAGTTTATTGAAAACTATTGATTCCAAACTATTTTGGTTATGTAAAATTGTAGCTAAACCTATTTTTCTACCTATTTCTAGAAAGTCTAGTTTTTCTATTATTTGGATAGGAGCACTGAAAGTGGACACTAGTGGTACCAGTGTTATAAACTAAGTTGGGAACTATTACTTTAGGCCAAATTTGGTATCTATTCTAATATTCTCACTATCTACCTATTCTATTATGACTATTTTAATGTTTGGTTTTTGTTTTGGGTGTGTTGAATGCTAGATTTTTGACTATTAAGAGCTCTGATCTTTGTGACCAAACCCCTATTTATTTCCCCCTTGTCTAAGGGTAGGAACAAAAACCATATAATGAATAACCTAAAAATAAAGAGCCCTATAAGTGTGTTATGATGCAAAGATACATGGTATAGTAATGATAATCGACAAGATATCTCAAGATATAACATGATTTGTATTGAGAGATTGTTAGATCAATAGGGGTATGCCTATATATATATAACAATGTAATAACATGTGTAATGTATTTAAATATAAATGAAATTTTGATTAGTTATTAGTTGGTAGTTGGAGGGATGGAGCATGATGTCCATCATGGCATCCAAGAAAGCAATAGAAATGCATGTTGTGGATCATGGCATTGTAAACAATGAGAAGAAAACAAGCAACAAACACACAAGGCAAGAAGTAAGAAACATACAAGGATGGCTAATGGACCACATAAATAAGGTACATGGGCACATGTCACTCAAACTAGAAGGCATGCATATAAGGCATGTTCAAATTCCATATACACATACAATTGAAACAAGCAAGGTTGGCATGAAAGCCACAATCACATAGAAGAGTACAAGCTTAGGACATTGGAAAATGTCTTAAGGCACACACAAGACATAAAATCAAAGGACATTGGAAAATGTCCTAAGGAACATTCTAGAGACAAAATAGGAACTAAAAAATGCAATCATATCTAGCTACACAAATCAAGAAAGGAAAGCATGTAATAACTAGAAATGCAATCGCATCTAACTAATCAAAACAAGAGGGAAAGTATGAAAGATATGTTAGTATAAGACTAGGTATATGTTAAGAAATACACAAGTTCTATATACTAGTGAGTGTTGATAGAGTAATCTATGTAAGCTAGTAAATAATGTACATCAACATGATAATTATAGTGTGTGGTATAGGAATGACATAACCTGGATGGTGTAGTCTATAAAAGATGCCCCCAATGGGTATGTATATTTATGTATGTCTCGATGTAGAAGTAGGATTCCCCCTCAATGGGTAGAGTGAAATAATCAAATATTTGGATGTTACTGCACACACTCACAAGAGATCAAGTGAATCATGGTAATGTAGATAAATCGAAAAACAATAGCATAAAATAGTAGATGTAAGTATAACATGATAGTATAAATGTAAAGCATGGATAAAGCATATAATCAAAATGTTTTTGGTGTTTTTGAGTTAAAATTCATACAATAAATCATAATAAAATATGTATAGATAATTTGGGAAAGGATGATACTAACTAATGAGTCTCATGAGAGACTTCTTATCATAGTGTCTTGTATCAAGGATAGGAATCATGCATGATCATGAAACACGATGAAAATGATGAGATTGTGGCTCTGAAAGCTATATATGCTATAAATGATTTGAAATATATAAATTAGAAATTGAGTTTTAGGCCCCCTATAAATCTAAGAAGTGGATGCAATTGTAGGGATCTTAGGGACCCATTTGGTATTTGGAAAAACTCTTTGAACATATTCTCTGTGTAGATGCATGAGATCTCAATGACACTACCATGTGTATGAACACTATAGCTATAAGTTATCTAAAATATTGGAGTTTTGGAGGTGTATTAATTCTCTATGATGGAGTTGGATGACTCAACTATGTATGAATCAAAACTAGAGGAGGAACTATAACTAATGGTAAAACTGAAACTAGTGGCAAAATTAAAATTGGTAACTGTAAAGTAGAAGATGGATCTAAAGTGGGGAATGAAAACTCATATATAACTCCACCAACTATAATAACTTGATTAGTGTGAATGAATTTCATGCATATATAATTTTTTTTAAGGTAATACTCAAAGTTTTTGGTTCCTTGGTTGACCAAGTAACATATCAAAAACTCTTGCACTAGGAACTATAGTGAATGGTGTGGCCACATGTGTTGGACCAACCTGTAAAATAAATACAATCTCATCCAATAAAATCTATATGTGCCCATTGAATTCACTAATAAATATGTTCATTGGGCTAATATCCTAATTTGAACATCCCAAATGTTGTAATAATGTCATATTGTACATGTTCACACTAGATCCATTGTTTATGAGAACATTATGTATAGGATGATTATGAATGTAAGCTCTGATAAAGAGTGAATGATAATCCTAATCATCCTTAAAGATATCCTTCTCTAAGAAGGAGATAGAAGGTCTAATTAGAAATTTGGAATCATATACACCAATCATGTTACTTAAAGGATGTATCTCAACTAAAGGTTAGCTATATGTATCTGGTGGTAGATGTGCGTGATATGCATGGTGAACCCCTGATGTGTCCCTTGTATCTTGTTTAGAATGTTGTGGAAAGGGATCTGAGAAGATTTTCAAAGCTATATTTTGTGTTTGTTTTTCCTAAAGAGGCTCCACTAAAGTGTTAAGGTCAATATGATTGTCATCTATCAAACATTGTATCTTGTGTCTCAAATTGATGCATCTATTTATTATATGGCTTGGTGCCATATGAAACTCACAAAATACATGCTGATCATATCCCCATGGAAGAGGATTTATTGGGTCAACTTCCTAAATATGAGGGAGAGATATGATGTTACATTCTAATAGCTGTTATAAAACTTTAGCTAGAGAAATTGGTAGATTGGTGAAGGTTTACCGAGGAGGTGCTGATAAAACCACTCATTAAGGGGGCTTGAAAGCTGCATTAACTATCAGTTGATTCTAAATTTTGTTATAATTGACCTTGACTTTTTATGGGAATTTTTTGTTATTCATTTTTATGTGTCTGAGATACATGTGTACTTGACTTTACCTATTTAAATTAGTTTGACTTCTTGTTCCTTTAGTGTATGACACAATTCAGTGAAGGAAGAGAATCTTTTGAACATAATTGATTCATGCAAATCTGATATAAGAATCTATTTGAAGAGATCTTATAACTCTTGATTGACCATGGGGCTAGTCATCTTAGCCAAAATAGTCTTATATCAAAGAACATAATCTATGAGATGCTCATTTTACCTTTGTTTATATTGTGTAACTTGGGCGTATTAAACATTATCACCAATGTTAATGCTGAAATGAGCTAAAAACATGTCAACTAAAGGATTGAATGCATTGACTGATTGATTTGGTATACTATAGAACCATTGTAAATTATAATCCTTTAGGATCTATGGAAATAACTTGGTAAGTAACTAGTCATTTTGTGTATTCTCCAAGCATTCTATGTGAAAAGCTCTTAAATATGTCTCTAGATCACCCTTGCCATCATATAGAGTAAGCTTGGGTTGAGTAGAACCTTATGGTAAGGGTGTATAAGCAATGTGACATACCAATGGTGTATGCAATAGAGCAAATGAATACAAATCATGTGTAGGTCTAGAGGCATCTTGCTCAAGATGTACCACCTTAGATTGAAGATATTTTATCTCTTACATAAGGGGTACCACATTAGGAGATAAATATGTACTAGCTATAGATGGTGGCATAGAGGTAGGTTGGACTGTTATAGGGGGTTATTGAGACATAGTTACCCCTATAGTGTTTTTTGTAGCTAGTTTCTCTAAGGGAATGAAAGATTCAACTAGCTTAGCCTTTTTAATTTTCTGGGTCTAGTCCTAGAGTCTTTCTCAAGAACTTTGTAGGATCAAATATTTGTTGAGGATAACTTCATTATCAATAATTGGTGGAAGTGGATTAGTAGTCCAATGTGGTGGCGCATAAGCATCGGTGTGTAAATCATCATTACTATTTTCATATTGCTCATTATCAGAGTTATTTTTATTTAAATTAGTATAATCTGGATGTGTAGAATATATAATAGGAACTTGAGTTGGTTGTGTATCCATGGTATATGGTTGAGATGCTAGAATCTAGGTGAACTTAGGAGGATTGCCACTAAGTCTTACACTTTATCTTGAAGGAAGAGATGCAAGGAAAACAACTTCGATAATAGTTGAAAAGATTAAATAGATATAATCTAAATAAGGAACTTAAATATGCATAAAAGGATATGAAGTTTACACACATGTAAGTTGATACCTCAAGAAGCAAATAAGAACTAGTACATGAAACTAGGGTTTGAAAGAGAATTATTTGAATAATTTACTATGAAACTTTTAAATTAAAAGTAAATTTTTGAGTTATATATGCAGGTAACAAATAAATAATTTATTGGAAAATTAGTGATTTAATTATACCTAGTATATGTAATTAGGGTTTGGAAAAAAAATATTTTTGAGAATTACAATTGAATTTTTAAATTTGCATAGATTTGATGACTTTAATATGCTAGTAAATATTCAAAAAATTATTGGAAAATTACTGCAAAATTTTTAGGACCTAGTATGGCCAACTAAGGTTTGAAAGCAAATTATTTTTAAATTACTATTAAATTTTAAAATTTAATGATAATTTTTTATTTTATTATGTAGGTAAAAATTCATAAAAGTATATGAAAAATTAGTGGAAAATTTACCTTAGGGTTTCTAGGGTTTTTATGCACAAATGAAGTAAGTCAGGTTCACTAAATAATTTAACAATTTTAGGAATATTGGTGTATTATTCCTAGTTTAGTTAAAGGGTTTGAGTAGTAAAATCATTAAATAAATATGCAATAATTAAGCTACTAATTTGTGTAAATTAGATTACAATTTGAACTTTTATAAAAATAGTAATAATGGGAAGAAAACAAGACTTATTTAGAAATTGATTGATCCAACTGAGATAGAGGTTGGAATTCACTATGTAGGACTGGGACACTATCACAAACTGAGATCTACACTTCATTTTGTGATTGGATAGAAGCATCAAAACTGGATAAGAGTGGCACGAATGTTGTATTCCACCTCTACTACTATTATCATAAGCAATTAAGATTTTTGGGTTTTGTTTGCTATGTTTGTGTAACCCTATCTATGAAGTTTCGGTAGATGAAAGTCTATAGATCTCCATGTAGAGAAGATTATTTATTCAAACCCTATCATCCATTATGTTTTGACCAATTTTGAGCAAGAAGGGGGGGTTATTGTGTGTAAGATTAACTAGATGTGGATCCACACCCTTTGTGTGGGGACACTACCTATATATCAATACTATGAAGAGGGATCAAGTCATATGTAGTTCTCTCACTTGATGTGCTTTTTGAAATTGTGTGTATGAAGATATGTATTACTAAATTAGAAGTGATTGAGGTGGCTAGGAATTGGTGTAAGGATTGAATAAGCTTGTCAGTGTGTTGGCTAGTTATATGCATAAAATAAGAAAGATCACTTGAGTAGTCTTACTTATTTTCTTGTTTTCTTAGTGATAATTGCTAACCCTTTCCAAATTATCTTTGAATGGGATTTTATAGTTGTCTATTGGTCATGAGTTGAATGTACTCATGTTAGGCTGACAAGGAGAAGGATGGGGAACTAAAATAAATTAATTGTTGGGACTAGAAATGAACTTGGACAAAAGTGCCAAAAGTATACATGAGTGGCACTGGTGCTATAGTCCTAGTGTGGTACTATTATCTTGAGCATATGGGACTTGGTGGGGGGGGGGGTGGATCTATCATGGAAAGAGGGGCTTGGCTCAACTAGGATCAAATTTTTAAGGCTATGAATAACTAGGAATTAGTGAAAATGATGCCTATGAGGGTCATGAGAGCAAGCAAGAGGGACCTAAGGGTTGGGTGTCATTAGCCACACTAAAGTTACCAATTATTACATTTCATATGCCTATAGGTAATAATAGATATGTTCAAAGATAGGATTAAATCATATTTAAGAGGAAAATTGTTTGAAGCAATGAAATAATATTCATGAGAAGAGATTATGAAAATTCTTAAAGTATCACAAGTTCAAGATCATAGTCAAATGAAGTCAATGACATAGATAATTCATTTCATGAGTACACATCCCCCTAGCCCAATTTATCATTATTAGAAATACCAAGTGCAAAGGAAGGGATAGGTAGAAGTTGGTTTGTTTGATTTATGAAAAAATCTTGTAAATTTAGTGTAGAGACTAAGAAGTCCATAGATAATAAGAGGTCGGATTTGAATTTGAGACACCTATCAAAACTAGTGTGTAGGAGTCTTTAACTATAATCACTAGCAAATAAAAACTTATAGTCAAAGTCCCTAGTGTGTAAAATTAGGGATTAGAAATTTCAATCACATCAAATATGACATTAAATCCATGCATGTTTATTACATTGATATAATATGATGGGTATATAGACCTTGTGCACTATTTGTTAACCTATGACATGAAATTGTAGGTTAATAAAATAACCTTTGATGATGTAAAGAAGTTTGATATCATAGGAACTTTAACAGGTTAAAATTTGGAATTCATTTCAAAAATATATGTTAATACCCTAAATATTCAACAAGTTAAAGCACAACTAGTTGTAGAATTTAAAATGAAAAAGTACAAAAGTTAGACTATTGAAGACCTAAAGGAGATTTGACAATAGAGTGGAGAATACATATGAGACTATGATCATAGATTCTCAAGTGTGATGAATAATATTGATTTTATCATGGAGGATAAATAAAAATCTTCTTCGTTTGTATTAGGGCTACAATAAAAAATCAAATTTTCCATTATGCAATCCCAATTCTTAAATATGTCTGATTTTGGTAGCATCTACCTTGTGAGTGGAAAAATTAAGTATTATGAAGATGCTACAATAGATTACTCTAAAGTGGAGGCAAAAATATATGCCTTCCTCAAAAGGATGGATGAGATTCATGAAAGTGATAGACTTAAATAGGGCTTATGGTGTATAGAGCATGGTCAAGAAATAAATCATAAAAATGATTGTCCTAAACTTAAGACATACTTTTGATAACTTTGTAGAGTAGTAGGGCATGCAACATAAAAATGTCAACTATTACAACAATACAGTTAAAAGTATTAGAGTTTGTACTTTAATTTTTTTAAATTGACCAATCATAATGAAAAGAGTTGTTGATATTTGTAGGAATTAAAGAAAGATATCACCAAAAATGTCTTTATAGTCATATTACAATAAGTACCCATTATGAAGCAACAAATTTAAGTCTTAGAGGTATAAATGACTAGTTTGACATAAAGTAGTCCCAAATGGATGCCTTTGTCACCTAAATATCAATATCAACCCTAGGGTATAGCTAGTTAGACACCATCATCACCACAATATTATTATCAATCCTAATGGAACAATGTGAATCCTAAAAAAAATCAAATTAGACTCCAACATCAACTCAACATCAATATGGTGGATACAATGCACAACAAACAAAACAAAGAGGATTTGTTGGATAGTAGTTGGATGATTGAGGCTTTTAGTAACATAGAAGAGGATATAGAGGAGGATACAAAGGAAGATACCAAGGTGGATATCAAGGTGGTCTCAACAATGATAATCAAAAATATTATTAATTAATCCAATGTTATTTGTGTAATGATTATAATCATTTTTCATGAAATTACCCCACTAATCCTTAAAGATAGACATATTACATATCTTGTAGAACATTAAAGACATAATTAAATTAAAAATTGCCCAGTATTAGAGAATCAAAAGAAATAAAATGTAATGCATAATGTGAATGCCATTAATGTATAGCCTAAGGAAAATGAATTTATTTAATCAATTAATAGATCAAAATGCATATATCAAGGACTACCTCCATTATAAATGTTGCAAGATCATGAAATCAAGAAGGTGTAATGAGATAAATATCCTAATATTAAGATAGAGAAGAGATTGATTTATGAAGATGCATAGGTGCTTAAATACATACAACAACAAATTTCATTGGAAGTAGATTCCATAACCATTGACACACAAATGTATGGGAACCTTGTGTGAATTATGAGGTAGGAAGGTGTTGTAACTGCACTGAATTTGTTAAAACTACTCAACACTATATGAAATGAGATATATCCCATAATATTACAAATATATTGCATAATATTTTAGATTGTACACATATAGGACAACAACATACTAATAAGTTGGTTTGGTATGTCAAAACTAAGAAACCATGGGATGTTGACTCATGAATAGACATTGAGCTCATAGGATATAAAATCCTAATATAGTATTTAATTTTAGAATTACTACAAATATGATTATATTTAACACTAATTTTGATATGGATCATATTTATTGGTTAACGTTAAGGATATATAAATGATAGGGCACAAGGGTGAATATTAGATTTATAGCAAGCCAATTAATGTGTTAAACTCAGATGTACCATATGCATAATTTATAAAATTGAGATAGGATATTAGTGGAAAGTACAACTATGATAGATATATAGATAATATAAAATAAAGTAATTAGCTAATTTTGATGCTAATACAATGCTAAATTTGGTACAAGTGAGAAGTAGGCAACAAGAGAGTTTTTTAATACTTTTTAGATTCTAGATCTAGTGCCTCTGGCTCTCTAGACACTTACAATAGGCTGGGGTAGTTGCATTGATGCCATTGTCTAATCTTGATAATAGTGTCCCATATAAAATATGTGTTTAAAATAGGATGAGACCAACTAGATTCTTATGTTTTTAACTTCATCTTCACTCTAGTACATTCATATCTAGGTCATAGACTATCACTCCTAGTGATATGGTGAAACCCTATCTTTTCATCTTCAATGTGACCGTGGGGGAAAATGGGTTAGTGGGCACATGGTGTCAAGCTAACCTATAATGACCCTATTGTCAAATGGCACTACCTACATAGGAAATACTCTATAAAAGGGCCTCAGATTGATGTAGTTCTCCCTTACATGTTTGCTTGTGTGTGAATCATGAAAATGTGTACAACAAGTACAAGAGTGACCTATCTTGTAACTTGAAAAATATGACCTTATAATTACTAATTTAGTACTTCAAACTTGTATCTAGGTTGTTCATTTGATTGATATTAGAATAGGGTAAAATAGGAAAGATTTTGGTAACTTGAGTGCTTATTGAGTGATCTTTTACCTTGATTATAGATGAGGAACAAATAAGGGTTGATATTATATTTGTACCAATCCTATTAGGAAATAAATCACATTAAATCACATAGGCCAACCATTTTAATACATTTCATTTGAAACTTAGATGAATTTTAGGGAACTAAACTATTACATTAGGAAAGGACAATAATGCTATTGCTACTCTTTGACCCAAACATTAGTGCCTAGAGAAAAAGAGAGTAGGCACATGTTCAAAACTGGTAGAGGTGTAAGATAAGTGTATTTTAATCATTCTAGGCAAGATGGGATGTTTATGTTATCAATATAAGGCTGGCTAGACTAAGAGATAGGCCAAAGGGTAAAATATAGAGTAGATGCAAGGATTGAGTAACTAAGGCATGTGTAAAACTAAAAAAAATAGCTAGGGTCATGAGTTTTCCATGTGTAAGAGATTGAGGTTTTACATAATCAAAAAATATCATCTACATTCCTCCACCTTAATCTAGTAATGAAATTGATAGTTTAAAGGAAAAGAATAAGTAAAAATTTAATGAAATTGATAGTTTAAAGTTTAATGTATAATCGTGGATAATAGGCATGTGTAAGTACATATGTAATCTCAAACATGATAGTGTAGAGTGATCATTGAATCATATAACCTATGTATATCAAGATCATAGAATATGAATTCCCCTAACATCCTGATGATGTGATTATAGGGAAGGACCAACACCTATTAGTGTATCATGAATTTTTTTATGCTTGTGTATGTGTATGTAGGATTAAATGGTATGTTAGTCCTCAACATGGAACTAACATATAGATGCCAAGGAGCCAATAGAACATATAAGTGCTGAAAGTGCTTTTAGATTTTTGAATGTTTTTGATTTTTTTGGTATTTTTGAAAGAAAATTTTGGAAAATGGAAAAAATTTCCATTTACCCAATTTGAATGTAAATAAATAACCATTTCCCCAATCTAAATGTAAAGGACTATCTGGTAATTCAAATGACACCATGTCTTATGACATATCAGGGCACATGTTATAATGCATTTTGGTAAACATATTCCATCTACTATTATAATAGACATATCATTGTACCCATAAAGTGGAACATGTATTTTGTTATATTTAAATTGAAATATAATACACATTTTTTTTCATATCAATATTTACTTCCATATCAGCCAACCAAGACTGATCTAGATGTAAGGTAAAATTTGGCTTTGGATTTATTACCCACATTATATAATATATAATCTTTGGTCTACATGTTATAGGTAAAAGTATGTATATAAAGGAGTCTAGATTTAATGATCATTTATTTAGTTCATATGTATGATGTCCCATTTGTTCAAAAAATATCTTACTGCAAAGTGAGTCCCATTCTTTGCCAAATGGAATATGGGTAAAACATAAACCATCAATATTTGTAGAGATGGTTATATGTTTACCTATAGGTGTATTTGAAGATTGGTCTTCTTTAGGAAGATGTGAAATATTGAACTTGCCTTGTTGTGGGGATAAAAAGTTTATTTTTCCTTTACTCTTGTATTATTGAATTTTGGACTTTGAATCCCCACATTAACTTGCATTATGACCTATGTTTTGATGGTAATTACGATATGATAGTAATTCTTGAGGAATAAGGTGACTACTTGAGCTATGATGAGTAAAAGGTAAATAAATCATGTTATACTCAAGTAACATGGACAAAAGAGTATCAATGTTATCCTATTGTGTTATTATTTGTAAAATTTGTTGTGAAGGGTTTTGAGAAGGCTCTACATAATGAATGTGATTTAATAAAATTAGGTTCTCATACAATTGATCCAATGTGTTAAAAGAGAAAGAAGGCATAAAAATATGAGCATATATTTTCTCATCAAAATTAGTTATGGTACCTTTTCTGTTATGTAATTTTGTATCCAATTTTGTCATGCCACAAGGATGGATTAACAAAGGGAGGTTGACTATTTCATTCTCTTAAATTTTTTGTAACATTGGTTCCCCTTGTGATGATTCTTTATTTTTAGGTGCATCTATGTGTACCTCAATGTTTAATTTGTTGATAATCTACTAGTTATCCATGATTATTTTTTAATACCCCAAGCCTTGTCGATTCATATTACACTTGATAGTTATAGGATGGGTTATACCTTGTTCATATTTGCCCAATTTTCATCCTTTATAGCCATATTTGAAAAAATATCAAATGCCAAAATTATGAAATATTGTACTTGAGTATTTTGAAGTATTTGAAGAATGTGATGCATCCACTATTGTGTAATCAATGTCATCTATGATAAAAGATAAAAAGAACGCAAGGATTAGGATAAGGTAGCAGATAAACATCTACAAGAGAATGCTTATGCACTAATGATGTTCAAAGATAGGGTTAACCAAATGTTTAACCCTAATTTGGATATGGATCCTATTTAGTGGTTAGCATTAAGGATATATAAATTATAAATCACAAGAGTGAATATCATATCTACAAGAGGATAATTAATGTGTTAAGCTTAGATGTACTGTATGTTGAATTTATAAAATTGAGATATGTTATTAATAAAAAGTAAAACTATGTTAGATATATAAATAATATAAAATAAATTACTTAATTTTCTCTAATGCTACTACAATGGTGGATTTTTTAAGGTGGGAATCATGTAGGAAGATAGATTTAGAACAATTGTCAGATTCTATATCTAGTGCCTCTGTCTCTCTATATACTTGCATTATTCTGGGATAATTATGTCAATATTAGTATATAATATTGATGCCAATGTATTGTCTAAAATATGAACTAAAATAGGATACAACCACATATACGATTCTAGGTTTGACTTCACCTTCACTCTGATGCATTCAGATTTGACTCATGGACTGTCACTCCTATTGAAATGACAAAACCCTATCTTTACATCATTAATGTGACCATGGGTAAATATGGGTTAGTGGGAACATGGTGTAAATCTAGCCCAAAATGACCCCATTGTTAAAAGTCATTATCTACACATCCAATAATCTATAAGAGGGCCTTAGACTCATGTATTTCTCCCTTATGTGTTGGTTTGTGTGTGAATTGTTGACCAAATTTAACTTTTAGGTAAAATTGGGGTACCCCTAGTTAAAAAAAATGAATTCAAAGTGTTTTATTGGGTTTAATATTTGGTCATTAGTTATATCATAGGTAATTTAATGTTATTCAATGTTATATTAGCTTTGGCCACTTATTTTATTAGCCAACAAGTTATTTTGAGTCATTTTAGGGGTTAAAATTGGGCATTAATGAGTTGTATAGGTTTATTGGGAATTTTAAAGATTAAAAAGGGTGATTTCATGCCATATGTGTTTTATTATGTCTTAACCAACCATTTATAATTGTAAAGTGGTAGGTAACTTAGAAAAAGAGTAATTTTCTTGAAGAAAAAGAAGAGTTTGGCACTTGTACGAGCTCTTTGGGAAGTGTGACACATGGGAAAAGGTTGTAATGTGAATTTTAAAATTCCTTATGTTTATTTATAAATTTTTAATTATTTTTAAATGTCATTTATTATATAAAACTATTTTCTCCTTTTTCACCCTTCTTTGCAAACAAAAGTGTTCTATAGGTTTATACTTGGTATAGTCAGCATAAGAAATTTCAATAAAAATGATCTTGGGGGTGTATTCTACACTCGTTAATATTCCATTTTATGTTTTGTTACATAGGAATGGTGGTTATATCTTTATGAACCATTATTAAGAAGTTGACCTTTTAAATATGCCTACTAATCTATGTACCCTATAGGTTTTGATTCATTTTGGGAAAATATATATGATCCAATTGGTTATTATAACTCTAGATGATGATAGATTACTCATAAATTGAAGTTGGTTTAAATTTATTTGAAATATGGAAAATGTATTAGGAGGTAAAATGGTCTTTCATGGCCCATACACCCTACACAGTTCCAATTCACTACCTATGCACATAGTCTACATGCTAAACTCAATCCAAGTCACCTACATGAGCTCTTGATGATGTCATGATGATGTAAATGTATTGGTTATGGTTTCAATAATATTTAAGCATGAAGAATGAGTTTAAGGTTTTTAGATAGATATACAATTCCTAAGAGTTCTAAACAAATGAACATTACTTATGTTTTTCCCACTACTTGTATTCATTAAAAATCCACACCTACAGGTGGTTTATTAGGGGTTAAGGAGCCATTTTTAAATGTTATACAAGTGATGGAGCTCATATTAAATACCTCACAAGTTATAAAGGATCTTAACATTAATTTTTGAAGTTCTATGATGATTAAACAAAGTTGAAAGTCATTTCCAAGATAATGACTATGAATTCAGGCCCCTAATCCCCAAAATGAAGAAACAGAGGTCTATGAAGGTTTTGAAAATATCATATGACATGGATACATAAGATATTGGGAATTAAAATGGTTTCTTTTTTCAACCTCTATCATAGAGAAGTAATCTAAAAAAATTTGAGGTCAAATGAGCAATAGAATCTAGTCTTGAATGGGTTCTAATATGGAATTTTTTTACTAAAACTCATTAGTGAATTCTATAGGCTTTAACTCCCAAAATTGACTCTTCACCCAATGTCACATTTTCAAGCCATGCATTCATGTTGAAATAGAATTGATTGTGAAAAAAACAATTATAATCTAAAAGGAACCATTAGAGGAATTTGGTATACAATTATTGATTTTTTGGTACCTACAGGTACCTCTTCACAAGGAAATACTCACCTATAACAACCAACATATAGTGAGAAAAGTATGGTGTCTAATGATGCTTGAGAATATATAAGGTGAAGAGATAGGTAAAGACCATATAAAATGACTTTAAAGGCTTAGGGGAGGATCATTTAAATGTTTTTTCAAACTCCAACAAGCCTAATAATCTATAGGTCACTATTGAAAAGGAAACACAATCAGCTTGGGTGACTGAGATAGGCAGTGGGTGAAGAAAATGGATATAAGACATGAATTAAGGTCAATTGACCCATTAATTAAGGTCAAACCACTAGTTAATTGGATTATAGAGCTTCAAGGGGGTTATTTTCACATTTTGGTCAGGGTTTAACTCATGCCAAGTCCACCTATAGGGGCCAGATAAACAGGGTATACATGCATTGAGTTAGGAGCATAATATTATTGATGATATAAGTGTATAAGCTTAATATAAAATGAATTATATGATTATAAAATGAATTTATAAATATAAATAAAGTATTATATATTTTTTCCAAACCTAAAATACACAAGTGCACCTATAGGTGCCTCTTCTAAATAGGAAACACAATCATGCAAAGGAAACTCAATCTTGTCCCAATCAAGGAGTGAGGATAAAATATTGGAGGTTGAGTGGATTTATAGGTTTAAAGAAAATTCATTATAATGTTTATGGCCTAATAAAGCCTCCATGATAGGGATACAAGGTAGATAAAGGCTCTATCAATGCATCACATAGTCATTTTAAAGGAACCTACATAGTCCATAGTTTCTAACAAGTTTGTCTTGAAATTTCACACTTTTAAAGGGTATATACATATGACTAGGATCTGATTTTTTATGTGAGAGGTCATCAAAAAATTTGTAATTCCATATAAAATAACATGAGGAATACCTCACTGAAATATATAACCAAGCAAGAGAATCTAAACACCAATGTTTGCAAGCAGGCTTGTCAAACATATTAAGGCCTAGAAACCAAATAGAGAACCATATTAATTTATAGTGTGGAGTGATATTTATATCCTATGGATAAATTTCTATGGGACCAATCTATAGGTTTTAAATCTATTTATAGTTAGGGAAAACTATAAAAGGTCATTTTAAACTCTAGGGTGTAGTCAAGCTTACTATGCATGGCAAAGCCTAGATTCTAAATGAGTGGTCATTCACATTTATAGCATAGGATGAGTATCCCTATGGTTTTAAACACGTTTTTAGGGTGGATAAATAGGTGATAAATCCTTAAAATTATAGAGAAAACATCAATAAATCTAATTTTGGCTTAAGGACAACATTAGATTTGTTGAAATAGAGAAAACAAGATCGATAGGTCAAATTTTAATGATAATATCTTTCATGAGGAATTTCAGGGATGAAAAAGGATTTATGGGAGGTTAATATGGTCCTTGAAGAGAATTTTAGTGAAATTTATCTTCAATTCCAATACCAAGTTTTTATGAATGAACCTTAAGAGTGGAAATAGACCTAAAACCCTCCAAAACCCTTCCTAGTGACCTGATTGGAGAAATGAAGATAGAGATTAATTATAATGGAATAGTTTGACAATTAAACATATTTAAATTTTTAGAGGACTCAATTAGGCTCCCTACCATTTTATTTTATACATACTTATACAAATGGGGTGAGAAATAGGGTATTTTTGACCATTTTTTGTGTTCCTACAGGTTCTAAGAGGATTTTAAAGATGAAACCAACTTTATGAGAAATATTAAGACTTGTGATAACTCATAATTTTCATTTAATTCCTTATAAAAACTCTTATGTTCCTCAACATGAGATCTCATCTCAGCCATTCAAAATTGACATATTGGACAAGCTAGTGAGAAGGGTGGAAAACTTCAAGTGGGGTGATTTTAAGGTGTTTGATGATTATACAGCCATGGAGGGTATTTAAAATTGTAATATACTCCATTATATTAATTTTCATGAGAAAATAATTACAAATTTTAGGCTAAGTGTATGGGGTGCATGAAAGAGGATTTTTTTGGACTATAGATGATAATAGTTCCTTTTTAGATGATTCTAGATGACCAAGAAGGAAACCAATGAATGTATAGGCATGTATGATGTCCTTAAACTTAATCCCAATTATCAGACCTAGTCATAATTAGTTATGAGGCATTTAAATAGGACCAATCATAAAGGTAGTTTTTTTGAGCCAACACAAGGAGTTTCTTACCACTTTTCATGAAATTTATGCTTTGAATTGACACTTGTGCTTCCTAAAATTACATGGTTCATCTCATATCCTCTTCTCATACATAAGTAACTAATTCTCTTATCTTGACAAGTTTCCTTTTGACCCTTGGACTTCTCTCTTCTCCTTTCACTCTCAAGTTCTATAAGAACTATCCATTTTGGCCATTGTAGGGGATGCTCCACTTGAGTATGGAAAATTAATACTGATTTTTATACCTTTTAATCAATAATAATACTGATTATTACCTCTTTCATGACTATTTTTAGTTTGTTCATTTGGAATGTTTGATTTTGTATAAGTGATAATTCTTGTTTCCTTATCATGATTATTTCATTATATCATCTAATTTCAATTGGAAATATTCTTCTTGCAGGGAATGTGAAGTGTTATAGGAAACATAAAGGATTGACTGAGTTAGTATATCCATTAGTACCCTTATATGCCTCTTGTCTAGTCTTAGCTTTTTACATCCATCCATAAACTCACAATGTAACATTGATGTGAGAAAATGAAGATTGGAGAAGTGTGTGTTTAGTTTATCCCTTGATTTAAAGTGTATTGTGCATATGGTTGGAAGTCATAAATCTATTTGGTATATCACCTCCTTTAGGGTAGTTTTTTTAGTTATCTCTCTCCCTTTTCACACCCCAAGTTAGTTTTAGTGTGATCCAAAGTGGTACATCAAGGGAGCTAACCTTATCTAGAGATTCACATCATTCCTTAGGACACCCACAAGCCTATAGGTGTTTCCATTATGCCACTTGGATTAGGAGATCTTTGTAATCTCCTCAAAGGGTGAAAATCCAAGTGACAACATGAATCATGTAAATGTGTAAATAAAGTACAATAGTGCCCTAGTTTGTAATTTGAAAAATATGACCTTATGATTTTTATTTTAGTGATTTAGACATATAACTAGAATTTTCCTTTGATTGATATCAAAATAGGGTAGAAGAGGAAAGATTTTTGTAACTTGAGTGTTTCTTGACTGTTATTTTGGTTTGATTCTAGGTGAAGAATGAATAAGGGTTGATATTGTATTTATACCAATATTATCAGGAGATAAACCACATTAAAGAACTTAATCTAACCATTTTAATATGTTTCAATTGAAAATTGGATGAATTATAGGGCACTAAACACTTACATCAAGCTAGGACAATAATGTTAATGCTACCATCTGACCCAAAAATTAGTGTCCATGGAGAAAAAGAGTACACAAAGGCTCAAAACATATAATGGTGTAATATAAGTATATTTTAAGAATTTTAGTCAAGATGAGATGTATGCATCATTAATATAAGTTTATTTAAACTAAAAAATAGGCCAAGGGGCACTAGATATAGTAGTTGTGAGGCTTATGGAAGTAAGGCATGTGTATAACTAAGAGAAATATCAAAGGTTATAGGTGTGCAAGTGTACAATATTGATGTGCTACATAATCATAAAATATCATCTACATATTATTATATATACTTGGGAGGCTATTTTTAGGTACCACTTGAGCTATAGTCATGTCACTCTCAATCTTGAAAACTATGGAAGGGTAGAGCTAATTGGTTGCCTCAAAGATGTAGAGATTAGAGTTTTTGATCTAAGTATGTGAGGCGATTTTGAGGTCATTGATATAAAAACTAATCATACCAATTATCCTACCTTGATTGGTAAAAAATGGACTCATAATGGCCAAATGACTATCAATATACTTAATAATCAATTAGAGGCGCATCAAGGAAATAAGATTGTTTTTATATCATTGAATGAATATGAGTAGAAGCACTACATGATTCCAAATGATTAGACACACCTTATGCTTCTGGTGATAACATTTAGTCCAAATTCAATGCATATACAAATAAAAATTCTCTATGAGCTATAAAATGTCAATTCATTAAACCATAGCTTGAATGGAGAATACAAACACAAACAATATAACAACTAATTTAAGCCAGTGATAACAAAATATCCAACTCTTTAGTTTTAAATCAAGGGATGTACATCTTTATCTATGAATTTTTTATTAATTAAGAGGCATATTTATGATATAATATAGGTACAACAATTATGGAATATACAGAACCTACCCCAGAGGGTGTGTTACCTTTGGAAGTAACATATTTAGTAAATGATAACTTAGACACCCATATGCTTAATTGGGCTAAGAGAGATAATGAGAAATGAAATTTATGCATGGTTTTCACCATATAATTTAAAATACTAAAATATTTTGTGATAGAAGATCTCAATCCATTTATCTTGAGGTTGGAACACCATGTATTAGATGTAGATCAAAGAGTCATTTCACTCAGCTATACCTTGAAGGGAACTAATGTGACTTGTTTGGTAGTGCATAGAAAACATGAGTTAAAATGAGATGAAGTGTGTGAATTTATATGAGAACGATTTTATTTACCACTAATTTTGAGAATAGAGAGGCCATTCTATCAAGAAGGCCTATGTCTTGAGATACACATTCATAAAGGTGTAGATATATGGTCTATGCAAGTTGTGGATCCAATATATTAGTTGCATATTTTCAGACACATGCTTGGTATATCCATTATGATCACATAAGGGCGAATAAACATTGGGAACATGTAAAACAATAATTTATTCAAAATTTTGTGTTTGAGAATGACAATCCACTAGGGTACAATGCATTGAAAAAATAGAAAACTTTTCTATGTTATGGCTAAGTAGAAGATCTTGGAACTATGATAGACTCATTATCAAAGTAAGAAGAAAATCAAGATTTAAATTTAGTGATTAATAATTATAAGAACATAAAATAAGGTCAACCTCTTATTAAACCCTGTAATAGAATTATAGACAAGCTAATAGAATCTAGTGATAGTAATGGGGATATGGATTTAGAAGGCTTCTTCAAACTTGACTGAGAAGATGAGCCAAAAAATGTCTAAAGAACATAACAAGTTAAAGAATAAATAATATGAAATGTAATAAATTATTTAAAAATATGGGTAAAAAACTCTACTAGAGGCTCTACCCAATGGATATAACAAAGTATATAAAGAACCAGTGAAGAAGATTAAATAAAATATTAGAGTAAAGTCTATGCCTAAACTTGCAACTGTGGGAGACTACTGGGAGAAGAATGATATTTAAAAGGAATTAAAAATACTAAGATATTATCAAGATGTATTTACAAATAAGTTTACATAATTGAAATGTGTAGATCCATCATTAGGGGAGATGCACATTGAATTGAAATAGTGTGATAAACCCATTAAAAGTGCCCATATAGATTATATCCTAACATGAATATGAAAATAAATTTTAAGTTGGATCATATTCAAAAAGTTGGGATCATATATATATTTTAAAAGTTATATTGGGTTATTCCATGGTTATTCATCCAAATGAGTCTAATGAGATTTGGGTCTTTGGGGACTATCGTGCACAAAATGATGGTTGCATTAATGATCCATTTCCTATACCTTTTATAAATAAAGTTCTTAAATTAGTCATAGATCATGTGGTGTACTCATTAATATATGTATTCATTTTATACCTTAATATTCTTATAAAATAATAATACCAAGCTAAAACAACATTTGAAATGGAATGGGGGTTGTTTACATACAAGGTGTTGCCCTTTGGTCTTGTTGACAAATTTTGCCACCATTGGTCAAAGTTGTTTATGTGAAGGCTTTCAATAAGACTCCATTCATGGAGTTAAGAATAATGAGGTTTAAAAAAATCATACAAACTTCATCAATCCTAAAAAATTCTTAGGGATAGCTCTTAGATCCCAATTTTGGCAAAGTTTTCTTCTATTCCTCTAACTAGCTAGTTGCAAGATAGTAAGGTTAATTTTCAAATGTTTGTTTAATGAAGGAGATGAAGAGTTGGTTAAATGGTATAATTAAAATATTTGGTCCCATATTCCTTAAAAATTCCATGAATTTGTTTTAGGTTATAGGGGCTTAACTTTATGAACAATCATTAAGAAGAAAAGTTGCTCTAAACCCCTTCTTAAATCGTAATAGCTTAATTTTAGGAGATGAAATGTGATTGCATTTTTGAGTTATTTGATGAAAATTACAAGTTGTGTGAGATATTATGTGGAATAAATAAAATTAATAAACCTTTATCAATAAAATTTTTAAGGCAAATAATGTATAAAGGCAAAGGTATAGGTTGTAAGGTTTCAAGTAAGCAAGAAAGAGTCATACAACTTATTTTTTGATAGGTTTAAGTGATATCCTGAACGTATCCAATGTTTTTAATGATTATATGGGATATTAAAGTTTTTAATTAAAAAATAATTAGTTATTTATGCCTCATAAAACTCAATAAAATGGAAAAACTTAGACCTACAAGCATTTAGAAATGAGATTGTACAAGCTAAGAAACACCAAAAAGTGCATATTTTAAGTTTTACTAAATGAAATATATTTAAATTTGACATGGAGGTATATTTAGATGTAAATTAATTTTTAAATATGGTTTTATTTACTTATTGTACTTGAGGAGATATATAATGGCAAAACATAAGTCTGTTCATGAAGGAAATCAGGGTGTTTTCACTATTTTGCTCACAAATAGAGTTAAAAATGAGTATTTCAATTTGTTCCAATGGAAAAAAATTATTTTATATGATTTATAATTATTTTAAATTAATTAATATATGTTTATATAATGAAAAAAATTCAAAATAGGTTTATATTATAGAAAACCATCTCCAGGTCACCCTGTAGGCAACAAGCAGGCACTTTTTTGTGAATTTTTGTTTGAGAGTTTGGTGAATTATTTTTGAAAATTTAAAAAATTTATAGGTTTTAACCATTTATACCTATCAAATTAACATATTTGGAGTGTCTGGTGAGGCCTATAACTCATTTTAGACCCCCATATCTAAATCAGGGTTTATTGAGGCCTAAAGAGCACAAAATGACATTATTGGAAGTTGTAAGTGGAATTTAGAGATAAAAATATATTTAAATGTATTTTATACCATGGTTATGGTGTAAAAAAACTCTTTAAAATTCTCATATTTTAAAAAAAAATTAAATTTATCAAGTTCTAGGTTCTCATGGTGCATTCAAGAAGCTTACCAAAACCACAGAAGATGTATATGTTCAAGAAGAACTAGTATGGAGAGTTGTTACTGTCATCATAAAGTCCAGTATTAGTATAAATATTTAATTAATAATTAAAAAAATTAAACATGATATCTATCCCACTTATATGCCACACTTGAGTAAGAAAACAATTCACAAGTTCAATCAATGTATTGTGTTATCAACAACCTTGCCTAGTCAAACACATATGCTCTTTGCTAAGTGAATATCAAGTAGAGGTAAGTGTTAGATGTTAAGATGAAACAAAGGTTGATAATTTGTATTAATGCATAAAATAATACCTTATCTATTTATTATTCCCCATTTGGGCTAATTAAAAAAAATCAAGCAAACAAGAAGTCTTCAAGGAGCCCTAGAAAGGTGGAGAAAGAAACATGAAAGAGTGGAGAAGTTGAGTTGAACTATTGGTTAAGAATTTAATCCCTATTTTCATTTAAGAGACTCTTAATATATTAAAAAATTGATATCTCTCCTAATACTCCACCTTGGAGATAATTTTATAAATTCAAAAAGAAGAATATGTATGAAAGATGTAAGTGAGATAATTGAATTCAAACTCCAAGATGCAAGTGAGATAGTTTAAGTCAAACTAAAATTTGAAAGTTAGATAACTAAAGTCAAAATTCAAGATGAATGAAATAGAAAAAGGAGTTAAATTCAATATCAAAGATTTAACTAAATAATAATATCTCTTGAAGACTCAACCATCAAAGCATGCATGAGACCTTTAACTTTTCAAAATTTAGAACAAGTCTCTCTCTCTCTCTCTCTCTCTCTCTCTCTCTCTCTCTCTCTCTCTCTCTCTCTCTCTCTCTCTCTCTCTCTCTCTCTCTCTCTCTATTTCATATTACAAGAATATAATTTGAAACTCATGATATCCTATGTATTAATTTGTAACTTTAAGGTTAAGTTGGTGGTTGAGTTAAATTTTTAGTTGAAGGAGTGAACTATAACTAGACAAGGACTCATTCTTAGTTTAGAGATGCTTGTATCCTCTCTCCTTGCTTCCTTTTCTATATGTATTTTTATTTGAGAATTTTATGATCATATTATAATTATGGATTACATAAAATCTAAATAAATTTGTATTACATCACCTTTTAAGAAATAAAGATTTTTTTCCCTTAATTTTCAAGTTGTTCATGAAGTGTGTGTCATGTTCATTAATTTAACTTAGTGAATGATTGTTTTTCCTATGTTTAAGTTTGCAAATTTCACCTTTATGAAAAAAATGAGAACTATTTTTTTTCATATAAAGTTTCTAAGTCTGATTTATACCTAATTTGGAAGTGAATTCAACCATTGTTCATTCCTTTCAAGCTAGTGTGAGTGTTTGTCAAGACCTGTGTATGAAATACTGATGCAAAAATCATCGAATAAAGATGAATTAAATGTGTGAAAGTTATTAATATTACAAAGTGTGTAAAAAATAGGCATAATTTACCTTAACATTGATTCATCACCCCAAGTTTTTAGATTTTTATTGAATTCTAGTTTGAGTATTGCTCCTTTCCCCCTTTTCCTAGTCAAGAAAGCACAAAATTAGAGAGTTTAGAGAGAATTAGGTGAGTGTACCAAAGAGAATCACCATTAATTTAGATATTATCTCAAATACAATGGAACACACACCTTGGAGAGTTTCCATTATATCAATTGGAGTGAGAATAGGCACACATTCTTACAACGGTGTACTTCTAAGTGATAACAATTTATGACATGCCTAGTGGGACACATTAAAGCTGAAAAAAGACATTTAAAGCATAAATAAGTATTAGGTTCATGTATAAATTCACTAATTTTTTTGAAATAATAGGTATACCATTTAAATTTGATGAATTATCTTAGAATTATAATATAAGAATAAGGTTTTTAACAAGTCCATATCCTACAAGGTTATTTCAATCACCAAATCAACTTATTATGGAAACAATTTCAATTTCAAATACTATTATCAACATGGCTATCCCAAGGAACCATGTATATATTTATTTCAATGATGGAATACCTCTCAATTTAGCCCAAATGATGATATAGCATCCTCATACCTCAAAAACCTACCATATTTTATAGGTGAATATCAAACTACAACCATAAAACATAATAAATATGTGTCAAATTTGTATTCATTCTACCATGTTACTCGAGAGAATGTTGTCATCCATTTTATTGTTGCATCCTTCAATTAAAAGGTATTGTAATGGTATAGTAAACCATCATACATAGTATCTAGCTACAAATGCCATAATGCTTTCCAACTTACAAAAATGGATGGCGAGGAGCTTCCTATCCTAGTTAATGAAATGCATCTGAAATATCAGACACTTAGATTGCTTGAGAAATTTCATGATGGACATAGTGGATGTTATTATTTATCAAGAATTACATCCCACAAGATCATGAGAGGTGGCTAGTATTAGTTGATCTTATTTGGATATTGTCATGCATGGGTTAGGAAATGCAAGTTATGTGTTATGTTTGTAGGTAGGATGAAACTTGTGACCTTAATCTATAACCAATTGTAGTAGATAAACCCTTTGTCAAATGGGTATTAACTTTATTGTTCTCATTAATCCTCCTTCAAGCTCATGGCACAAGTGGATACTAACTACCACAAACTATTATACTATATGGACAAAGGTAGTACCATTGAAGGAAGAAAATGAGTCCAATGTTATAGATTTTTATGAAGGTTTGCTTACTAGGTTTAGAGTCCTTTCAACTATTATTTTAGATAGTGTTATGCATTTTATGGGGGTCTAGAATCAACTAATAGGTAGTTCAACATAGTATCTTTCTCAGTACTTCATCTAATTACTATCCACAAGGCAATGACCTTATTGAGTCCACTAATAAGAACCTACTGAAGATCATTAGAAGAATAATTAAAGATAACTAGAGGTCATGGCACCTCAAGCTGAAGTTAGCTTTATGGGTTGATAGAATCACTTACAAGAAGTTAATATCCAACTCTTATTACAAGTTAGTATATGGTAACGAAGCAATAATGCCTATTTCTCTTGAATTTCCTACCCTAGAACTGATACACATACTTGATTTATTAGAGAAAGAACCTATAGAGATCAGATATACTAAGCTTATGGAGTTTAAAGAGACAAGACATCAGTCCATGTTAGCCATGGAAAACCATCAAGCAAAGATAAAGAGAACCTTTGACAAATGATCTTCTTCATGCAACTTCAAAGAAGGAGATTTGGTCCTTAAATGGGATGAGGAAAAATCCAAGCTAGGAAGGACTACAAAGTTTGACTTCCTTTAGAGTTGTCTATACATAATCTCCAACTACAAATACCATAATGCTTTCCATATTTCAAAAATGGATGGCAAGAAGTTTTCTATTTTAATTAATGGGATACATATGAAACATTAATTTTAAGGAAGCTAAGTTCCCTATATATATTAGGTTGTTTGTTTTCCTCCAAGTGTTACTCTAACACATTAGTTTATTTTTGTTTTGTCTCGAATAAATGCTTTATTTGCACATTTGTTTTGTTAGGTTAGTTTCCCTGATTTCTTTTGTTTTCTTCCCTATTTTAGTCAAATTCTTCAAAATTTTCATTCAAAAGATCTCTTACAATCATGAAATAGATGTGTTATTTGTTATGATTCAAGATTCATATAAATGGTTCACATTCTCAAGCATAACAAAAACGCTACCCATTTGAGTCACCAAAGATGTTGGCCATTTTTGGCCCACATACCAAGCTTTACCAAATGTAGTGCAATGTCTTAAGGATCAAGAATGGATTGAAGAAATGAGTAGGGTTCCTATTAAGAGAATGATGTAATGGATGAGCTATATAGAGTTTTGGATGGAATGAGTGGTCTAGAGAAATCATGCAACATGCAAAGCTTTTGAAACACTTTAAATTAAAGTGTATTTTGTCAAATTTTGAAGGAAAAGTCTACACAATAAAGAGCAGGTTCCCAAGGAGGTTTCATGGTGATAAAAGTAGTTCAACTTTATAAATAGCTTGCATAGGCCTCAAATGTTCATTTGAGCCTGAAGGATTACACAAAAATTTCTTGTACAAGTTTAGAAGAGCCTATAGGTTTTAAAAAAGCTAAGTGCAAGACCTTTATTTGGATAAATTCCTTAGGAAATATTTTAGGATTTTATTTTGATATATTCAATTCTTTCAGACCTTTTATTTAGGATAAGTGCTAATATTTCCTTTGGGTAATTTTGTTTTGGGATTTTTGGCTAAGTGTTGGGAATTGTTTCAAACATTTTGTTCGAAAAGAAAATATCGAAGACCCAAATTCTTTTGGAAATTTTATCCACAAAAAAAGGATAAGTACAAATTATTTTGGAAAAATTATCCAAACAATTTTCCTAAAGACCCAAATTCCTTTGGACATTTTATCTACAAAAAATGTCTCAAATGCAAAAGGCCTAAAGACCTATTTTTGTTGGGGACATTATCCATAGGAAATTACCATAGTTATTTTAGGGAAAATCTTGATGCATAAGTTCCCAAAAAACAAAATTCTTTTGGGGAATTGTTCCACAACAAAACCCTAAAGACATAATTTCATCAACCAAATTGATTCAGTAAAATTGATCCAAAAAGTATGATGGTTACATAAACATCAAAGTAAATCTCAACAATAATCTATTAGGATCCAAATATTGATGGTCACATAGACATCAAATATATTCATGTAGACATCAAGTTTAAAACTCAATAAATAGAAGTTGGATTTCAAATGTTTAGAGACATTCGTAAGGATGTCGGAAATGGTCATTCAAATGTTAAATATGTTTGTGCAGATGTCAAGTTTAAACCTTGGAAAATAGAAGTTGGATTTCAAATGTTCAAATAAATTCATGAGGATGTCAAAAATGGTCATGAGGATGTGAAATACGTTTGCATAAATGTCAAATTTTAATCCCAAGAAATAGATGTTTAAACTAAAATAGTAAGATTAATGATCGACATTTAATCATATAGAAGATCTAACGGTGAGTGGTGACTGATTGGTCAGTGGGTCTAGGCAGATCTAATGAAGCATATTTGATTACTCATTTAGATCAATGGTGAAAGAAGAGTCAAAGAGGTCAATAAATCCAAGGAATAAATGCATCTATGATAGTGTCTCAACTGCATTAGGCTGGTAGAGGGTCGATGAACTGTATTTGATCATGCAAACATGAATCCAACATTGTGAAAGGAGTCAAAATATAAATAGACTAAATTAGTTTATGATGTCTAATCAATCAAAGGTGATCCTAGATCTTTCAACAAAAGTCAATAGAGCATTTTTCAACATAGGTAGGCAAATGTATAGAGAGTCAAGTTCAAAAAATAGCTTGGGTGGAACCAAAATGGATGTCATAAGACTAGACATAACCATAAAAGTGCAGTGAAGGAAAAATAGGTCTTTTGTATCTAACACAAATCAAAGGTCAGTGGCTTGAATATTGAAATAAACCAGGCATCAAGCAGAATGATGACATGAAAGCTACAAGAAAACTAATAAATATAATTGGTTTTAAATATATAGAGTGACTTTACTCAAATATTTTCTCATGGGTAGATATGTCATTATGGGGAAGCTTCTTGTCCTTCAACATGATCATTTCCAATATAAATAGATATTTATATCCACCCAAGATAGATCAAGCATGGCTCTATTAGTTCTAAGGTGTGATGATTTGGTCCTCATAAATAGATCAAGTAAAGATGGTATAGAGTCCTGAGAAGTGACCTGGTGGTTGGATAGGATCATTAAGCATTCAGTTATTTTACAAGGACATTCATTCTTGATAATATCATAAATCAACATACTCAAGTTAGTGTTAATCCATTGAGAGTGGTTGGGCTTCATTCAATGCCTTTTACTTACACAGATCCCTCTCTCTCTCTCTCTCCTTTTTCTATAAATATATGCTTTTAAGCCTTGTAATGCATCCCTATTTTTTGTATGACTAGACTCTACTAAAATTTTACTATAACACCTATTTGATGTAATAAAATATTGAATTCCTCCATTTTGTAATTGAATTGAAGTGTGTTTTATGAATTCATGAATGTGGCCAAGTGAATGTATGCTTTCATTGCCTCTATTTGAGTTTTCCCACCTTCATGAACTATTTTGGTAATCCTCATAAGTTAGTCTAAGTGAAATATATAGTTTTTAAATTAGTTTGGAAGTGGAAAACTTCCATCTCATCCTAGATTAATAGCTGGTTCATGCCTTTTTGTGAAATACTTATGTGAGTGATTTTTTGTAGCCTTGAATACATCCTATAGTGTGTCTTGTGTAAGTATGAGTGTTCAAATTATTGGTTCATCACCTAATTTTCATATGATTTTCATAAGTTATTATTAATCTCTCTCTCGCAAGTGATAGTTTAGGTTTAGTAAAGGTGATAGATCTAAAAGGAAGTTGGCCTTCTCTAGAGGTTTGACATAATATTAGGTGACCCAAATCCTAGGGTCAATACCCTATTGGTCTAGATTTGAGCAAGAGGACTTTCAAAATCCTTTACTCAACTAGGGTACAATATCCTAAGGATAAAGCATGGATTGAAGAAATGAGAAGGGTTCTTGTTGAGAGAATGATCTAGTGGATGAGCTATATAGAGTTTTGGATGGAATGAGTGGTCCAGAGAAATCATGCAACATGCAAAGATTTTAAAGCACTTTAACTTAAGTTAAAGTATATTTTTTCAATTTTTGAAAGATAAAATCGATAAATGAAAGAGCAAGTTACCATGTAGGTTTCTTTTTTATCAAAGTAGTTCAAGGTTAGGAACACGTTGCATAGGCCTCAAATGTTCATTTGAGCCTTTAGGATCAAGCAACAATTTCTTGTACAAATTCAAAAGAGCCTACATGTTTTAAAAAATCTAAGTGTAAGACCTTTATTTGGCTAAAGTCCTTACTTAATAAATATTTTAAGCTTTTATTTTTCTAAGTAAAATTATTTTGGACTTTTTATTCAGGATAAGTGCTAATATTAAATTTAAGAACATTTATTTCAGGTATTTTGGCTAAGTGTTGGGAAATGTTTCGAAGATTTTATCCACAGAAAAAAAATCAAAGACCCAAATTATTTTTGATATTTTGTCTACAAAAAAGTCTAACTACAAATTGTTTTGAGAAAATTGTCCAAACAATTTTCTTGAAGACCCAAATTCCTTCAGACATTTTTTTATTAAAAAATGTCTCGAATGTAAAAGCCCTAAAGACCTATTTCTGTTGGGGAAATTGTCTATAGGAAAGTGTCATAATTATTTTAGGGAAAATTATTTATGCATAAATTCTAAATAGACAAAATTCTTTTAGGGAATTGTTATGCAACAAAACCTTAAGAGATAATTGTAATAGCCAAATTAATTTGGCAAAATTGATCTAGTAGGTATGAAGGTTGTGAAAATGTCAAAGTAAAGATTAATAATCATCCATTGGGATCCAAAAATTGACAGTCACATAAATTTCAAATAAATTCATGTGGATGTCAAATAAATTTGTGTAAACATCAAATTAAAGCCATAACAAGTAGCCATTGAAGTTTAAATATGTTTAGTGATGGTCGCACATATGTCAAATACATTCACATAGATGTAAAGTTTAAACCTTAGTAAATAGTAATTGGATTTTAAATGTTTGAAGACATTTATGAGGATATCATAAATAGTCATGAGGACATAAAATACATTTATGTGAATGTCAAAGTTTAATCTTGAGAAATCTCCAGTTTAATTCAAATAGCAAGATCAATGATCGACATTTAATCATACAGAAGATCCAATGGTAAGTGGTGAATGACAGGTTAGTGGGTTGTGATAGAGGATCAATGAACCACATTTGATGATGAAAAATGAATCCAATGATGTGAAAAGAGTCAAAATGTCAATAGTCTGAGTTAGTTTTTTATGGCCAATCAAACAAAGGTAGTCCATAGCTTTCAATGGAAGTTGATGGAGCAATTTTCAACATAGGTAGGCAAATACATAGAGATCCAAGTTTGAAAATGGCCCAAGTTGAACTAGAATAGACCTTATAGGATTAGACATCACCATCAGAGTGCCATAAAGGAAAAATAGGTCTTTTGGACCTAACATAGATCAAAGTTTAGCATCTTGAATGTCGAAATAAACCAAGCATTGAGTAGAATGTTGACATGAAAGCTATAAGAAAACAAATAAATATGATTGGTTTTAAATCTATAGAGTGAATTTACTTAGATATTTTCTAAGGGGTAGATATGTGATTATGGAGAAGCTTTTTGTCCTTTGACATGATCATTTCCAAGACAAACATATATTTATAGCCACCCAAAATAGATCAAGTATGGATCTGTAAATTCCAAAGTATGAAGATTTGGTCTTTGTATATAGATCAAGTAAAGATGGAATAAATTCTTGATAAGTGACTTGGTGGTTAGATAGGAACATGGAGAATTTAATTATTTTATGAGGACATTCATTATAGATAAGATCATGACTTGGTATCCTCATTTTGGTGTTAATCCATTGAGAGTGATTGGGATTCATTCAATGCCTTCTACTTACATTACTCCCTCTCTCATTTTTCTATAAATACAACCCTCTAAGCCTTGTAATGCATCCCTCTTTTTGTTATGACTAGAATCTACCTAAATTGTACTATAACACCTATTTGATGAAATAAAATATTGAATTCCTCTATTTTGAAGCTAAATTGAATTGTGTTTTTTGAATCCATGAATGTGGCCAAGTGAATGTATGCTTTGCTTACCTCTATCTAATTTTTCTCACCTTCATGAACTTTTTTGGTAATCCTCAAATCTCACTCTAAGTGTAATATATAGTTTGTTAATTAGTTTTAAAGTGGACAACTACCCTCTCATCCTAGATTAATAGCTAGTTCATGCCTTTTTGTGAAATAATTATGTGAGTGATTTTCTACATCCTTGAATGCATATTATAGTGTGTCTTGTGAAAGTATGAGTGTTCAAATTATTGGTGCATCACCTAATTTTCATATGCTTTTCATAAGTTATTGTTAATCTCTCTCTTTTCCAAGCAAGTGATAGTTTAGGTTTAGTATAGGTGATAGATTTAGAAAGAAGTTATCTTAATCCAAAGGTTTGACCCAATCTTAGGTGACACACAACCTAGAGTCAGTCCCATGTTGGTCTAGATTTGAGCAAGAGGACTTGAAAAATCCTTTGCTTGGCTAGGGTGCAATCTAGAATACTAATAGTTTTGGCACACCTAGTGGGACCCTTTTCCTTGGAATATTTAAATTTTGGAGCTAAGAAGAAGTATTTGTTGCTAAAGGAGAGATACACCATCATCAAAATATAAATAATCTTCAATTTAGAGAGTTCTAGACATTATTCTCCTACCAAAGGTTACCTCAAGGTCAAAAAGTAAAGGTATTCCCTTTGAATTTATTGAAATGTCTTCTACTTCTTATAAAAGAGCAAGATTACATAGTAGAAGACCTTATCCTCAAAATAAATATTATCCCCCAAGTCATCTTATTGTCTTTGTCCAATCTATTACCCCCATTACCCAAATCTCCATTTCCCAAATGGTTATACCAAGGAATCAAGTGTTTATTCCATTTAATGTGGGTAGTCCCCTCAATTTATCCCATTTTGATGACATCCCTATGTCTACCCTTAAGAGTATCCATTTTTTCTTAGGAGAATGGGATAAAATAACTTCTATTGAGAATATCCAAGATGTTTCAGTCTTTGTTATGTTCACAATGTTACTCAAGATAATGTGGCTATTAGATTGCTTGTTGCTTCCTTCAAAGGAAAAATATTACAATGGTATATAAATCTTTCATTAAATTCCTTTACTACCTGGATTGAGTTAGGATCAGAATTGTTCAAAAATATTAAAGACAAATTTGATCACTTATCTTTAGTGGATCAATTTACTACCATTCAAAGAGATCCCGATGAATTCATGTCTAATTTTAACCTCAGATTCTTGTTATCACTCTAGAGTGCACCCTACTTGAAGATGTGTAAAACAAACACTATCTTTAGATAATAAAATTGGATCTTATTAGAGTGTGGGTGAATCTATAATGATAAGAACCTCTAGAGAGGGTAGGTTCCCTTAAGATTTATCTATTAAAACTAAACTATTTTGATATTTTGGGATGAAAAAGGAGAAAGAAATTGAAATGGAAAATCCTATTTAATGGGGTGATGTACTTGAATGATTGATATTGTCTAATTTTTTTTTGAATCTAGGTAAGACACACATATTAATATAAAATAAAACTTTGCATTCAATACTAAATGTAAGTGTTTCAAAAGAAGGTTTGAAAGAAGCTTGCAAAGCAAATTCTATTCCTAGCTCTTCAAATAGCCTGTAAAGGATGAGATTTTCACAGTAGTTGAGGAAAGGACCTAAAAAAATGGGGTATATATCTAATTTATATGATTTTACACAATAAAAAAATACACTCTATTCTAATCCCAAAAAACAATATGCAAACAAACTTCTTTATTTGATAAATGGTGTCAATTAAAATTTTTGCTCTACTTCAGGAATCAATGAAAAATGGCTTTAAAAAGCCAATATATAAGTCTAAAACATTAAATAAATCCAAATTTTCATGGAAAATATAATAATTATTCTTATTGAGTTAAAACAAGACTAAAATCCTTTTACAATATCAAATAAATGCTTTAAAATCCTCCAAATATTCAAAAATTGCATGTTATTCATTTTTGGCATAGAATTGAGAAGTGGTGAGCCCATGTTGACTTGTAAACCTTAATTAAATGAAAATAAAAAAATAAATTAGAATATATCTCCATATTTAAAGTGATTTTAAGTTCTTGAAAGTCTTTATCTTGCATGAAAAGCATGGGAGATGCATGAAACTAGTCAAACTAGTCAACTGAAGAGATTTGACCCTTAAAGACTAGTTAACTCAACTTGAGCTCAACTTGCATGAATTTAAACTTGTGAATTTAATTGATAATTATTTATCAACTTAAAAAAACATATATTACATGTGGTAACTCCAAAATTAATTCATTTGATAGATTTTCAATGCCATTATTTTCTTGCTTGATTGACCAATTAGGACTAATAGCCTATCTTCTTGAATTTATACTCCATTAAACATAAAACAAGATGATATGAAACATAAAAAATAATTAAATATACCTGAAAAAACCTTTATCATCACAATATATTTTATTTTGATGAGAAAACACTCGCCATTTAGTCAACAGGGTTGACTAGACTTATTTTGCTCCATTTTGTTACAGACTGGCCATTTTGATTGAGCTAGTTAGGACACTTATGGGATGATTTATGAGAAAAATATAATTTTAGGATGAATAAAAAGTCTTATAATTCATTGAAGTGTTTTGTACTTAATTTTACATTCTTTTTTCTACAAAAAACATGATTTTTTCCCTCATTCGTACATCTCCATACATAAAATTGACATTTATAGAATCCTATTTGAGTTTATTTTAAATTTTAAATTTTTTAATATTTATCCAATATTATTTTATTGAAATAAAACCAAAATTTTTCAAAACTATGTTTTTTGAGGGTTTAGGTGGGCTTTGAAGCTGAATTTTCAAAATGATGGTTCATGAAGTACATACCTCCAAATCCAATTTTTTTTATATTTATGTGTATAAAATTGAATTCCCCCAACATGATTTAAAATATTGGGTTCCCATTTAGAATATATAAAAAGTTACCATGTGAAAAAATCTACTTATGGGGTTTTGACTGCATTCTGAGCTGCCTACACTCTTAATAGTTGTTCATAAAGTAGAATAACTAAAATGGTCTAATTTTTTCATGAATTATATTTAAATATTATTAATAAAAACATAATAATATCTTTCATCCAAAATCTACACGTGGTGAAAGATATGATCATCTGAATATGAGGCTAGGAAGGGTGTCTAAAACTAAAAATTTCACCAAAATTTAAATAACTCTTCAAATTATTCCCAATATATAAAAAAATCATAATGGGGTCTATAAAATTCTATAAAAACACTTTGAAATTACATTTTTCTTGAAAAGTCAAAAAACCCTTTTTAGCCTTTATGCCTGTTTGCTTACAAAATCTTGTATAAGCATGGTTTGCTTAAAATTTAGAGTTTTTAAAATATGCAAAAGTTTTATTATGATGTAAAAATATAATCCCATGATTTTTAAACTTTTACATGGACTTAGGAACCTCTTTGTCACTCCATAATGATGCCTACTCTAATGGTGATCTCCAACAAACATGTTAAGGATTGTTACAAAACAATGAGTATCTACACTTGTCTAATGGCCATGAAATTTTTTCATAAGGTTATACAACTCATAATTACATTTTTTACAAAATTTATGGTTTTGAAATGACATTTAGCTCCCAAAACGTTCAATTTTCTCTTAAAAGTGATCCCTATGCATGGATTATCAACATATTTAAACTTGACAATGCTCTTTTTGAAATGATAATGACCCATTTATAATTCATTTTTAAAATTTTTTTAAAATAAAAATTAGTGCTTTTAGGCCACAATTCCCAACTTTAAAGGACTATTTAATAGTTTCTTGAAAGTTTTGAATGTGAGGGTTAGTAATTTAACCTTGACAGGTCAAATTACTAACAATTTTGGTGACTTTCAGGGGTTGACCAACCTGCTGGTCAAAGAACTTAAAATATTTGGATTTTAAAAACTTGGATATACACTAAAAAGGAATTTTTTTTGTGGGAAGAGACACAAACAAGACAACTAATATGTGCACATGTGCACTTAGAGGAAAGGACAACAACAACAACATGAAAAGGAAAAAAAACTACTGAAAGCATGTACAAATATGCACTTAGAGGAATAAAACACAAGGAATTTATTATTTAAAAAATAACTTCCACCTTTATGGTCCTTTTAGATCAAATTTAAATCTATTTGATGCACCTTGGAACTTTGAAATATGATTGTTTCCTTTTAATAGCCCTCTTCTACAACTGGGAGCACTTATATGTTCATGTGTTCTAGATGATGTAGCTAGGCCTCCAACTTCCATTCTTAGGTGTATGGATTGAAGATATGGATCTAAGATCCAATCATCATCCTCCCATATTCTTTTTTTTTACATCAAAAGTGTTATCTCTACCTCATTCATAGGTTGATCATGATTTGACACATTCTCATTCAATAATTGTATTGGCAATTTAACTATTATACTTAGATTAATGTGTTCATTCGACTCCATTTGAAGTGGTAATTTTTCAAATTCTTTAGATCCCTGATAATCATCTAAACATGGCTGTAATATGACTTTAATTTATTCTTGATGAACAACTACAATAGTACTCTTTACAAGACATTCATCAATCTCTACTTGGGGTGGAGATGGACTATCAAACTTTGCACAAAAACTCTCCAAGTCATCCCAAAAGGCTTCTTCACATGATCAATGGAAAAGACATGAAATTAATTAGTATTCTTACCATTTGAAACATGTTGATTACATTTTTTTACCTTTTTTATGATGTCAAATGAAATTTCTTGATCTGCTACACTTGTCTCATCTTTATTAGGAATATTCTCCATCTTAGCAATGGCTCTATGTGAGTTGTCTTGATGGCTGCCTTTTGAACAAAAAATTATTTGTACTTCATATATCTTAGCTGTTGAAAACTCTTGTGAATCCTCCTACAAATCCTCTTCTTATTCATCATGGAAAACTAAATCATTTTTATCCTTTCCAAGTGGTATCCCAACTATGCTTTCTTCTTCTTAATCACTCAAGTCACCTTTCTTTTCTATCTCTTTGGCGACATCCTCTTGGATCAGCTTCACCTCATTTATTTGCTGCACTTTTTCTTGAATGGCTTTCCATGAAATAAAGGATTTAAGCTTCTAAGGAGGAATAGATGAAGGTTGAATGATCTCTTGCTTGAATTCAACATCTTGAATGATGCTTGATTGTTCCTCTTTCTTGCTTAACTCCATGATTTGGTTCCAAGATGGGAAAGGTAAAGGCTCTTTTTTGAACTTTTTATTCTAGTTCTCCTCCTCTTTCCTTGTCTTTAGCTCCAACTCTTTGATTTGCTTATCAATATTCTCCTAGAATATCTTCTCTTTAGAGTGGTCAGTGATCTCAACAGTAGGCTGTGCCATAACAATCTTCTCCTTTTTTGACAGTTCTCTTGGATTGATCTCTGAGAAGGGAAGGTCTGAGAAATATATGAAGAACTTGGAAAAATCAAAGGGGTTCTTGTAATGGTCTCTTGATATGGAATGGATGGCATAAATGGAGAGTGAGGTTGGCCCTATTGTTCCTTGAGGGCTTTTAGTTTTTCCTCAATACTTTGAATGTAACCACCTATATCCATCATCTCACTAGTGAGATTACCCTAAATTTCTCTCAATAGGTACCCATTTCTCTTTTATTTTATAGAAATACTCTCTCACATAATGGATCTAGTGAATAAGGGTATCTTGGCCATAACAACTCTATGAGTATAGCTCTAGTGTATGCTTTTCAAAGATCACTAAAGTTTATTTAAGTGCTGGTATAGATTGGGTAGATGTGAAATGGCCATGATTAGGTTGGATAGATGGGTAGGATGGCTCATGATAATAATAGTAAATGGTAGTATTATGATGTAATTATTATTCATAGGGAGGATCAAGGTAGTAATCTTGCATATATGATTGATATAGATCCTCATACTCCTAGTGAAGATCATAGTGTGGTTGGTCATATTGATCATAGAGAGGATAATATGGATCCATAGTAAAATGAGTCATTTGAGACAATTAGTAAGATAAATAATGAAATTAATCAATATTAAAATGATACCTGATGTTAAAAACCATCTTTTAGTGCCTAAAGGTTGCATTGATCTTTTGAATACCTCCAAAGGCTAGTGTGTATAATGATGCCCCACTGGGCATGCCAAAAACTGTTATCACTATGGAGTGCACCTTGCTTGAGGATGTGTAAAACAAAACCTATCTATAGATGATAAAAGTGGATATTATTAGAGTGTGGATGAATATATACTAATAATAACCTCTAGAGAGGGATGATTTCCTTAAGATTTATATATTAAAACTAAACTATTTTGATTTTTTGGGATGAAAAGGGAGAAAAAAACTAAAATGGGAAATCCTATTTAATGGGGTAATGCAACTAAATGATATTATATAAAATATTTTTGAAACTAAGTAAGATACATATATGAATCTAAAATAAAAATATTTATTCAATCTTGAACATCAATGTTTCAAAAGAAGGCCTGAAAGAAGCTTGCAAAGCAAATTCTATTCCTAGCTCTTCAAATGACCTGTAGATGATGAGATTTTCATAGTAGGTGAGGAAAGGACATAAAAAATATGATATATATCTCACTTATATGATGTTATACAATAAAAAATACACTCTATTTTTATCCCAAAAAACATATGCAAAAAATCTTCTTTATTTTATGAATGGTGTCAATTACAATTTTTGCTCTGCTTCAAGAATTAATGAAAAATGGCTTCAAAAAGCCAATATTTAAGTCTAAAACCTCAAATAAATACAAATTGGAATGGAAAATAGAATTATTAGTCTTATTTTATTTAAAATAAGACTAAAATCCTTTTACAATATCAAATAAAGGCTTTAAAATCCTTAAAGTCTTCAAAAATTACATGTTCTTCATTTTTGGCATAGAATTGAGAAGTGGTGGGGCCATGTTGATTTGTAAACCTGAATTGCATTAAAATCATGAAATAAATTAGAAGATAAATCCATCTTTCAATTTATTTTAATTTATTTAAAGTATTTATCTTTCATGAAAATCATGGGAGATGAATGAAACTAGTCAAACTAATCAACCAAAGAGATTTGACCCTTAAGGACTAGTTAACTCAACTTGACCTCAATTTAAATGAATTTAAACTTGTGGATTGACTTTATAATGATATATACAATTTTAAAAAAATATATATATATATTTGGTAACTCAAAAATTAATTCATTTGATAGATTTTCAATGCCATTCTTTACTTGCTTGATTGACCAATTAGGCCTATTAGGCCAATTAGGACTAATAGCCTATCTTATTGAATTTTAAATCCATTAAACCTAAAAAAATATGACATAAAACCTTAAAATAATTAAATATGCTTGGAAAACTTTTCTCATCACAATATATATTATTTTGATGAGAAAACACTCACCATTCAGTCAACAGGGTTGACTAGGCCTATTTTGCTCCATTTTTTTGCAGACTGGTCATTTTGATTGAGCTGGTTAGGATAGTTATGGCATGATTTATGAAAAAAATAAAATTATAAGATGAATAACAATTATTATAATTTTATCTCCATTGATTATATTTCATTGAAGTGTCATGTATTTAGTTTTACATGATTATTTCTACAAAAAACATGATTTCTGCCCTCATCCTTACATCTCCATACATAAAATTTAAATTTATGGAATAATTTATAAGTTTAATTGAAATTTTAAAATATTTTAGGTTTATAAAATATTATTTTATGGCAATAAAATAATTTTTTTTCAAAACTAGTTTTTTTTAGGGTTTAGGCGGGCTTTGAAGCTAAATTTTCAAAATGATGGTTCATGTAGTACAGACCTCCAAATAATTTTTTTTTTAATTTTATGTGTATAAAAATAACCCATAAAAAATCCTTTAAAATATTTTTTTTCTATTCAAAATATATAAAAATTTACCACGTGGAGAAATCTGCTTGTGGGGTTTTGACTGCATTCTAAGCTACCTACACTCTTAATGATTTTTCATAAATAAAAACAACTCAAATTATCTTAGTTTTTCATAAATTTTATTAATAAAAACATACTAATATATTTCATCCAAACTCCACATGTGGTGAAAGATATGAACATCTAAATAAGAGCTTAGGAAGGGTGTCTAGAACTGAAAAAATGAAAATTTTAGAAAAATGAAAATAAATATTCAAATTATTCCTAATTAATAAAAAAATAATAATGGGGTTTGTAACATTATATAAAAACACTTTTAAATCATATTTTTCTTGAAAATTCAAAAAACCCCTTTTTAGCCGTTATACCTATTTACTTGCAAAAGCCTATATGAGCATGATTTGCTTAAAATTTAGAGTTTTAAAACAACTTAAAGTTATAATTATTTTCTAAAAACATAATCCCATGCTTTTAAAACTTTTACCTAGACTTAGAAACCTCTGTGACACTCCATAATGATGCCTACTCCAATGGTGATCTCTAATGGACATGCTAAGGACTGTTACAAAAAAATAAAGTATCTCCACTTGTCCAATGGACATGAATTTTTTTAAAATGTTTTACCAACTCATTATTACCTTGTGTATAAAATTTGAGATCCTAAGACCACCTATAACTCCCAAAAAGTTCAATTTTCTCTCAAAATTGATCCTTGTGCATGGATTGTTTGCATATTTGAACTTGACAATGCTATTTTTGAAATGATAATGGCCCATTTACAATCCATTTTTGACATTTTAAAATAAAAATTAGTGCTTTTAGGCCATGATTCACAACTTTAAAGGACTATTGAATGGTTTCTTGAAAGTTTCGAATGAGAGGGGTAGTAATTTGACCTTGACAGGTCAAATTATTAACAATTTGAAAAGACATGGAATAGAATTCCTATAGTGATTAGACCATCCCCATAATATGAATTCTTGTATTATTTGAAAGCCCTTAATTATGATATTAGTGTGATGATATAGTTCATGGGCAGTAATACCTTCCTAGATGCCTATGAGGTTGTAATAAGAGTATAAAACAACTTGATACAAGCTAGTAAGATTTATCCAAGGCCCCCAATGCCTATATTCTCAAAATTTCAATCTACCCCACCCCCTTAACTTCCTCAAATCCCATCTTTATCTCTTATTCCATCTCTTAAAGCCCAAGTTGTAACCCTTTCTAATCAATCACAACCAGATGGAGATTTGAAAAGTCTGTTACAATCATTTGGAAATGAGATAGTCTAGCTCAAAAGGAAAAAATACCAAGGTAGGCCCTATCAATAATATAATCAAACTTCCTATCAGTCTCAATAATATTAAAGGTCTTCCTATCAAGGTTTCATATAAAATAGACCACCTTATCAATCATAAGGAGCCATAGTTTCATCCAAACCATATGCATCCCTTGAACCTAATGAACCTTCAAGTTCAAAATATATTATCCCCTCTCCTCCTCAAAATAACTTGATGTAAAGTTAGATTGGCATCCATTTAACACCAATGATACTCAAAACCAAGCTTTGGTATCATAGAACATTACTATGCCATAAATGTCAAAGGAAGAATTTTCTTTTTAAAGAGGTCAGTATCAAGAGATGAATCTGGTACCCCAAGGATAATATCAACAAGATCAAAGACAAATTGATTCCATTAATGTGAATTGGCAAATGGATGATAATTTTGCATTCAATTAAATTGGTGAGAATAATATGAGTGGTCAAGTTACAACTCTTACTAGAGATAAAATAAGATGTATGGAGGAACTTCAAGATGTGATAAATGCTTCTAATACTCCTAATGTTATTGTCAGGAGTAACAAGGATCAACCTAATACCCCTACAACACAAAAAAATAAGAATGCAGAGGCTAAGAAGGTCCCTCAAATACCTCTACTTCATGAATAACCAATGGTTCAAAAGATGTAGCCAAAGGTTAGTGGAGCCTCATTAAACATAATAGATCAGATGAAGAAATCCAATGTCAAAATTAGCATGTGGTATTCCCTTGATATTCTAGGACAAAAGGATATGATCATCCAAGAGCTTTCACCTCTCAAGGTGTCTTCAAAACTAGTTGAGAAATAAGGTACTATCCTAACTAATTCAGACCAACCAACCAAGAAACAAGTACAATAGGTACACAAGATGGAAAAGTTAAATAAAGCTAAGGTAAAATCAACTAAAACTCCCTTCTACCTCTCTTTGATATTTGGTGACTATTAAGTTCATAACTATATGGTGGATAGTGAAGCCAGTAACACTATCATGCCTAAGCAAATTGTACATAATCTTGATCTTGTTTATGAACCAAATACTAAATAAGTATTACAAGTAGATGGGTCACCAAAAAAGATGATAAGCATCATCAAATATCTAAATTTGACGCTACATGCTTGCCCTAATGATACCATTCAACAAGATGTAGTTGTGGTGGACTTGCCTCCCTATTTTTCCATTTGTCTTTCAAAGGACTTTACCTCAAATATTGGAGGATACTTATCAACTGATTGGAAATATTTGATGTTTAGGACCAGGTGTGGTACTAGAGTAAAAATATGTTCTTAACCTATTGCATGTTTTCATTTTGAGAAATATATACCAAGTGTTGTGAACACTAATTGTATCATCTCAAATAAGGTGCTAGAAACTAGTAAAGAAGAAACTGAGTCACCTCTAGATGGAGTTCCAAATCTATTTATTAATGAATGGGCCTCTTATTTTCATGAGTAGGATCAATATAAGATAACTAAATAAGGACTTGGTGTTTATTTCCTTCATGAGAAATATACACCAATTCCAACTTTGATGAAGAATGATGAATCTAATGATGCCCTGTGATAATTATACTTTGATGGATCAAATAATAAGCATGGTACCAAGGCTAGAATGATGATTATTTCTCCAACCAATCAAAGGTATTTCTCTTCTCTCAAGTTTTAGTTTGGTTTTTCAAATAATATTGCTAAATATGAAACACTAGTTCACAGTTTACAATGGGTAAGGAAAATGAATGTCAATTCTTTACAAATTTTTGGAGATAGTGGATTGGTAGTTGACCAAGTAAGAGGTCTAAATATATGCAAAAATCCATTTCTTATATCTTATAATCATAGGGTATGGGACTTTATTGAAGGTTTTCAAGCCTTTAATATTTAAGAAATTCTAAGAAATGAGAACAAATATACAAACATGTTAGATGCTATTGGGTCATAATTCAATATCCTAGATGATGTAAAAAGTGAAAAGGTTCAGTCACACATTAAAGTGGTTGTCAGACCTTTTATTCTAAATAACCATGAGAATTGGTAAGTATTTGAAGATGAAAATTAGATTGTCAGGTTGATAAAAAAGAGGCTAATTTTTCCTCAAGGAACCAAGAGAAGTTCTTATAGCAATATGGTGACCAGATTGGGCAATTGAAGATAAATAAGTTGCCCAAAGGATTGCTCACACTTGAAAACATATTCAGTAGTGATGATGAGCTAAGGAAAGAAAAGTATTTATTTTCAACAAAGGAGGAACACTACCAATGTAGAGAATACATTTGGTAAGAATGTAAATTTAGGTAAATTTTGCACTCCTTTAGAAAATGAAATTTTCATTGAGTTATGTTCAAGTTTTATGGATGTATTTACATGGAAATATAGTGACCATAAAGGATTTGATACAAGTCTAGCTCAACACACCATTGAGTTAGAAGATGAAACTAAGCCAATAAGACAAAGAAGGCCCATCAATCCAAAGCTTGAGCCTTTGATGAGAATTGAAATTCATAATATCATTGAGTTAGCTATTATATTTCTAATCAAACACTCAATTTGGGTAGTAAACCTTATTCCAGTACATAAAAAGAATGGAGATAGTAGACTATGTGTTGACTTTCATGATTTAAACAAGGCTTCCCTTAAAGACCACCATCCATTTCCATATATGGAATAAATTCTATACCTGGTTGTAGGTTCACAAAGGTTCTCCTTGTTGGATGGATATAGTGGTTACAATCAAAATTTGGTCAAGGAAGAAGATCAATTCAAAAAAACCTTCACCATAAAATGGGGGACATTTTCATATATAAAGATGCCAATTGGTTTATCTAATACTAGAGCCACATTTTAGAAAGCCATGGATATGACATTTTAGGGTCTCTTTAACAAATTCATACTTGTTTATTTGGATGACATAACAATATTTTATGATAGTGTAGATGAGCACATGATTCACCTTAAGTATTTTAAAAATGTAGATAGTTTGGGATATCTCTAAATCCCAAAAAGTGTGTCTTATTGGTTTATGAAGGCAAGCTTCTTAGACATATAATCTCAAAGCATGGCATGAATATAGATCTTGATAGAATAGATTCAATTCTTGAACTTTCCTTGCCTAAGCAGAAGAAAGCTATGTAAAGCTTCTTAGGCAAAATCAATTTTATAAGAAGGTACATTTCCTATTATTCCATTTTAGCTAATCCACTTATAGCTATGCTAAATAATAATCAGAGTTTCAATTGGTCTAAAGAAGGAGTAAAAAGATTTGAATATATTAATAAAGTCATAAACAATACTCCTACACTTCTAAACCCTGATTCCATGAAGGATTTTATCTTGTACACTTATGATAACATGGACACCATTTCAAGCATTCTTATGAAATAAAACTATGGTTCTTTAGAGCAATTGATAGCCTTCTTCAACCAAGGATTGGAAAAATATGGAATAAGGTAATCTTTTGTTGAAAATCATGTACTTTTAGTTATAAGGTCTCTCAAGAAGTTTAGATACTTGTTATCTAATAACAAAATACATCTGATGGTTTCCCATCCAAGTATTAAAAAAATTATTTTGAACAAGGATATAAATGAGAAAATAGTTGGTTGGATAACCAAAGTAATGGAATATGATGTAGAGATCAAGGTCACAAAGCTAGTAAGAGGTAAGGAACTTTGTGAACATCTAATTCAAGACTTGCAAGAGTCTAATAAGGTGATTATGATCTTAAATGATGAGGAAGTTGTAAATGACAATGCCTCACACTCCATCTAGTTCTAAGACATGATAAGATATCTTCATGATGGTATTTATCCTTATAATTTAAGCCCTTCAAGAAGAAGATATATCAAATTATAGTTAATTATTTTTCTTCTTATTGATGGTGTTTTGTTTAAAAAAGATATCAATGGCATATTGCTAAGGTATATAGAGACACATCAGACATAAAGATTTCTTGAGTAGTTCCATGATGGACATGGTGGAGGGAATTATTTAGTGAGAACTATAACCCATAAGATCATGAGAGGTGGCTATTATTGGTCAATATTATTTGGAGATTGTCATGCATGGGTTAGGAAAAGTAAAAAATGTGCTATGATTGTAGGTAAGGTGAAACTTATAGTCTTACCTCTCTAACCAATTACAATAGGTCAACCCTTTTTCCAATGGGGATTAGAATTTATTGGTCTCATTAACCATCCTTCAAAATTAGGTCACATGTGGATATTAACCACCACATACTTATTTACTAGATGGATAGAGGCAGTGGCATTGAAAGAAGCAACTGAGTCTAATATTCTAGATTTTTATTAAGGTTTGTTTACTAGGTTTGGAGTCCCTATAACTATTATTTAAAATAATGCTATAGATTTTTTGGGGTTTAGAATCAGCCAATGGGTAGTTCAAAATAGTGTCTTTCTTAATACTTCATCGAATTAATATCCACAAGGCAATGGCCTTGATGAGTCCACTAATAAGAACTTACTGAAGATCATCAAAATAATAATTAAAGGTAACCAAAGGTCATGAAACCTCAAGCTAAAGTCAGCTCTATAGGCTGATAAAATCACATACAAGAATTCAATAGCCAACTCTCCCTACAAGCTGGTATATGGTAAGGAAGAAATAATGCCTATTTATCTTGAATTTCCTACCCTAGAACTAATGAACCAACTTGAGTTATTAGATAATAAACCTATGGAGATCAGATATGATAAGCTTATGAAGTTAAACGAGACAAGACATTAGCCCATGATAGCCATGGAAAACCATCAAGCAAAGGTAAAGATAACCTTTGACAAAGGAGCTTCTTCACATAGCTTCAAAGAGGGAGATTTGGTCCTCAAATGAGATGAGGATAGAGCCAAGCTAGGAAGGCATACAAAGTTTGAATCCCTTTGGAGTGGTCCATACAAAATCTCTAGTTGCAAATCCCATAATGCTTTCCATCTTGTAAAAATGGATGGTGAGGAGGTTCCTATCCCAGTCAATGGGATACATTTGAAACATTTATTTTAAGGAAGCTAAGTTCCCTATACATAGTTAGGTTGTTTATTTTCCTCCAAGTGTTATTATAAGACTTTATTTTAATTTTGTTTTGTCTCAAATAAGTGATTTGTTTGCAATTTTTTTTGTTAGGTTAGTTTCCCTACTTTCTTTCATTTTCTTCCTAGTTTGAATGGAATTATTCTATATTTTCAATCAAGATATCTATTAAAGTCATGAAATAGATGTTTTATTTGTTACAAGTCAAGATTCATGTAAATGATCTAATTTCTCATGCATATCCAACATGATACCTATTTGAGTTGCCAAAGATGTTGGCCATTTTTGGCCCACATACCAAGCTTACCAAAATGTAGTGTAATGTCCCAAGGATCAAGCATGGATTGAATAAATGAGAAGGGTTCCTACTAAGAGAATGATTTAATGGATGATCTATATTTTTTTTTGATGGAATGTGTGGTCCAAAGAAATCATGCAGCGTGCAAAGCTTTTGAAAGACTTTAAGTCTACTTAAAGTGTACTTTGTCAATTTTTGAAGGACAAAGTCTACAGAGCAAAGAGTAGGTTCCCAAGCAGGTTTCATGGTGATAAAAGTAGTTCAAAGTTATGAATAGGTTGAATAGGCCTCAAATGTTCATTTGAGCCTTTAGGATCAAGAAAAAATTTCTTGTACTAGTTCAGATGAGCCTATAGGTTTTAAAAAAGCTAAGTGTAAGACCTTTAATTGGTTAGAGTTCTTTGGAAATATTTTAGGATTTTTATTTTGTTAAGTTTAATTATTTTGAACCTTTTATTTGGGATAAGTGATAATATTTCCTTTGGGGAATTTTTTTTTGGGTTTTTTGGTTAAGTGTTGGTAATTGTTTTGGATATTTTGTCCAAAATAAAAATCTCAAAAACCCAAATTATTTTGGACATTTTGTTCGCAACAAAAATCTAAGTATAAATTATTTCACTAAAATTGTCTGAATAATTTTCTCAAAGACCAAATTCCTTCAAACATTTTGTCTGAAACAAATGTCCCAAATGCAAAAGGCTTGAAAACCTATTTCCATCGGGGAAATTGTCCACAAGAAAGCGCCATAGTTCTTTTAAGGAAAATTCTTGATGTCTAATTTCCAAATAAGCAAAATTATTTTAAGGAATTATTCCAAAAAAAACCTTTAAGACATAATTGTATTGACCAAATTGATTCAACAAAATTTAACTAGTAGGTATGATGGTGTTGTAAATGTCAAATTAAAGCCCAATAATCATCCATTGGAATCCAAAGATTGACAACCATGTAAACATCAAATATGTTCATGCATATGTCAAATATGTTCATGTAGATGTAAAATTAAACCCACAACAAGTAGCTATTGAAATTCAAATATATTCAGTGATAGTCACATGAATGTCAAATACATTTGTGCAAACATCAAGTTTAAACATCAATAAATAACCATTGGATTTAAAATGTTAAGAGACATTCATGAGGATGTTATAAATGGTCATGAGGACATCAAATACATTCAAACAAATGTCAAATTTTAATCCTAGGAAATAGTCATTTTAATTCAAATAGCAAGATCAATGATCAATGTTCAATCATATAGAACATTCAATGATGAGTGGTGACTAACAAGTCAATGGGTTCTAGCAAAGAATCAATGAACCATGTTTGATCATGTAAAATGAATCTAAAGGTGCAAAAGGATTAAAAATTTCTATATTCTGAGTCAATTTTTGATGGCCAATGAAACAAAGGCAAGCCCAAAGCTTTTGGTAGAAGTTGATGGAGTAGTTTTCAACATAGGTAGGAAAATACATAGAGAGACAAGTTAGATAATGGCCTGGGTGGAACCAAAATAGACCTCACAGGATTAGAAATCACCATCAAAGTGACATGAAAGAAAAATAGGTCTTTTAGACCTAACACATATCAAAGGTCAGTGGATTGAATGTCAAAATGGACTAAGCATTGAGCAAAATATTGACATGAAATATATAGAAAAACTAATAAATATGATTGGTTTTAAATATATAGAGTGAGTTTGTTCATATATTTTCTTAGGGGAAGATATGTGATTATGGGGAAGCTTCTTTTCCTTTAACATGATCATTTCCAAGACAAACAGATATTTACATCAACTTAAGACAAATCAAGCATGACTCTATCAGTTTTAAGGTATGAAGATTTGGTACTCATAAATAGATCAAGTAATAATGGCATAGAGTCTTGAAAAGTGACCCGGTGGTTGGATAGGATCATAGAACATTTAATAATTTTATGAGAACTTTACTTCTTGATAAGATCATGACTCAACATCCTTGAGTTGGTGCTAACCCATTGAGAGTGGTTGGGCTTCATTCAATGCCTTATGCTTACATAGCTCCCTCTCTCTCCTTTACTTTATATAAATATAGGATTATAAACCTTGTAATCTATCCCTCTTTTTGGTATGACTAGAATATACCAAAATTATAATGTAACACCCATTTGATGAAATAAAATATTAATTCCTCTATTTTGTAGTTGAATTGAAATATGTTTTATGAATTCATGAATGTGGCTAACTGAATGTATGCTTTCCTTGCATTTATCTAATTTTTCTCACCTTCATATAATATTTCGGTGATCCTCAAATTTTATTTTTAAGTACAATATATAGTTATTAATTAATTTGGATGTGGACAACTGCCCTCTCATCCTAGATTAATAGTTGGTTCATGCCTTTTTGTGAAATACTAATGTGAGTGATTTTATATAGCATCAAATGCATCCTATAATGTGTTTATTACAAGTATTTGTGTTATAATTATTGGTGCATCACCTAATTTTCATATTATTTTAATAATTTATTATCAATCTCTCTCCCTTTTCCAAGTAAGTGCTAGTTTAGGTTTAGCATAGGTGATAGATCTAGAAGGAAGCCAAAATTCTTCAAAGGTTTAACTCAATAATTGGTGTCTAATAGCCTAGGTTCAGTCCTATGTTGGTTGAGATTTTATAAATAGGACTTTAATAATTCTTTTCTTGGCTAGGGTGCAATCTAGAATACCAACTATAACCTTCCTTTAAACTCTATTGCATCTTGGGATGATTTAGGTCCAGTGACAATTTGAATATAAATCAGATCATTTATCCCTTGTTAAATAGATCAATAACATCAATAGATCACCACATTAGTCCTAATGATCCTCCCACAACCAAGTACCTTGTTCTAGTACAAAATAATCTAATGCAAGATTCAAGTAGACAGCCTTCTAACACCAATGATGTGAAAATTTAGTCTTTAGTAGCACAAAATATGGAAATTATTTAAATGATACAAGAGTAAGAATTTATTAAAGAATTAAAAAAAAATTAATATATGATGAAATAAGGGGAAGAAAATCATGGACAAGTACAATTATATGTAACCTTGGTGAATTAGCAAGTTGATAATCATGTGGTAATAAATTAGATTGGTGAGACTAGAAAATCAACTAACTTTGTTACAGCTATTAAGAGATCTAAAAGAAGGGATATAATGAGACCCAAGAGGTAATAAATGATTAAAATGTTCCTAATATGATTTATAAAATTAATAATGATAAAATTTATTCCATTTCAACCCAAAAAAATCTTCATGTTAAAGCAAGCAAGGTTCACCAAGTGCCTCAAGCACAAGAGCATCCTATTGATCCAAATGTGTAAATAAAAATTGGAAGATCCTCCTTAAAGGTAATAGATCATATGAATAAATATAAAATCATAATGAACATGTGGGATTAATTTTACATCCCAGGAAAAAGGATACACTTATACATGAGATTTTAGGCCTTTGCTTGTCTAGAAAATCAACATAGAAGGAAGGTGTGGTTCTAAAAAAATTGGATGAAAAAGATAAGAAAAAATAAAAAAATTATATAAAGGGGTAAGGTTACAAAATATGACAATAAACCAAGTAAGATACCTCCTTTATATCTTTCCTTGATTGTTGGTGACACACTAGTTCATAATTGCATGGTTGATAGTGGAGCAAGTAATGCAGTAATGACAAAATAGATTGTAGATAAGTTAGGTTTGGTGTATGAAAAAAACACTAAGGGTTTTTTTAAAACTTATTTATCTCCAAAAAATATAGAAGGTATAATCAAGAATATAAAATTAAAACTTCATGCATGCCCAAATGTGATTATTTAGCAAGATGTGGTAGTGGTGGATCTTGCTCCATACTTTGATATGCGTTTATCATGTGACTTCACTTCAAAGATAGGTGGGTATAATTTATATGATTTTAAATACCTCATGTTTATAAAAAGTTATGGAATAAATCATTTATACCCTATTGCTCATTTTAATCTAGAATCATATATGCCTAGTATTGTTAATACTAATTGTGTCATCTTGGATGAAGTAGAGAAAAATAGTGAAGCTAGAATAAACTTATCTTTTCATGGCATACCTCATTTGTTTTTTGATGAATGTGATAATACTATTCATTATAATGATACCTAAAATATGATATAGGGATAAGGACTTGGAGTTTATTATTTCATGAGGATGTTGCATAAATTCTAACTCTATACAAATAAAGTGAGCTAAATGATGGTTTATGGCAACTCTATTTTGATTTCTCATAGAATAAACATGGTATAGGGGCTAGTATGATGATAATTTAACCATATAAACAAAGTTAATTTGATACTATAAAATTTCATTTTGAATGATCTAACAATGTGGTAGAATAGGAAGCCTTAGTTCATGGCTTGCAATGGGCTAGAAAGATGGGATCTAGCCTCTTATAAGTATTTGGAGATCTTGAGTTTATGGTACATAAAATAAAAGGGTTTAATGTGTAAAAATACATTAATAATATCATAAAAAAATAAGGTATGAGATCTTCTAGAATATTTTTATGCATTTGACATATAATCAGTGCTTAAAGAGAGCAATAAGCATGCAAATAGGTTGTCTACAATTGAAGCCTAGTTTGACATTTTAACTGATGTAAAGAATGACAAAACTCAGCCATAAATAAAGATTGTGGTACAAATATTTATTCATGATAATAATTTTAATTGGAAAGTCTTTGAAGATGATTATCAAGTTGTTCATTTCCTACAAGAAGAGACTGAATTCTCTTCTAGAAATCAGTCAAAATGTTTGTAGTATTATGGTGATCAAATAGTTCAACTCAAGTATAACAAGATGAAAAAGGGTATTTTCACACTTGAGAATATTTTTGGTAAGGATGATGAGGTAATAAGGGATAAATATTCTTTGTCTACCAAATAAGACCATAATGTAAGCATTGACACAATCAATGGAAAATCTCTCAAACTTGGTAAAGTATGCTCTCAAACTCAAAAATATTTCTTTAGATATTTATGGAGAGAGTTTTATGATGTGTTTTCATGGGAGAAAATTGATTTAAAAGGATTTGATACTAGTTAGCTCAACACTCCATTTAATTAGAAGAAGATACAAAATTGGTGAGGCAAATACAAAGACATATTAACCTGAAGTTAGAACCTTTGATGAGAAAATATATTCAAAATTTGATTGAAATAATTAATATATTTCCCATAAAGCATTAAATTTATGTGGACAATATTTTTTTTGTGACGAAGAAGAATGGATAAATTAGATTGTGTGTGTATTTCCATGACTTGAATAAGGCCTCACTCAAGGACCATTATCCCTTGCCATCAATGGAACAAACAGTATAGTTAATGGCTGGTTTGGAAAGGTTTTCATTACTATATGGTTATAGTGGATATAACCATATACTTGTGAGAGAATAATATCAATTCAAAACTACCTTTACCATTAAGTGTGACACCTTTTCATACCAAAAAATGCTTTTTTAGATGTCCAATGAAGGAGCAATAGTCCAAAGAGGCATGAATAATGCCTTTGATTATTTGATCATTAGGTTTATTCTTGTATATTTGGATGATGTTACATTTTTTTTAAAGAATGCAAGTGATCACATGTTTCATCTTAAAGAGGTATTTGAGAGATGTAGGCAATATGGGGTGTCACTTAACCAAAATAAGTGTGTATTTTTAGTGCATGAAGGTAAACTCCATGGTCATGTTATTTCTAAACATGGTTTGAATATTGATCCATAAATAATAAATTTTATTCTTTCACTGTCCTTGCCTAAGCATAAGAAAGCATTGAAAAATTTCTTTGGCAAGATTAATTTTATAAGAAGGTATATATCTTATTTTGTAAGTTTATCAAGACCTATTATAGTTATGCTCAAGAAAAATTACAATATTACTTGGACCAATGAAGGTATGATTTTTTTTGAAGAAATAAATTAATCCATTACTAATGTTCTCACCTTCATCAATCCTAATTTTTCCAAGGATTTGTATTCATATGCTAATGTTGACACAATTTTAGGAATATTGACATAAAAGAATCAACAAGTTTTGGAGTAGCAATATCATTCTTTATTCAATGATTGAAAGAGTATGAGATAAGGTACACATTTGTTGAAAACAATGTGATTTCCATAATCAGATGCCTTTTAATAATTTTAGTCACCTAATATCTAACAACAAGATCCATGTGATGGTTTTCCATCCTACCATCAAAGAGTTCTTGTTGAATAAGGACATAAGTGAAAAGAGATTAGGATGGATAACAAGAGTCATGGAATATGACATGAAAATAAAGGTAACTAAGTTGATTATAGGCAAGGTGTTGTGTGAGCACTTGGATCAAGACTTGTAGGAAATCAAAGATGTAGTTTTGATCTTAAATGAAGAAGATATTATAAACAATCATACACATTCATAAATATAGTTTCAAATTATGGTAAGGTACCTTTGAAGTGGTACGTATCCTCTAAATTTAAGTGGTTCAAAGAGAAGGTTCTTTAGGCTGAAATCTATTCCTTTTCTTGTTGTTGTTGATGTATTATTCAAAAAAGATGTTAATGGCATGCTGTTGAGATGCATAGATCTGTCAAGTTGAAATATTAGTTAAATAATATCATGATGGAGAAGGTGGAGGCCAATGTTCAGTAAATACAATATCCCTCAAAATCATGAGGGGTGAATACTATTGGAAAATCGTATTCATATATTCTCATGCTTGGGCAAGTGCAAGAAGTGTGCATTATTTCTAGGAAAGAAAAAGCTTGATACCTTACCTCTTAATCCCATTTTAGTAGATAAACCCTTTATCTAATGGGGTTTGGACATCATTGGTATAATCAATCCACCTTCTAGATTAGGTCACAAGTGGATTCTCATACCCATTGATTACTTTACTAGATGGACAAAAGCAATGGATTTAAAGGAAGCAAATGAATTTAGTGTCTTGGAATTCTATGAAAGTTTACTCACAAGGTTTGGTGTTACTTATACATAATATAAAATAATGATATGAATTTTTTATGGGATAAAATCAGTTAATGGTGATGGCATAGTGTTGTCATTGATGTCAATCTAATGTCATTGATGTCTAGATGAGCATGGTTTCTAGATGAGCAAGGCCAGTTGGTAGTATATATTATGACAAGCTTATGATAATTTAAGGTATACATTTATTGTCATGAGAGATAAAGGTAAATTTCCATGTTTGTTATATCTAGTAAGTTGATGTTGTGTTAAGGTCATGATGTGGAAGGAATAGGTCAAGGCATCAATGTGCCATATAAAGCCTTGTCTAGACCTTGTGAAAAGGTATGTGTAGTAAAGATTGATGAAGTGAATGAGAATAAGATGGTGAGAGGTTTCTTGGAATTGTGTAATCATATAATTAAAGTATATTTCTCATGCATAAGTATTTTAATTTTTGTTTTCAAGCATCAATAGCTTAAGGAGTCTTATCATGACCTAGTAATGGCATGAAGAGATTGTGAGAAGGAATAACATGGTTGCTTACTAATATGAGTGGTCTTAGATAGGTGACAATATATATGGCATGGGTTGATAATGTTAATATTTCAAATGGCATGAGAGTGAGATTTTTATCATGATAGTGAGGTGTTAAGATCATGAAGGTCAAGTGCTTGAGTAACCTAAGACTAGTCATGGTATGAAAAGTCCTAGTGAGAAGGTTTGATCATGGTAAATTAGTGAAATGAATGAAAAAAGGAATAAGAGGATGTATAATTTTGATTTATCATGCATATGAGGCATTGAATCACTTATGATTTTCTCAAGGTGAACCAATAGGGATAGGATCTACAACCTATGTCTACAACTAAACTGGTTCTAGACCCTGCCTGACCTCGTAAGGTGTTATGAGGTGTTGTTAAGGACAATTAAGGATGAAAAAATTTATTTGAGAATGGTAATAGGTTTTATGACATTTATATTAGGCGTTTATATCTTGGACAGTGGTTTGAAGGTTAGTTTCAATACCTAATGTTGTTTGTATTCAAGGTTTAAGCAAACAAAGAGAGAGATGGTTGCCAAATGCAGTATGAGTTTCATATTAAAAGATATGCATGAAAAAACGAGAATTATTAGAGGAATTTCATTTTGTTTTAAATATTTTTACAAAGTTTGAGGTCAAAGTTTGAATATTAAGGCAATAAAAAGTGCTTTAAGGTCTCTCGAATGCATAGAATGGAGGGTTCTCAACCTGAGAAGAACTTTCAAGTGTTAATTAGAATGTGTAACCTCTATATGATAACATGATTTATTCATGGTAGATGGGGAATAGTCCTAGCTAAAATTTATAAGAATTGGTTTCTATAATGAGGGTCTAAGCTTTATGAATGATCATTAAGACTATAAGATGGTTTAAACCCTAATAATGACCCAATATGAATGATCTTGTTATAAAGTGATTAGAATGGATTGAAAAAACTAGTTAAGTGATTGGAGGTTGTATTAAACTCTCTTAGGCACCTCCAAGTGTTAGTTTTTTGTTATGTGAGTGAGTGGACCCTACATAAAAAGCCTTATTTCTCAAAGATTTGTTGTAGAAGTCAAATTTCACCAAGTAAAATTTTCTAAAGAGATTGAGGATAAATATTGAGACTTTTATTTTATATACATGGTGGTTTATAATTAGGTTATATTGCACATGGGTGATAAATTGAACATACAAGTTGACCCAATGCTAAAAGGCCTAATGATGAAAATAGTGAGAAACCCAGGAAGAAGTGAGAATGTGATTAGGGATGTGATATCATGGACTGGGTATGAATACAAGTGCATGAAGACATTGTTCAAGACATTTAATACATGTTTATTTGGATAAAATATTGTGAGATAATTTTATATGAAAAAATTTTGTTCAAAAGTTGACTTATCTAGTTTTGATGTGCCGATGAGGAGAGAGGTCCAAAGATTGGTCTAAATGCCTAACATTTGAAATTAGAAATTAGTGTTTTTTTTATTTGGATATGTTTTTAATATATATAATAATCATATTAATTAATTAATAATATTTTAATGTGTATACATAGGTTTTAGAATTTAATTTCACTATGACTAGTCCTTGAAGAAAATTAGCAGTTTTGAGTGAACAAGGTACATTGATGAGTTTGAAGCCTTATCTTTTGAATTAAAGTGTCTAATAAATATGGTGATGTTTATTGGGACATATATTAAATATTAATTTATTTTTTAATTTTTTAAAATCAATTTAATAGGTTTAAACATTAAATTAAAAATGGATTGTCTAGTTGAGTAAGGTCTGAGAGAGAGAATGTCAACCGATTGGTCTGCAAGACCAATAGTTGCATTAATGCTTATGATATTTTTGTTTAAGGTTTATATGAGGATGTTTTAAGATAATGTTCATGAATTATAATAAATTTATTATTTTATTTTAGGTGACATAAATTCAAGTTTTCCTTGATTGTGTTTTGAGGCCAGTTGGTAGTTTTGAGTGGACTACTAGCAGAGAAGGGCTTAAGTACTTTATCCCTAAGTTATGAAGTATAAATTATATGGTTATAAACTTTAGGTCATATATATTTTGTATATGATTTATTTTAATATTTTTAGGTCAAAATGGTGTTTATTATTTAGATGTTTAAGATATTTTTTCTACGCTTACATAGGGTTATTGTGAATAGTGTTTTGAGAAGGGGTTCAAGTGGTGGTTGGACCTAAAATGTGTTTTAAAATTAAGGTGAAGTTGGATAAGGTATATTTGATTTGAATATGAGGTTTTAATTATATATTTGTATTTTATAATCATTTTAATAAAGATAAAGTGTAACGTGCTCTAATAGTGGCCTCATTGAATTAGGTCTCCTTAAGGCCTAAATCAAGATTTAGTCCTATGTGTTTATAAAAATATTAAAATGTTTTGTTTATATTTAAAACATGTTATATGATCTATTAAAAGAGTAATTAATGTTTTGAAATGTATATGGCTGACCTAAGTGTGTAATAGAAAATGACTTGTATAAGAATAAGGTCTAATACACCTAATTAGTAATGAGCAAGTGTGAAGTGTGCAAATGAATAATAGAGAAAAAATAGGAGAAATAGGAGGTCACATGGAACATCAGAGTGTTTTCATGAATATCTAATAAAATATCTAAATATTAGGATCAAGGTCATATGACCTAATCAATTCAAGAGGATAGCCATGAGTAAAGAAGGCTAGAAGCCAATTTGAGAGGAATATAAGTGTGTGAAGAGATGAAGAAGAGGACAATAATATATTGAATATTGTAAAAAAAATAATATGGAAGACATAAGTATAATTGGTTGAGTGCATTCTTGGTCATGATGTGGCTTAGTTGTTACTTCCTCGAAAGTGAGTTTTTGCTAAAGACTCTATCAAGTTAGTGTTTTATAGATTGGGGTTGGTTCTCCAAGTTGAGTGGTTGCTCAATTGAATTTGATTCATTGATTTATAGGATTGGTTATCCAAGATGTGGTCTATGGGTTTTATTACCCATGATGGTTTCCCACATAGATGATTTCTTCATACTTTCTATGTGTATATTATCTTTACTATGTTAGTTAATATTTCTCATATGATGATGTTGCTTGATGAATGGTTATAAGATCAATTGGAATAAAAGTAAAAGTTTAAAAGGACACTGATTCACCCCCACTCTTAGTCATCATTTTTCCAACAATTCGTATCAGAGCTTGGTCCTTTGACATAGGCCTAAAAACCTAAAGGTGATCCTAAGAAGCATAATCTTGGATTGTGATGATGAAAATATTTATCATGATAGTAATGATGTCTACCAAAAAATGATGGTACTGGAATTTTTGACGTAGAATAAGAAGGATGATGCACTGAGTCATGATCAACTCATAAAATAAGGTGGGATATTTTATACTTTAGAACACAAGTCATATTTAAAATAATTTCAAGAGTATTCTTCCCCATATTAGAAGGATTATGTAGAAGCCAAATCAAAGGTCAAGCCTAAGTTAACAGTCATGTCTAGAAGGACATTAAAGAATTTTCAATCTTGTAAGAGTATGGAGATATGGTAATCTCTTGAATTTTCATTTTTATAGTGAACATTGAAAAGTATGACTCTATTAGGCTTCATGGAGACACTCATCAGTAAGTATGGTGGATGCTTGTTGATATTTGAAAAGTGTTATATATGTATGAAGACATGTTAAAGTTTGTTGAGTCTGAGATGGAAGTGTAGTATTTTAGCATATTTGAGAGGAATTTTTTTGATCTATGAAAAGATTTGGTATTGGTACCATGGTAATTTATCTATTTTGGTGATGGTCTATGTGTACTACTAATTAATATTGTGAGCAAGTTGTGAAGATAAAGGAGAAGCATGATTTCAGATATGTTTCATAAGTTAGTTGTGAGAGAGAGTTGAGTTCTATATGTGCATCAAGATGAAATTAAGGTCATAAAGGACTATGTTGGAAGAAAAATTACTAAGATGGGGGTGAATCAGTATTCAAAACTTTTACAATATTTACCTTGTCATTCATGAACTATCAAATAAATTAAGAAACTAAAAACACATTAAGAACCATGAGCATGAGAGAAGAACATAAAAAAAAACACCTATTTGAGTGGGAAAACTTCAAGGGGAAGAAAAACCACTGATTATTCAAATGTAATACTATCTTGTAAGTCAAACATCAATATTTAGTGAAGCACCAACTTTATTTAGAGAACCAACCCCAACCAGCTAAGAACCAACTTGACTAGGCTTTAACAAGCATCCAATTATAAGGTGGAACCAACCCCATAGATAAATTAGCACCAACTCCAAAACCTCAAATATTTTATCACATTAAAAACCATTTTTTTCTCAAAAAATATATGATGATCTTCATCTTCATCTCTTTACACACACCTATCCTTTTGAAACTGGTCTCTAGCCTTCTTCACTCAATTATCCCTCTTCTTGACTTGGTTAGGTCATATGAACTAGATAATAATCTATTGTACCTATTGGGAAATTTTGGCCCATAGAAAATTCTTTCATAATTTAGTGAATCACATAGAAATCATAAATAGGCAGGTTGCTGAAGCTAGATCTTGCATGTGCAGAAGAGTCAGAAGGAATGATCAAAAGGGTTTGTTCACTTTTCTACCAAGATTACTATAACTAAGTTGAATATAATGCATTTTAACACCATGAAATATATAATCATGATAATTATCCCTTGTAATCATTTATGAATATGTTTTCTAAGTCCAATTTGATATGAGTAGACATTTTCATGGTGTTAGATCTCGCACGTATGGCGGCCCTAAAAAATAATCATATGGGTATATTCATCTTGAAGTATAATTTATATGTACTAAGCTAAAGGTCCTCTTACAAAGTGAAAAATTTATATGCATGGGAAAATATGTCTTATAATGTAGGATTTACTAAGTTTCCATACTTAGCCATTTCAGACCTAACCATCATCAAGATGTCATGCAAGAATAGTCAAATTCAACATTTTATAGAAGCACATGGAAAGCTCAAATGGATAGTAGATTAAAATGGTTTGTTCTTTTTAGTATTAAGTTCTTTCCATACAAATTTGGTGCCCCCATGATCTCTAAAATTTTAGATGTAGAACTATAAATTTGGTCAAAAATGATAGATGCTTGCATGAACATCAAGTTGAAGCTATAAAAAATAGCCATTATAATTCAAATAGTGGGCCTTGAAAAATTGATGGCCATATTACATCATATATTTGGATTTAATAGAGATGATATGTCAAAATAAGTAGTGAATATCAAAAGCAAATATATACATGACAAGTGTCAAGGGAATGTTTAACTAAAAGGAGATCAATGATCCATGATCATTCATATGAATTAAAATCAATGAAGTGAGTTGAGTCAAATTGTCAATGACCTAAGTCAATTTTCAACAACCAATTAGATTAAAGACAAGCATGAGGTTTTTGATGAGGGTTTTGCATTTATTTTTTATGATGAAATTTAGGATTCTCGATGCCATTGAAGTTTGTTCAAATGATGTAAAAGGGCATAAGTAATACAGTGAGATGTGAGGAACATGCATGAGTCACAATTGAGGTTAAAGTATGGACCTCAGGTTCATATTTTTTCTCAAGTAGAGTTTCCCCTATAACTTTGATGTTTTTAGGAAAAATTTTGTATGCACATATGGGTTTGGGTTCCTATAGATAAAGGATGGGTCTTTTAGACTTGTTATATTTTAAAAAGTACTATTTTTATTGATAGGTTTATACCAATATGGAAACTATAGGAAAACAAATAGTCTCTAATTTTTTGTTACCTATATATAGGCCTATAATCCAATCATGAAGATAAATAAGAAGTATAATTAATGAAAAAGATCTTCAATCTTTAGCATGGCCATTATCTCGACAAGCAGCCACCTAAAGGGTACTACACCATGTTTTAATTAGGTCCATAATCATGAAGTTTTGTTTTCAAGAAAGAGATAATTTGAAGGATCAAAGAAAGATATAATATTAGGGAGTAAAAATAGGATCATTTAATGTGTACTTAAGGCCTTTGAGGACCTTACCACTCAACAAGCCATATACAATGTTATGATTGATCAAAAGGGTGACAATATTCCATTAGCTGAGCAAAAGGTGTTATTCAGGTTCATTTAGTTATCCAAGATAGGTGTTATTTTTTTGATAGCATGTTTTATTATTATTTTTAGTGGTCTCTCTTCTTGTAAATATCATAGTCTCATTCCCTTTGTAAGGGTTCTCAACTTTTGAAAATTTTAGTATTTTATTTTTGAGATAAGGATACTCATCGAGACGACTATAAAGTGTGCTCATTTGGTAAGGTTAAACCCTATCAAAATATTTTAAGAACTAGATTTTGAAGTAATACGATCAATTATTTTCCTATCTCTTATCTTTAAACAACATTTAGTATGCTTATGTATGGTAAATTTATGAAAGAGACTCTTCCTAGTTTGTTGTCCTTCTATTTGCATCTTTGAAGATGTCTTCAAGAAAAATTTTAGGTCTATATTAATGTTTTGCTTATGACATCTTATATGAAATATTTATGTAATTGGTGAGATTGTCAAATTGAGTAGGTCACGCTTATCTTTGGCTCATCTAGTGTGGGTTCAAAATTATGTGAGTGTCCACTTAATTTTGGTGTATCACCTTATTATTTTTCTTATGATCCCTTACTCTCTTTCTAACTCTTTTCCCATGAAGAATTAGGCTTAGTCTTAGTTTTTGGTGAGAATCAAAGAGGAAGCTGACCTACTCTAGAGGCTTAGTCCCAACACAAGTGACCCATAACCTGGGTTTGTCCAAATTTTATGAGATCAATTGGAGAGAGCCTAAAAAAACTTCTCTAAGGGTGTTAATTGATCCTATAATAGTTTTTGGCATTCCTAGTGGGATGCACTTATTTAAAATAAGGATTGATCAAAGTTGATTTTGATTTGAAAAAATCTATAGTAGTTAAGATATAAACATCTGGTAACTCTAAAAAGAAGAATAAATTCTATAGTGTAGAACAACAGATCCATCTCATGCCAAAGGTGACAAGTTCAACTTCAAGAGGTATTCCTTTTAACTTTGTTGAACTACATTTAAATTTTTCATTAATACCAAGGTTTTAAAATACTCATCTATACTAGTGAAACTTTTCTACTAGGGCATTTCCAAGGCCTATCCCTATAAGAGGACCCTTATTACCCTTTATGTAGCCATGGTAGTCCCTAAAACATTTTCTTCTTTAAATGAGAAAATCCCTATAGCCATTATTCACTATGATCTTATCCTAGTTGCAATCCTAAAAAGTGTTCCTTATTACACTAGAGACCAAGCTATAACACCCGATGAACATCTCATGGACATAGCAAACTTTTGAAATATACACAATGTCATAGAGGAGAATATAGCTATTAGGTTGGTAGCTATCTCTTTTAAAGGAAAGGCCATATATTGGTATAGAGACCTTAAAAAAAATTCCATTCAGAGATGGGACCAATTGGGGGAAGCCTTGTGTAAAATATTTGAGGACAAAAGTGACCATTTGTCACTTGCAGAACAACTGATTATAATCAGAAGGGCTCCTCATGAAGTCATGCAAAAATTCAACACAAGGTTTCAAAAAACTTGGGAAAAAATACCAATTTTAGTTATCCCAACCACAAAATTTACTTTCATATATTATTTAAAGGCTTTTAATAGTGATATATCAATAATGATCCAATCTATGGGAGGAAATACACTTTTAGGTGCATATGATGTGGCCATTAAGGTAGATAATTGTCTAGTTCAGACTGGCAAACTTACACCTAAATAACCAATGCCCTTATTTATTGAGATAAAACCATCTCCCATTTCTATTCCCCTATTGGATATCATTATCTCTACACCAACAACTACTGTAATCCTTGCACCAAAGCAAGAGAAGGCTTTTACTAGTGGATATAATGATTCACTAAAACAAATTAACTTTTAGGGGCTCAAAAACATGATTTAGTATTTGGGGAATGAGTTAGTAAATTTAAAAAGGTAACATGTTTTTAATAGGCCTTATCAAAGCTCATATTAGCCTTAACAACAAGTTTTCAAGTAAACAAGCCTCCATATAAGGGAAACTACCAGGTCCAAGGTCAAAACTAAGGGTAGCATGGATATAATAGGGAGGGTAACTATTGTGACTTAGATGAACCCTATGAGAAGAGGTTTTATAATAATCTAATCCAAGTGGAAAAATGGGGACATCTAACTTGTTGTGGGGTAAGTAAACTTGTGATATGAACATCTAGATTAGGGGCTAACTCCCCCTGATGCACCATTTAAGCTCATGCTTTTACTACTATCAACTTGGGGGGTTGAAAAGAGTTGAGACTAACATAAATCAAACTTAAAATATTAAGGTGATACACCAAATAAATTTTATGACTTCCAACTACTTGCATTCCACACTTGAGACCAAAGAACCAATTCAAACATAATCTTTTCCCAAATCTATACCTTCTTAAATCAATATTACATTATGGGGTCCTAGATGATATGCAAGGTTAAGAGGACTATAAAAAAATTCTTGAATGAATATAATTAAAATCCTACTCACTTAAAACATGAAAATCTCTTGAAATACTTCACATGCTCTGCAAGAAGAGTCTGTAAATAGGTGAAAGAATGAAGTATAATGCTAATGAATCCATAGTCTTCACTAAGAAAATTCAACATTGAAATAGAGAACACTATGAATTATCATGAGAGAGGTAAAAAATTAGTCATTTTATTTTTTATAAGGTGTAAAATTTAGTATGGCTTTACCATACTCAGGTGGAGCATGCATATAATGCCAAAATGGCCAACTATTATAGAGTTTGAAAGGAGAGAGAGAAAGAAGTCCAAGGGTAAATTATAAATGTGTAAATTAGATAAATTCAGTAAAAATTACAGGTGGAAGAGATTTGGATTAATATATGCCATCTCATACTTCATACTTCTCCAAAATAAGTCATAAAGATAGTGAAAAGTGGCACAAAATAACCATCTTGACATAAGAAACTGCCCAACTGAGTTTCCTTCCAAAAACATATATACCACTAAAAATGGGTTAGGTCTGATGATTTATTTGATAAATATGGGTAACCAAATATCCCCCACATTCATTGGATTTATGCCTGACCATCCCTATTCTTGTGGACATGCAAAATCATCACTGGTAATTTTTAAAAGGCTCTTTTCTATGCACCTTCTCCACTTGCCATTAAAAACTCCTAAATACACATAAATAATCCATGAAAAATATGGAATGAAACTTTTCAAGAGATCCATTACCAGCAATTACAATAAAAATCCTTTAAAAAGGTTTCCCCAATTGCTTTTCATCACTTTCCCAAGTGTTCACTACTCTGGTTCATTAGACTAGCTTAAAATGAGAGTCTGGTTAGGAAACTTAGGATTTTTTACATGATGTGAGATTAATTTTTGGAATTATTTAAAGTGTATATCTTCCCTCCAAAACTTGTTTCATATCCTAATTCCTTTTATAGCTCTCTCACTACTCAAAATGGCCAAAATAAGCCTAGTTTTCCCTTGTTCCATATAATTCCATACAAGTAAAGCACATGTGTGGAATTATATAAGAGTATTATACAACATAAAATTGGTTTAATGGACATAATATTTCATTTGGATTCTCAAACTACTCTATCTTTCCAATTAGGTCCTCGTGAGGGTTTTACAAGGGTTTTGAGTGACCTGTGATCTTAACCTTTGTTCATAGCCATTTCACATTGAGCCTACATAAAAATTCAATTGAATAATCCTTAATTACCCTATATAAATATCTTAAATCTATCAAGGTCCCATGCATTAGTTCACAAAAGTTGTGAGTAATGAAAGCTGACCTTCGAGCTCTATTTCTTGTATTCTGTGAGGGGTTTGATCCATTCCTAGCCAAAATGGCTTCTTGATGAGTTAATTTGAAAACTAATATTTGTATAACCTCTATATATTCTCCAATAATATTCTAAAATTGATAGGATATCTCATTTAGATCTAGAAACATGATTAGCTCCTCCTTAGGATTAGGCCTAAACTTTATAGAAGGAATCTGCCTATAACCTTGTGTTCAAAAAAACTCTTTCTTGATGATTTATTGCCTATAAGAACTCAAAAACCTCAAATATTATTTTAAACACATGAAAAAATACATTATATTACTTTAAAAAATCTATAATTAAGAATGACCCTCTATTTGGTATTAAAACCATTGCTTGCATAACTATCCATACCTAAAAAACTAGTATCTCCAAGCATTTTTTATGATTTAAAACATTTTAAAAACTTTTATATGATGGTATTAGATTTTATTTAACTCATAAAACCTTCTTATAAACTCTCCTTCACTTTTGTTATGTGGTTTTGACCATTTTCCCCAAATTTGTAAGGTCTATCTAAGGAAAAAGTGATCCCTATTTGGGACAAAATAGGGGGCACTTCCCTTGTTGATTTAAAACAAAAAATTATGATATATGATATCCTGGGTGATGAGGATTAACTTCACCAATTTTGGGCTTCTAATTCTAATGGATGACCCTCCAATTGATCTAAAACTCAAGACTAAGTTTCTCGAGAAAATGCCTATAGAGTTAGAAGGGAAAGGATTATGTTTTTATGAATTTAGGGTCTGTAGGTCATAAATTAAACTTATTTTGATGTTCATGGTCGTTATATACATATTTATTATGCTTTAAAAAATCTTCATTAATTCCTTTAATTTCCTTGAAATTCAAAACCCATACTTTGCTTAAGCTTGGAAGTTGACCCTGCCTGATTGAGGTAGCAACAAGGGTACTATTGGTAAAATATTCTTGTATGGGAATATTCTAAGGTGTTAATATATATATCCTATTTAAAATAATTAAAAATCAAAACAATCTCCTTCCTTGATCCATATTTATTCTAACATCTACAACACCAACCCTGCTCACTCCTGGTTCATTCTTGGCCTAACCTAGCTATAGGTGTATTCCTTGCCCTACTTGTAGGTTACCAATGGCCATTTGGGTCATGTTGTTGAAGGTAAAAATGGGTGGATCATGGTATTGAATTATAAATATTTATTTCCTAAACTCCCATGCTTTTTACACATTCTTAAATAAAGACTGTGATCACAATTCCTCCAGGACTGAGACATAAACCTGCAAGCCTGTAGGTTTATATGGTATGTATTTTTATCATAAAATGTATACCATTTAATTTTTTATCTTATTACCACTCTTATATTATCATCTCATCTACTTAAATTCTCTATTTTCACCTTAAAAGTCTCCCTTTCCCCTGACTGTGATCAAACTCAGAGTTTTGACTGTAGATGCTTATTTCTAGGCCTCTAGGTGCAATGAGTTTGATTTAGATCATGTTAAACTCATTTATAGGATTATTGAGATTTTATATAGTCTTTTAACATTCATATTTACCTTATTTCTCATTATGAACCCTAAACATAATGTTTTTTTCTAAATCATTGAGACACTATCTTCTTTGCCCTATATGTGACTGTTACAGTCCTATGTATGGAAAGGGAGCATTCATTGGTGTTTCAAGACACTATATTTAACTTTTATAGTAATCTCTTACCATTAAATCATCATTTTAATTAGTTAAAATCATTAAATTGGATAACATATCCTAGGACACCAAAATGAGATATAAATTAACATTTTGGTCACTATCTTGTAGACATCACTACCCTATTTTAGTCATTTTTTTATCATCTTTATGATTTGCAACATCTAATCTCCACTCATATTTGGATTCTAAAAATTGGCATAACTATTTTAGGTGCATATGGATACCCAACCATCTAATTTGAAAACTTGGATCATCTATCAAGTGACTTTTGTGATGTCTTCAAAAACCTTCAAGGCCTCTATTTGACATTTTTAGGGCAAAAGGCCCTGAGCAAAGTCCAAGGATCCAATCGATGCTTTGGCACTTAAATTTATAAAATAAGATGATCAATATGGATATATAGGCATTATTATAGAAAATAAACCCAAATTTTATAGACCACTTTCTTAAAACACCTTCAAAAGGTTTGTCTATGTCCTCAGCTATAGATGGTCATCTATTCTAAGCAAGCAGGATTGAGAACACTCTCTAAACATGCAAGTTTGAGGTGCTTACATGCCTTCATCCAAAATTTAAATGATAATTATTGATAAAAATAATATAATAACCATGTCAAATCCTCAAATTCACACTTATGACATCAACATGCACCTGTGGATGGAGTTTTGACTGTTGCAAACAGGCAAGAAGATGAAGAAGAAAGATTTTGTAAGGGTAAGACTCTCCAAGCACTAAAAAAGTGCTTATTATCCTTTCCATAAAACTTAAACTTTATTATAATCATATAAAAAACATCAAATTACTTTTATAAATGAGGAGAGTTATTTTCAAAGTAACTGAGATGACTATTATTGCAAACTATGACATTTTACATACATGAGAAATCCAAAAAGGGCTTTTCTTAGACACTTGAACTCTAAAAAGATAAAATTAACATGTAAATTTATTTTTAAGTATGGTAAAACTCCTAAAATAACCAAAAACATCAATCCAAAGCAAGAGAAATTGAAATAGATTAAAAAAGAGACCCCGTCTTCAATGCAAATTCTCAAAAAGCTACCTAAGGTGTTGATGATTATTCATAGAGGAGGATGAAAAAAATTGAAACTTATTACTATGTATGTGGAGTATAATTATATCCATATCTACCCCCAAAATAATTTCCTCCAAATTCAATTGTACAGCTTATGGTGAGCACTTAAAATTGAGCCCTCTTTATATGTCAAGAGGAGAAAATGAGAAATGAGTTGTAGAAGATTTTTTTTTGCATTTTATTTGAATTAAAAATTTGTAAATGAGTGTGATAAGTTTAATAGTTTCTCTTCTCATGTTTTTAGCTAATGATGGACTTGGGAAGTTTATACAAGTGCCCAAAAGCTCTTATTTTTTAGGGAAAATTGCTCCTTCTTGATCAACCTACAAAATTTCAGTTAGGGATAGATAATACAAACTCCTTAGGACACATGGAACATGATATAAATTTTTTAAACTTTAAAATTTCACAAAAAAATTGTACAAAGCATTAAATGCACTTAAAATGACCTATAAATGACCCAAAAATGATAAATAGACCTAGGGGACTAATAACCAAGGGTAATATAGCATAAAATAACATTAAATGATTTTTTAAAAACTTTATAAAATACATTTAAATCCCATATAGACCCAAAATCTCATGTTTTCACCTATAGGTGCCCTAATTTGACTAGAAAGTCAAATTTAGTCAATAATTTGGTGACTCATAGGGGTAGTATGCCTACTATACTAATTAGACCAGTAGCCTTATTAGTCTATTGAGCTTAAGATTCATCTAAGGACTTAAATAAGTAAGATATTTTACCATTCACAAAGATAACTAGTGACTACCTCAACACACAAAAGAAAAGAACACACACAACTAAGAAGACAAACACACATAAGACACACATGTGCTCAAGGCACTTAGGAGAGACAAAAGACAACTACTATATAAAACTAACTATAAACATACCTCCCACTAGATCAAAATGGAATATTGAGATTCTTCTTACTTCATGGCATGTAGGATTATATGAGTCAACCAACCTTTTGTCTCTTATCATTGCTACCTCCATGCATCTCACAAGGTCTATCAAATTCATTAGCATGATACTCATTAGGAACAAAGCAAATCCAAAAAATATAACCAAGGAAATGAAATATTCTTGTACATGATCATTTGTTTCATATTTCTTCCCCTTCACTTTGTCATGATCAACTCCCATTCTTTTCATAGACATGATTTCAAAAGGATTGATTCCATGTTCGCTAGAAACTTTAGGCCAATATGATCCTTCTCAATCTTTCAAGAGCTGGTGATCTCCTTGTAGAGGATGATATCCCATATTTATGACCTCAAAAATATCATTCCTAGATTCACAAACCCCTTGAAATAATAAGTATGAAGGCTTGTTTGTCCTTTACATGCTTACTTGAGTCCCCATGCCATCTTCTTCATGCTTGATCTACTCATGGTCTCCTTGAAGAAGAGTATAACCTCCTCCAATGACTTCAAAAAAGTCATCCAAAGACTGATTATGAACTTGTTAATGCTCATCTATGGTGTTTTTCAAGGTGAGAAAGGAACTAATGATCATTTCTTCTATTTTATAAAAAAAAAACACCCTTCTTCAAAAGTTTGTGAATTGTCTTTTTTTTCACCAAGAGGGGTATCTATGGTGATTTCCTCCTTTTCCACACTCATGCATTCTCCTTCATAAGTTATTAATTTAACACATTCCTCTTCACTTACCTTTCTTATGATAGGCTCCTCAACACAAGGAAACTATTCTTCATCACCCAAGCCAAGAGGTTCAACAAAAGGACTCTCAAAATCAGATTGGGAGTGACATGTAAGAGGTTATTATGAAAGCTCATGTGAAAGAGGAGGAAAAACTTGGGCCAAAATAACTTGATTCTCTTCCTTCCACTTGGCCAACACTTCATCAACATCAAAATTAGCTTGAGGACTATCTTAATGAAAGGTATATGGAATTTGTTTAGGCATAAGATATTCATTTACGTCTAAACCTTCCATCTCCTCTTGACTAAACAACTTCATATATGCATATAATTCCTCAATTTATTTATCTACATTCTATTATAAGACTCTTTCTTGAAGCTCATAGGAATAATCATGGGTATGGGAAGTACATGAGGGATACCATGATGCACAAGAAGCTTCTTGAGGAAGGGTGGGAGGGATTTGAGAAGGAATCGCTTCATTTTCCACTTCACACTCTTGAACAATATTATTCTCTTCTTTCTTACCCCATGATTCTACTATTTCACTCCAACCCGTGACCTTAGGATTGGAACTCTATTCTTGAGGATAGGTAGCAATTTCATTTTTCTCAATGTCTTGGGCTGGTTCATGATAGACATTTTCCCAAATTAGAATCTTAACATTAGATTGGAGGACTTGAGGAGGTTGAGGGAGATTATGAAGAGTTTGTTTATGCATAGGAAGAACTACTTGAGGATGATTATGTTGGTTTTCAAAGGAAATAGGATGATTTTTTTCAAATGAGGGCTCACAATCAAAGGAATTAAAATAGTTACTCTCCATAGAAGGTTGTTCTAATACCCTGTGGTGTTAGATTACTAGGTGCAAAGGATTAATAACAAGAGTAGTTATTTTTGGTATAGGAGAAGATGAATTAGATGGGATAAGAGGTTGGTTCACTTTATTTTGGTGAGAAAGTGGTATTTATTAGAAAGTATTTGGTGTACAAGAGGAAGATTTATTTTGTATGGGAGAAGGTTGTCTTGGAATGGAAAAAGGCATACAAGGCTGATTTCCTTGAGTGGGTTGACTCCTCCATCTTACTAGTTCTCCTTCATAGATTGTATGGTTTGAGCTTACCTAAAAAACACTCTTCTTTATACATTATCTCTTGTTGATATCTATTTTTATCATTCAACCTATCTATCTCCAACATTTTCTTCTCAAATTTCAACATTATTTCCCTAACACTCTTGTATTGATTAGGAGAAAGATAATTAGGAGATATGTTTGAGGTGATTCCATGAATAACATGAGTTTGATCAAAGCCATATGAAGGAACATAAGGTACATACTACTCAAAAATGGGATTATACATACCAAATGTGATTTATTAATGCACTAAGGCTGCTTGACTAGATAATTCAACTTAGAGTCACCATTTGTGTTGATTGAAATGCCTCCAAAGGTTGATTGGTTGAAGAACACACCAAGAATTCTTTAACTCCTTGGATAAATTGTCCCATTGGGTATGCCAAAAATATTGTCATTTGGATGAAACCTATTGAAAGAGGTTTTTTAGGCCTATAATCAAATTGGAAAAATGGGGACATCTCACTTGTTGTGGGGTGAGCAAACTTGTGAGATGAACCTCTAGATTAGGGGTTAGCTCCCCTGATGCACCATTTAAGCTCATACTTCTACTACTATCAACTTGAGGGGATAAAAAGGGTTGAGAATAATATAAATAAAACCTAAAATATAAATGTGATACACGAAATAAATTTTATGACTTCCAAACACTTGAATTCTACACTTGAGACCAAGAACCAACTAAAACATACTGTTTCCCAAATCTATACCTTTTTGCATCAATATTACATTATGGGGTCCCAGATGATATGAAAGGTTATGAGGACTAAAAAAAAGATATTTAATGACTATAATGAAAATAAAAATCACTTAAACCATGAACATCTCTTGAAACACTTCACATGCGCTATAAGAAGAGTCTACAAATAGGTGAAAGAATGAAGCACAATGCTAATGAATCCATAGTCTTCACTAGGAAAATTCAACATTCAAATAGAGCACATGAATAGTCATGAGAGAGGTAAACACTTAGTAATTTTATTTATTATAAGGTTTCAAATTTAGAAAGGTTTTAGAATAATTAGGTAGAACATGTTTACAATGCCAAAATGGCCAACTCTTATAGATTTTGAGAGAAGGAGAGAGATAAAGAAGTCCAAGGATCACTTAGACATGTGTAAAGCTAATAAATTAAATTAAAATTAGATTTGGAAGATATTTGGGTTGATATATGCCAATTCATATTTCATACTTATCCAAAACAAGTCATAAACATAGTGAAAAGTGGCACAAAACTTCCATCTTGACATAAGAAACTACCCACCTGAGTTGCCTTCCAAAACTATCTATATCAATAAAAATGGTTAGGTATAATGATTGATATAATAAATATGAGTTAAAAACAAGCCCCCACATTCATTATATTAATAATTGACCATCCCTATTCTTGTGGACATGCAAAATCATCACTGGTAGTTTTTAAAAGTCTCTTTTCTATGCACCTTCTCCACTTGTCATTAAAAACTTCTCAATACTCATAACTGATCCTTTAAAAATATGTCATGATACTTTTAAATAGGTACCTTACCACTAGTTACAAGAAAAAGCCTTTAAAAAGGTCCACTTGATTGCTTTTCATCACTTTCCCAATTGTTTACTATTTTGGCTCACTGTACTAGCTAAAAGTGAGTGTCTATTTGGGACACTTAGGATTTATTTCATGAGGTCAGATGAATTTTTAGAGTTATTTCAGGTATATATATATTACCTCAAAAACATTTTTCATCTCCTAACTCCTTCTATATCTCTCTCACTACGCAAAATGGCCAAAACAATCCTAGATTTCCCCTATTCTATACAATTCCCAATAAGTAAATCACATGTATGGAATTATATAAGATTATTATATAAATAAAGATGGTCTCGTGGCCATACCATTAAATTTGGATACTCAAACTACTCTATCTTTCCAATCAGGTCCTTGTGAGGGTTTTACAAGGGTTTTGAGTGACCTAGGATCTTAACCTTTGCTCATAGCCATTTTAAATTGGGAATCCATACTAATTCAAATAAATACTCCTAAATAACCCTATATAACTCTACTAATTGGCTCAATGTCCCATGCAGTATTTCATGAATGTTGTGAGTAATGAAAGTTGACCTTCGAGCTCCATTTCTTGCATTTTATGAGGGGTTTGATCTATTCGCATCCAAAATGACTTCTTAATTAGTTCCTTTTCCAAATTATATTTGTATAAACTCTATATATTCTCTAATAACATTCTAAAACTTATATGATATCTCATTTAGAGCTAGAACATGAATGGCTCCTCCTTAGGATTAGGCCTACACCTTATGCAAAGAGCCTACCTATAACCTTGTGTTCAAAAACAACTCTTAATTGATGATTCATTTAATTTTACAACTCAAAAACATAAAATATTCTTTTAAACATATGTAATAATACATTATAGGACGTTAAAAAATATAGAATTAAGAATGACCCTCTATTTGGTATTAGACCCATTGGTTGCACAACTAGCTACACCTACAAACCTAGAATCTCTAAGAATTTTTTATGATTTAAAAACTTTTAATAAAGTTTAAATAATGGTATTAGATGTTATTTAACTCACCAAACATTATTAAAAACCCTCCTTCACTTCTAGTATGTGGTTTTGACCATTCCAATTTTACAAGGTCTATGTAAGGGAAAAGTGACCCCTATCTGAGACAAAATAGGGGGAAATTACCTTATTTATTTAAAAAAAAATTATGATATTTGATATAATAGGTCATGATGATGACCTTCACCAATTTTGGGCTTTTTATTCCAATGGATGACCCTCCAACTGATCTAAAACTTAAGACTAAGTTTCTTGAGAAAATGCCTGCAGAGTTAAAAGGGAAATGATTGTGTTTTTATGAGTTTAAGGTATTTAGGTCATAAAATAAACTTAGATTGAAGTTAATGGTCCTTATCTCCATATTTATTAGGCCATAAACCATCTTAATTCCTTGCCTTACTTTCCTTGAAAGCCAAAATCCATACTTTGCTTAAGCTTGGAAGGTGACCCTGCCTGATTAAGGTAGCAAACAAGGGTACCATTGGTGAATATCTTCTTATTTGGGAATTTTATAAGTTATATATATATATATATATATCCTCTTGTAAATAATTCAAAATAAAAATAATATCCTTCCTTGATCCATAGTGATTATAACATCTACAACACCAGCTCTGCTCACTCCTAGCTCATTCCTATCCTAACCTAGCTATAGGTGTATTCCTTGCCCTGCCTGTAGGTTCCCAAGGGTAATTTGGGTCATGGTGTTTAATGTAAAAATGTGTATATTAAAGTAGTGAATTATAATGCTTTATTTCCTAATCTCCCATGTTTTTTACACATTCTTGAACAAAGACTATGATCACATTCCCTACAGTATTGAGACCTAAACTTGCAGGTCTGTAGGTTTCTAAGGTATATTTTTAACCTTAAAATGCATGCCATTTATTTTTTTCCTCTTATCACTCTAATATTATCATCTCATCTGATTAAATTATGTATTTTCACCTTAAAATTTTCCCTTTCCCCTAACTAAGATCAAACTCAGGGTTTTGACTATAAATGCCAATTTCTAGGCTTGTAGGTGTAATGAGGTTGATTTAGATAATGTCAACCTCCTTAAGTGGATTATTGAGAATTTTTTATAGTATTTTAACATTGATATTTACCTTATGTCTCATTATGAACCCTCAACTCCATGTTTGTGATAAATCATTGAGACACTGTCTTCTCTGCCCTGTATGTGACTGTCATAGTCCTGTGTATGGACATGGAGCATTCATTGGTGTTTCAAGACATTATATTTTCCTTTTATAATAATATCTTACCATGAAAGAATAATTTGAATCACTTCTAATCATTCAATTTGATAACATATCCTAGGACACCAAAATGAGATATAAATTAACATTTTGTTCACTATCTTGTAGACATCATTGCCCTACTTTAATCAATTTTTTGCCATCTTTATGATGTACAACATCCAATCTCCACTCATATTTGGCTTCTAAAAATTGGGTTAACTATTTTATGTGGATATGGATACCCAAATATCCAATTTGAAAAATTTGATCATCTAGCAAGTGACTTTTGTGATGTCCTCAAAAACCTTCAAGGCCTTTGTTTGACATTTTTAGGGCAAAAGGGCCTGACCACAGTCTAAGGTTCCAATTGATGATTTGACACTTCCCTTGCCAAAATAAGATGATAAATAGGCCTATCTATGCCTTATTATAGAAAATACTCCCAAACTTTATTTACCACTTTTTTAGAACACCTTCAAATGGTTTGTCTATGTACTTAGCTATAGATGGTCATCTATTCTATGCAAGCAAGATTGAGAACACTCTCTAAACATGCAAGTTTGAAGTGATTACATGAATTCATATAATATTTCAATGCTCATTATTGATATAAGTAGGATAATAACCATGTCAAATCCTCAAACTCACACTTGTGACATCAACATGCTCCTGTAGATGGAGTTTTGACTATTGCACATAAGCATGAAGATGAAGAAGTAAGATTTTACAAGGGTAAGACTCTCTAAACACTAAAAAAGTGCTTGTTATCCCTTCCATATAATTTAAAATTATGGATAATAATTTAAAAAGCATAAAATCACTTTTCTCAATGTAGATAATTATTTACAAAGTAACTAATATGACTGTAGGTGCAAACTTTGACATTTTGCATGCATGAACAAGCCTAAAAGGGCTTTTTTTGGACACTTGAACTATCCAAAGCTAAAAGTATCAAGGTAATTACTTTTAAAGTATGGGTAAACTATTGAAACAACCAAATACATCAATCTAAAGTAAGATAAATTGAAATAGATTCAAAAAGAGACCCCTTCTTCAATGCAAATTCTCAAAAATTTGCATGAGGTGTTGACGATTATTCATAGAGGAGGATGAACTAAATTTTTAAATTATTATTATTAATGTGGAGTATAATTATATCCCTATCCACCCCCAAAATCATTTCCTCCAACTTCAACTGTGCGGCTTATGGTGAGCACTTCAAGTTGAGCCTTCTTTGTGTGCTAAGAGAAGAAAATGAGAAATGAGTTGCAGAAGAGATTTTTTACATTATATTTGAATTAAAAATGTTTAAATTAGTATGGTAAGGTTAATATTTCCACTTATAATGTTTCTGGTTGATGATGGGCTTGGGAAGATCGTACAAGTGCCCAAAAGCTCCTATTTTTTAGGGAATACTACTCCTCCTTGATAAACCTACCAAATTTCAGTTAGGGATAGATAATATAGACTCCTTAGGACACATTTAATATGATATAACTTTTTTAAACTTTCACACTTCCTAAAAAATATATATAAAAAATTAAATGCACTTAAAATGACCTCTAAATGACCCAAAAATGATAAATAGACCTAGGGGACTAATAACCAAGGGTAGTATATCATAAAATGATATTAAATGATATTTTAAACACTTTATAACATCCATTTAACTCCCATATAGACCCAAAATATCATGTTTTTTCCTATAGGTTCCCTAATTTGACAAGAATGTCAAATTTGGTCAATAATTTGGTGACTCAAGGGGGTAGTATGCCTGTTATACTAACTAGGCTAGTAGCCTTATTAGTCCATTGGGTTTAGGATTCATCTAAGGACTGAAATTAGTAAGATATTGTACCATTGACTAAGATAAATAGTGACTACTTCAACACACAAAATAAAATAACACACACAACAAAGAAGACAAACACACACATGTGCTCAAGCCACTTAAGAGAGACAAAAGACAAATACTATATAAAAATAACTATAAAAATAAATCCTCCTAGATCAAAAGGGAAGATTTAGATTATTATTACTTCATGGCATGTAGGATTAGATGAATCAACTAGCTTTTATCTCTTATCATTTCTACTTCCATGCTTCTCACAAGGTCTGTTAACTTCATTGGCATGATGCTCATTAGGAACCAAGTAAGTCCAAACAATATGACCAAGGAAATAACTCTTATTGTACATGATCATTTGTTTCATATTGATGCCCCTTCTCTTTCTCATGATCAACTCCCATTATTTTTATATACATGATTTCAAAAGGATTGATTTCATGTTCGCCAGAAACTTTAGGCCAATATGATCCTTCTCCATCTTTCAAGAGCTAGTGATCTCCTTGTAGAGGATGATATCCCATATTGATGACTTAAAAAATATCATTCTTATATTCACAAACCCCTTAAAATAATAAACATGAAGGCTTGTTTTTCCTTTACATGCTTACTTGAGTCCCCATGCCACCTTCTTCATGCTTGATCAACTCATGGTCTCCTTGAAGAGGAGTATAACCTCCTCCAATGACTTCAAACAAGTGATCCAAAGACTTCTTATGAACTTATTCATGTTCATCAATGGTTCTATTCAAGGTGAGAAAGGAATTAATGATCATTTCTTCTTTCTTAGAAAAAATAAAACACCCTTCTTCAAAGGATTGTGAATTATCTTTTTGTTCACCAAGAGGGGTATCTATGGTGATTTCCTCCTCTTCTACACTCATGCAGTCTCCTTGATCAGTCATGAATTGAGCACATTCCTCTTCACTTACCTTTCTTAAGATAGGCTCCTCAACACAAGGAAAATATTCTTCATCACCCATGCCAAGAGATTCAACATAAGGACTTTCAAAATCAGATTTGGAGTGACATGTAAGAGGTTCTTTTGAAATTTAATGGGAAAGAGGAGGCAAAACTTGGGCCAAAATCACTTGATTCTCTTCCTTCCACTTATCCAACACTTCATCAACATCAAAATTAGCCTAAGGAATCTCTTGATGAAAGGTAGATGGGATGTGTTTAGGCATAGGATCTTATTTTAGGTCTAAACCTTCCATCTCCTCTTGACTAAGCAACTTCATCTTTGCCTCTAATTCCTTAATTTGTTTAGCTAGATTCTATTGGAAGAGTCTTTATTGAAGATGATAGGAATCATCATGGGTATGGGAAGTACATGAGGGATACCATGATGTACAATAAGATTTTTGAGGAAGGATGGGAGGGATTTGAGAAGGACTAGCTTCATTTTCCACTTCACACTCTTGAACAATATTGTTCTCTTCTTTCTTACCCCATGATTCCACTATTTCACTCCAACCAATGACCTTAGGATTAGAACCCTCTTCTTGAGGATAGGCATTAATTTCATCTTTATCAATGTCTTGAGTTGGTTCATGATAGACATTTTCCCAACTTGAAATCTTGACATTAGATTGGAGGACTTGAGGAGGGTAAGGAAGATTAAGAAGAGTTTGTTTATGCATAGGAGGAGATACTTTAGGATGATTATATTGGTTTTCAAAGGAAATAGGAAGAATTTATTCAAAGGAGGGCTCTCAATCTAAGGAATTGAACTAGATAGTATCCATAGAAGGCTGTTCTAATATCTTTTGGTGTTGTATTTCTAGGTGCAAAGGATTAATAGCAAGAGTAGTTAGTTTTGGTATAGGAGAAGATGCATTGGATGGGCTAGGAGGTTGGCTCACTTTATTTTGGTGAGAAAGTGATATTTGGTAGAAAATATTTGGTGTACAAGAGGAAGGTTTATTTTTTATGGGAGAAGGATATCTTGGGATGGAAAAAGACATACAAGGCTGATTTCCTTGAGTGGGTTGACTCCTCCATCTTAATAGTTTCTCCTTCATGGATTGCATGGTTTGAGCTTACCTAAACAAACACTCTTCCTTGTATATTATCTCTTGCTGATATCAATTTTTTTGATTCAACCTATTTATCTCCCAAAATTTCTTCTCAAATTCCAACATTATTTCTCTAACACTCTTGGATTGATTAGGAGAAGGATAATTAGGAGAGCTATTTGAGGTGATTCCATGAATAACATGAGTTTGATCAAAGCAATATGAAGGAACATAAGGTCCATACTGCTCACTAATGGGATTATACATACCAAATGTTATTTCTTGATGCACTAGGGCTACTTAAATAGCTAATTCAAATTAGAGTTGCCATTAGTGTTGATTTGAATGCCTCCAAAGGCTGATTGGTTGAAGAACACACCAAGAATTCTTTAACTCCTTGGACAAATTATCCCACCAGGGATGCCAAAAATATTTTCACTTAGATGAAACCTATGAGAAGAGGTATTCTAGGCCTCTAATCCAATTGGAAAAATTGGGACATCTCACTTGCTATGGGGTGAGAAAACTTGTGAGATTAACCTCTAGATTAGGGGCTAGCTCCCCTTGATGCACTATTTAAGCTCATACTTCTACTAATATCAACTTGGGGGGTTGAAAAGGGTTGAGAATAACATAAATAAAACCTAAACTATGAAGGTGATATAACAAATAAATTTGATGACTTCCAACCTCTTACATTCCATACTTGAGACCAAAGAACCAACTAAAATTTACTCTTTCCCAAATCTATACCTTTTTGCATCAATATTACATTATGGGGTCCTAGATGATATTCAAGGTTATGAGGACTATGAAAAAGGTATTAAATGACTCTAATGAAAATAATACTCACTTAAGCCATGAAAATTACTTAAAATAATTCACATGCAATGTAAGAAGAGTCTATAAATAGGTGAAAGAATGAAGTATAATGCTAAGGAACCCATAGTCTTCACTAAGAAAATTCAACATTTAAATAGAGAACACTATGAAAAATCATTAGAGAGGTAAAAACATAGTAATTTTTTTGATCATAAGGTGTATAATCTATTATGGCTTTGCCATACTCAGGTGGAGCATGCATACAATGCTAAAATGGCCAACTCTTATAGAGTTTGAGAGAAAGAGAGAGAGAGAGAAAGAAGTCCAAGGGTCACTTAAAAAAGTTTAAAGCTAATAAATTTAGTTAAAATTACATGTGGAAGATATATGGGTTGAGATATTCTAATTCATACTGCATACTTGTCTAAAACAAGTCCTAAAGATAGTGAAAAGTGGCACAAAACTACCATCTTAACATAAGACACTACCCACCTAAGTTGCCTTCTAAAAATATCTCTATCACTAAAAATGGTCAAGTATTATTATTGGTATGAGAAATAGGTATTAAAAACAAGCCCCCACAATCATTGGATTTATGCTTGACCATCCCTATTCTTGTGGACATGCAAAATCATCACGAGTAGTTTTCAAAAGGCTCTTTTCTATGCACCTTCTACACTTGTCATTAAAAAGACCTCAATAATATAAATTATCCTTTAAAAATATGGAATGACACTTTTAATGAGATACCTTACCATTATTTACAATAAAAATCCTTTAAAAATGTCCCCACAATTGCTTTACATCACTTTCCTAAGTGTTCACTATTTTAGCTCACTAGACTAGCTTAAAGTGAGAGTATGGTTGGGATAATTAGGATTTTTTTCATGAGTTGAGATTAAATTTTATAGTTATTTAAAGTATATATATTCCCTCAATTTTTTTTTCATCTCCTAACTCCTTCTATAGCTCTCTCACTACTCAAAATGGCCAAAACAATCATGGTTTTCCCCTATTATGTATAATTCCATACAAGTAAAGTAAATGTGTGGAACTAAATAATATTATTATACAAAATAAAATTGGTTTAATGTCCATACCCTTTCATTTTGATTCTCAAACTCCTCTATCTTTCTAATCAGGGCCTTGTGAGGGTTTTACAAGGGTTTTGAGTGACCTGAGATCTTAATCTTTGTTCATAGCCATTTCACATTGGACCTCTCCAAAAATTAAATTTAAGAATAATTAAGGAACCTATATAACTCTTGTAAATTTCTCAAGGTCCCATGCATTATTTCAAAAAAGTTGTGAGTAATAAAAGTTGACCTTCGAGCTCCATTTCTTGCATTTTGTGAGGGGTTTGACTTATTCCCATATAAAATGGCTTCATGATGAGTTAATTTTCTAACTGAGAGGTGTAAAAAATCTATATATTCTCAAATAAAATGATAAAACTTATAGGATATCTCATTTATAGCTAGAAACATGATTGACTCCTCCTTAAGATTAGGCCTAAACCTTATGCAAGGAGTCTGCCTATAACCTTGTGTTCAAAAACAACTCTTTCTTGATGATTTATTTCCTATGACAAATAAAAAACATAAAATATTCTTTTAAACACATGTAAAAATACATTATATGACTTTACAAAATCTATAATTAAGAATGACCCTCTATTTGGGATTAGACCCATTGCTTGCACAACTAGCTACACCTACAAACCTAGTATCTCTAAGAATTTTACATGATTTACACCCTTGTAATCAATTTTAAATGATGTTATTAAATGTTATTTAACTCACCAAACATTATTATAAACCCTCCTTCACTTTTGATATGTGGTTTTGACCATTTTTCCCAATTTTTTAAGGTCTATGTACTAGAAAAGTGACCCCTATCTGAGACAAAATAGGGGGAACTTCCCATGTTTATTTCAAAAAAAAATTATTTTATATGATATCCTAGGTCATGAGGATTACCTCCACCATTTTTTGTCTTCTAAATCCATTGTATGACCTTCCAACTGATCTAAAACATAAGACTAAGTTTCTTGAGAAAATGCCTGTAGAGTTAGAAGGGAAAGGATTGTGTTTTTGTGAGTTTAGGGTCTGTAGGTCATAAAATAAAATTATTTTTATTTTCATGGTCCTTATCTCCATATTTATTAGGATTTAAAACAGCTTCATTCCTTACCTTACTTTCCTTGAAAGTCAAAACCCATACTTTGCTTAAACTTGGAAGGTGACCCTGCCTGATTGAGGTAGCAGACAAGGGTATTGTTGGTGAATATCTTCTTATGTGGGAATATTATGAGGTTTTAATATATATTTATATCATATTTAAAATAATTAAAAATAAAAATAATCTCCTTCCTTGATCCATAGTTAATCTAGCATTTACAACACCAACCCTGCTCACTCCTAGCTCATTCCTTGTCTAACCTGGCTATAGGTGTATTCCTTGCCCTACCTATAGGTTCCCAAGGTCCATTTGGGTCATGGTGTTGAAGGTAAAAATTGGTGTAAAATGGTAGTGAATTATACATATTTATTTCCTAAACTCCCATGCTTTTACACATTCTTAAACAAAGACTATGATCACATTCCCTACATGACTGTGACATAAACGTGCAGGCCTATAGGTTTCTAAGGTATGTTTTTGACCTTAAAATGTATATAATTTGGGTTTTTGTCCTATTATCACTCTTATAATATCATATCATCTTCTTAAATTCTCTATTTTCACCTTAAAAATCTCCCTTTCCCCTGATTGAGATCAAACTTAGGGTTTTGACTATAGATGTCTATTTATAGGCCTCTTAGTGTAATGAGCTTGATTTGGATCATGTAAACCTCATTTAGGGGATTATTGAGCTTGTGTATAGTATTTTAACATTAATATTCACCTTATTTCTCATTTTTAACCCTCAAAACAATGTTTGTGCTAAATCATTGAGACACTATCTTCTCTGCCCTGTATGTGACTATCACAGTCCTATGTATGGACATGGAACATTCATTGGTGTTTCAAGACATTATATTTGACTTTTATCATACTATCTTACCATGTAAGCATAATTTTAATCAAGTATCATCATTAAATTTTATAACATAGCTTAGGACACCAAAATGAGATATAAATTAACATTTTGGTCACTGTCTTGTAGACATCACTGCCCTATTTTAGTCATTTTTTACCATCTTTATTCTTAACAACATCCAATATCCACTCGTCTTTGGCTTCTCAAAATTGGTATAAATATTTTAGGTGGATAGGGATACCAAAATTTATAATTTTAAAACTTGGATCATATAGAAAGTGACTATTATGATGTCCTCAAAAAACTTGAAGGACTCTATTTGACATTTTTAGGGCAAAAGTGCCTAATCACAGTCTAAGGTTCCAATTTGTTGGTTGAATATTTTGCTGATCAGCGTACTGATAAATAAAATAGGTCTGATCAGCCAAAGTAGGAAGATTGGTCATCCAAATGCGTAGGTTTACCACATCAAAAGGGGTCTAATCTCTCCTCTCATCAAGGGGAGGTTCCCTATATATATATATAAATAGAAAATAATACTCAAGGGTAGGACAAATCATCCATCTCTCTTTTTTCAGAGATGATGCGGGTGGATCAAAGGAGAAATCTCAAGGGAAATGATAGAAAACACTCCTCTTCTTTTATAAGTACTATTCAACAAACCACAAGAATACTCCTGGCAGTAACAACAAAATGTAACTAAAGACGTACTAACCAACAAATCGAGATGCAACACAAAGTCTCCACTTGAATTGCTCAAGAGTAAGATATGAAGGACAATGAGGACACAAAGTCATCCAAAGGTCCTTTACATAAAAATGAAAAGAAAACACACTAAAGGCAATTATGGAGGCATAAAGTCTCTCCATAGTTGACTCTTCAGGACACCTTCTTGACTAGTTTCACTAATTCTGCTTGTTGAATTAAAGGAACAGAAAATATATCAAGGAAAAAGACATAAAAATAGTTTCCCCAACAAAAAAGATATTACAGCACAAAGTCTGAAAAGTCACTTTCTTTCTTATTCCAATAACAAAATATGATCAACAATCTGAGCTCAAAGTCTCAGTAATGCCTTTCAATTTGGGCAGAGTTTCATTTCTGATTGTCAAAAGGAGATATCTTTACAATAACAAGAGAGTCCCTTATATAGCCACTTCAAGAAGGACTCGAGAATAGTAACACATCATGTTACATTGAAATATATTAAGAAGGTAGGCTCAAACATAGGGGAATTTACCCATTTGCTTTTCTCAATGTAGAGAAACATGTCATGCTATTGAAAGTTTACATCTTTCAATGTCCACCTGGCGATCTGATCCTTCTTCATCGTTCCTCCTTTTTTGGTTAAGAGAATCAAGTCCTTGATTAAATTTGATGCTCTACTCCTTAGTCACTTCCTGTTGGTCTTGGCCTTAAAGCCTATGAATGCATTCAAGTCTGTAGATTACAAAGATTAATGACTATTTTATGAGCTTTGAAATTGACATTCGTGCACTCATCAATACACTTTCAACAACTAGTTCACTACTCTTGAATTTGATGTCTTCGAGTACATCACCCTTTAGTCCTTCTTTAGCTTTCTTATCTTGCACTTTCCTAGAAAGATCTTACCCTTTTGGGCCTTTAGAAATGATCTGCTTTGGGTCAGGAAGAACCCCCCACAAGGGTATCTACCCTTTAGACGGTCTTCGAATGGCCTTCGGGCTTCTTTCTTCCAACGGGTCGCTAAGTTCTTCATTAAAATTTCTTGTTTTACATCTTCCCAAAGGGAAGGTGACCCTTCAGCTTTAGGGAAGTGTCTTTCAATTTGGTAGCCGAGAGTCCCCTGCAAGGGCACCTACCCTTCGGGGTCATTTAGTGGCCTTTTCCTTAGAGTCTCTCATAGATATTCCCACACACGTTTTCCCTGGGCTTTTCCTACAAACAAAAAGTCCATGGACAAATTCCCATGGATAAAAAGTCTGTGAGAGTTATCATTTTATTCTTCAGCTTTGAAAAACTCCTAACTTTCTTCCTGTAGCTTGTCTAAATTCTTTTAGAATTTTTGTCCGAAGGAATTCCTTCAGACAAAAGTCCAAAAGAATTATGCCTTTATCTACCTTAAACAAAATTATGAAAGAATTTACCTTTATGGCCTTCTTTGAAAATGACCCTTTCAAAGGGTACTTTTGTCGACCAAGTGCCCTCCATAAGGGCACTTATCCTTTGGGAGGCTTCTTTGAATTTTTGTGTTGAACTGAGCTGATGAACCAAGGTGATGAACCAACTATTGAACCATTTGATTGAACCAAAGCATTGAACTGCTTGGTTGAAACAAAATGGTTCAAGCCAATGGACCCTTTGATTAAACCAAGTCTTTTAACCAAGAAAATGAACCAAAACATTGAACCAAGTGAGTGAACCAACTGAGTGAATCAAAGCATTAAACCGCTTGGTTGAACCAAATATTGAACCAAGCCAATGAGCTAAGCTTTGAACAAAAATGGTTCAAGCTAATGGTTCAAGCTAATGAACCAATTGAATGAAACAAAGCATTAAACCAACCTTTGAACCAAGCTTTGGTTCAATGGTTCAAATGAAGCCTTTAAACCAACTGACAAACCATTTCATTGAACCAAAGCGATGAACTTTACCGATTGAACTTCGTAGTTGTGTTGAGAGCTTTTAAACCTGTTAAACCAAATGTGTTGAACCTATTTATAAAAGACTTTTAAACCTAACTGTAGAAGTCTTTAAACTTGGAAAAATGAACCTGCCTATAGAGTCCATAGAAACCAAGTTCATAGTTTTCTCTAACCTTGAAAGAGTCCATAGAAATCAGATTGTAAAGCCCGTTGAACCTTGACCTACAGAGTCTGTAGATTTCCTCTTCCTACTAAGTCCATAGATTTAAGCTTACAGAGCTCATAGATTCAAGCCTGTAGAGTCCATAGATTCTAGCTTGCAGAGTCCATAGATTTTAGAGAAGCTTGAAAACTGAGGAATTTGAATGCCCAGGACAAATTTTGAAAAGGGAAGAGACAATTTTGGTCTGTAAGATCAAAATAGTTCAAATGTTGTCCCAAAAATGAGTGATATTTTTGGGGGACAATAGTTGGTTCCAGTTGGGGAACTTCTATCAATTGTAAAAAGGAATTAAAGGGAGTAGAAACTAGAATCTCCAGTGTCTTCATGTGTACCATTGGGCTATGGATTCATGCTACCCAAAAATGGAAGACATCAAAAATGAAAAAAAATAAAACAAAATAGAATTAAAAACTATACAAATATACATATGTATAGATGAAATGATCTAAAACTTCAAGAATTGAAGTATTTTATATGTTGTTTCTTGAGAGATAGTGAAAATAGTGCGCCATCTTGGTAAACTAGCAGGAAACCATTTTGCCCCCAAAAATGGTGATGGGCGAATGGAGCTCTCTATCAAGAAACTAATTTTTTGTATTCCTCTTGCCTTTTTTTTCTTCTTGCCCCATGGTAGGATGTGGTCCTCAATTTGAAAGCCATAACTCTTTGCTTTCTTGGCAAAGGGTTCCTTTCCCTGATTTTGATTTGCAACAGCATGGTCCATTACCATAATTGGTTGTTCTTCTAGTTTAGTCAAGCACATGATTGGATTGTCCACATCAAACTCCTAATAAACTATCAGCTTAGCATCTCCTTTGATGTGGAGGAGTTTGATCTCTTCATCTTGAACAATCTTCAATCCAAGCAATAGAGATTCACATCCAGCTATGTTGTTTGTGTTGCTGACTTACATATTGCATGAAAGAAGAATATCTCCTTGAGGAGATATCAACATAGTCCGAACTCCATCATTGGTGGAATAATTTTTGCCATTGGATTTCAAGATATAAGCATCATTAAAAGCTAATATCTTATTAGATTTCTCTTCATTTGAGATGGAAGATCTTTTCTTATTTATACTATGCTCTACCAATTCTCTTGAAGTCTTGTTTGAATCAATTCCTAGATTGTTAGCTACAGGACTTTCATCTGTAGAAAAATAAACATTCTTTGTGGTCAAAAAATAATTACCCTTGCCTGAAGACTCAAACAAAATTTGTGTTGTAGGGGCTGATGTCTGGATGACCACGTATTTTGCATCCTTTTCAAGGAGCAATCTCTTTATTACGCCTTTGATAGGGATTCTTTTCTCAATCAGGTCCATGCTTAATTCTCCTCCCACATCCTTGCAGAAATTTTGTCCAAGAAAAATGCCATAAGATGCTGGGACATCAGCCACCAAGATAGTCATCTTGATTCTCTTGTCTGGAAAGGCTATGAATGCAAATTGGGCATCTTTGATTTGCCCTAGCAGTGGTACTTTCTTGTTCTCCATGGAAAAACATCTCCCAAATGTCTTGGTCAATTTGAGGCCCAGAGTCTTAGCTACTTTAGTAGGCATGACATTGTCAGATGCCCCAGAATCAATGATGTAATTATTGAGTTGATAACCATTTATCAATAACGAAACATAGAAAGGTTCTATTTTCCCAGGGGCAGCTAGAGGAGTAATGACAAGATTATTTGGAATGGGCATGTTCTTTAGGGAATCAAGAATTATTTTCTTAACCTCTTGTCTTACAGGGATGGTTTGGATCTTAACACATTGGACCAACCTATCTAATTGATCAAGACTGGACTGTAAATATTCAAATTCAGATATTTGTATTTTGGTCTTCTTGACATGATCAATTATGTCAAATGGCTGAATTAGACTAGGAATAGAGGAAAGCATTTCAACATTTTGGGTTTTAGGAGGGATGGGAGGAGGGTTGGTTTGTGAAATGGGAGTAGAAGGTGAAGGTGAAATTGATGTACTTTCATTTTGGGTGATCACCAGATCCTTTAATTAAAAAGGCAGAGTGGTTCCACACTTAGCAATTATAATTGCTAGTTAAGGTTGCTCCTTTGTCTTCCCTTTATCAGCTTTCTTGATTGATTGGTTCTTAGACCTGGTAAACACTAGATATGATCCATCAATAGTTTTTCCTTTACTTCTAGGTTCATCTTGATAATTCAAGAAACCAATTTGGGAGTCACCAACTGATTCTTCTTGATTTTCTATAAGGAGATCAATGTCATTTTCTTGATTCAATTTATGGTGGAAAGAGAACTCTGATTCTACTTTAAGATATCCCATTGCCGAATTGGTTGGAGGACCTTCTAGGGCATGTTTCCCTTATGGGGGAAGAAGATGATCTAGCTACCCTAGATTCTTGATAGTTTTTCTTTGATATGACTGATTTGGAAATGTCCTTCTTGGCATATCTCTGTATGAAGGAGCAAAAGAAATTCCTTGCACCATTTGTCTTTTAAAGGCTTGCAATTCATTTGCCAGCTTTTGTACCATTGGATCAGTGGTCCCTATAGAAGAATATTAAGAAGATGATGAGGATCTATTTCTATTTGGATCTCTTCTTATCTTCTGTACTAAGATGAGATCATCTTCTACCTTAGTGGCCAAAAGTTAAGCTGCAGCAAGATCCATTTGACCAGCATGTCTCAAAAGAAAATTGACTTCAGGTAATTGAGAATTAATGAAGAAGCATTTTAGATTCTCAGCTGTAGGTCAAGCAATTACAAGAATTTTATTCCTTAGTTTGTCAAATTTGGTTATGAAGTCTCTCATTGGTTCATAAGGCTCTTTCTTCATCTATGTAAGTTGAGCCAAAAGTGCATGTGCATCTTTTGTAAGTTTGAATATGGCTTCAAACTTAGGTTTGAGGGTATTCCAATTGATTACTGATTGAGCCTGTAGATGATAAAACCAATTTGTAGTAGCACCTTGTAATGTTTCTACAAATAGCCTGACTGCTACATCTTCAAATTCCACCCCAATTACTCCACAAGCTATGCTAAATGCTATAATGTTTTCATTAGGATGAACTTTCCCATCACCATAGAATTTGGGGAAATTCTTCCTTGAACTGCATGGAAGCTCATGTAGAGGTGGAGTAAGATTGAGAGGACCAAAATCATTACCCTAGGGGCCTTGAATTGCCATTATAAGATTATGAAAAAGAGGGATAACAAATCTTAGAGGGGTAATTATTGGCAAAGTTTTATCAATAGTAGAAGTGGATACTTTGTTTGGCAATGGAGATCTGACTATAGTAGGAGAAAAGCTCTTGGTTCATTGGAGATGAGATGGTGAAAGGAAAAGATCAAAATCACTTTGTTGTACCAACTCAAATACAAGGTTGATAATACCTTTAGCCCTTTGGCTTTATGTATACCTTGAATTTTCTAGATTGTGAAACAAAAATGGAAAAGAATTAACCTTGCTTTAGTTTGAAGCTTGAGGCTTTAAACTATGCGTTCTTTCCCAACAGCTCTAGTTTTGTAGGCCAAATAAAATAATGGAGATGGAGGAAAATGGTAAGGCTATAAATGGATAATGGGTAAGACAAGTAACAGAGTCACCAGAGTCTGTAATTGATAAGGGTTATAATGATAATGGTAAGACATAGGTGATGTTTCAATTTGAAACCTGAGTTTCCAAATGGCATAGAATAATGTATATCCCAAGCAGAGTTGCCAAAAACTATTGATTTAATATTTTATCGATCAGTGTACTAATAAACAAAATAGGTCTGATCAGCCAAAGTAGGAAGATTGGTCATCCAAATGTGTAGGTTTACCACATCAAAAGGGGACTAATCTCTCCTCTCATTAAGGGGAGGTTCCCTATATATATATATATATATATATATAAACAAAAAATAATACTCAAGGGTAGGACAAACCATCCATCTCTCTTTTTTCAGAGATGATGCGTGTAGATCAAAGGAGAAATATCAAGGGAAATGATAGAAAGCACTCCTCTTCTTTCAAAATTACTATTCAGCAAACCACAATAATACTCCTAGTAGTAACATCAAAATGTAACCAAAGACGTAGTAACCAGAAAATTGAGATGCAACACAAAGTCTCTACCTAAATTGCTCAAGAGTAAGATACGAAGGATAATGAAGGCACAAAGTCATCCCAAGGTTTTTTACATAGAAATGAAAAGAAAACACACTAAAGGCAATTATGGGGGCACAAAGTCTCTCCATAATTGACTCTTCAGGACACCTTCCTGACTACTTTCACTAATTTTGCTTGTTGAATTAAAGGAACAAAAAATATATCAAGGAAAAAGACATAAGAATAGTTTCCCCAAAAACAAAGATATTACATCACAACGTCTGAAAAGTCACTTGCTTTCTTATCCAATAATAAAATATGATCAACAATTTGAGCTCAAAGTCTCAGTAATGCCTTTTAATTTGGGTAGAGTTTCATTTCTAATTGTCAAAAAGAGATATCTTTACAATAATAAGAGAGTCCCTTATATACCACTTCAAGAAGGACTCGAGAATAGTAACACATCATGTTGCATTGAATTCTATTAAGAAGATAGGCTGGAATTTAGGGGCATTTACCCATTTGCTTTTCTCAATACAGAGAAACAAGTCACGCTATTGAAAGTTTGCATCTTTCAATGTCCACCTGGTGGTCTGATCTTTCTTCATCATTCCTCCTTTTCTAGTTGAGTGAATCGGGTCCTTGATTCAATTTGATGCTCTACTCCTTAGTCACTTCTTACTGGTCTCAGCCTTAAAGCCTGTGAATGCATTTAGGTTTTTAGATTACAAGGATCAATAGCTATTTTATGAGATTTGAAATTGACATTCGCGCACCTGTCAATATGCTTTCAATAGCTAGTTTGCTGCTCTTGAATTTGACATCTTCGAGCACGTCACCCCTTGGTCCTTCTTTGGCTTTCTTGTCTTGCACTTTCTCAAAAAGATCCTACCCTTTTGGGCCTTTAGAAATGATCTACTTTGGGTCAAGAAGAATCCCCCACAAGGGTATCTGCCCTTCAGATGATCTTTGAATGGCCTTTGGGCTTCTTTCTTATGGTGAGTCACTAAGTTCTTCCTTCAGATTTCTTGTTTTACATCTTCCCAAAGGGAAGGTGACCCTTTGGCTTTGAGGAAGTGTCTTTCAATTTGGTAGCTGAGAGTCCCCCATAAGGACACGTGCCCTTCGGGGTCCTTCGGCGGCCTTTTCCTTAGAGTCTCTTGTGGACATTCTTATGGACTTTTTCCTCAGTCTTTTCCCATAGACAAAAAGTCCACAAAAAAATTCCTGTAGATAAAAGGTCTACGAGAATTATCATTTTGTTCTTTGGCTTTGAAAAACTCCTTTAGGCTTTCTTCCCATAGCCTATCTAAATTCTTTCAGACTTTTTGTCTGAAGGAATTCCTTCAGACAAAAGTATAAAAGAATTATGCCTTTGTCTACCTTAAACAAAATTTTGAAAGAATTTACCTTTGTAGCCTTGTTTGAAAATGACCCTTTCGAAGGGTACTTTTGTCGACCAAGTGCCCTCCGTAAGGGCACTTGTCCTTCGAGAGGCTTCTTTGAATTTTTGTATTAAACCACTGCTTTAAACTGAGATGATGAACTAAGGTGATGAACCAACTATTAAACCATTTGATTGAACCAAAGCATTGAACCACTTGGTTGAACCAAAATGGTTCAAATTGATGAACCCTTTGATTGAACCAAGTCTTTGAACCAAACAAACAAACCAAAGATTTGAACCAAGCAGGTGAACCAGTTGAGTGAACCAAAGCATTGAATCGCTTGGTTGAACCAAATGTTGAACCAAGCTGATGAACCAATCTTTGAACCAAAATGGTTCAAGCCAATGGTTCAAGCCGATGGTTCAAGCTGATGAACCAATTGAATGAACCAAAGCATTGAACTAATAGTTGAACCAAGCTTTCATTCAATGGTATAAACAAAGCCTTTGAATCAACTGACAAACCATTTGATTGAACCAAAGTGATGAACTTTGTCGATTGAACTTTGTAGTTGTGTTGAGAGATTTTAAACCTATTGAACCAAATGCATTGAACCTATTTGTAGAATAATTTTGAACCCGATTGTAGAAGTCTTTGAACTTAGAAAAATGAACCTACTTGCAAAGTCCATAGAAACCAAGTTCATAATTTTCTCTAACCTTGAAAGAGTCCATAGAAATAAACTTGAGAATCCCGTTGAACCTTGACCTGCAGAGTTCGTAGATTTCCTTTTCCTGCTGAGTCCGTAGATTCAAGCCTGCAGAGTCCATAGATTCAAGCCTATAGAGTCTATAGATTTAAGCATGCAGATTTCATAGATTTTTGAGAAGCTTGAAAACTGAGGAATTTGAATGCCCAAGACAAATTTTGAAAAGGGAAGAGACAATTTTGGTCTCTAGGATCAAAATAGTTCAAATGTTGTCCCAAAAATGAGTGATATTTTTGGGGGACAACACAATTGATGATTTGACACTTCCCTTACCAAAATAAGATTATCAATATGACTTTATAGGAATTCTTATATAAAATAATCCAAAATTGGAGTAACCTCTTTATTATAACACATTCAAGAGGTTTGTCTATGTCCTCAGTTGTAGATGGATATCTCTTTTATGCAAGCAAGACTGAGAACACTCTCTAAACATGCAAGTTTAAAGTGCTTACATGCCTTCATCCAAAATTTTAATGATTATTAGTGATATCAAGAGGATAATAATCATTTAAAATCCTCAAAATCACACTTGTGACATCAACATGCTCCTGTAGATGGAGTTTTGACTGTTGCACATAGGTAGGAAGATGAAGAAGTAAGATTTTACAAGGGTAAGACTATCCAAACACTACAAAATCACTTGCTATCCATTAAATATAACATAAACTTTAGGATCATCATCTAAACAAAATCAAATCACTTTTATCAATGTGGAGAGTTATTTGCAAAGCAACTAAGATGACTGTTGGTGCAAACTATGACATTTTGCATGCATGAGCAAGCCCAAAAGGGCTTTTCTTGGAAACTTGAACTCTCAAAAGATAAAATTTACATGGGAATGTATTTGAAAGTATTGGGAAACTACTTAAACAACCAAATACATCAATCTAAAGCAAGAGAAATTTAAATAGATTCATAAAGAGAACACTTCTTTAATGTAAATTCTCAAAATGTTGCTTGAGGTGTTGATGATTGTTCATAGAGGAGGATGAATAAAATTGAAACTTATTATTATGGATGTGAAGTATACATAGATACCTATCCACCCCCAAAATCTTTTCTTCCAGCTTTAAATGTATGGCTTATGGTGAGCACTTGAAATTGAGCCTTCTTTGTATGTCAAGAGGAGAACATGAGAAATGAGTTGAATAAGATATTTTTTCATTATATATGAATTAAAAACGTGGAAATGAGTGTGGGAAATTGAATATTTTCTCTTTTCACATTTTTGGTTGATGATGGACTTGGGAAGTTCGTACAAGTGCCTAAAAGCTCTTATTTTTTAGTGAGAAATGCTCCTTCTTGATCAAACTACCAAATTTCAGTTAAGGATAGATAATATAGAATCCTTAGGACACATGTCACATGAAATTAATTTTTACACTTGCACACTTCCCAAAAAATCTATACAAAGCATTAAATGCACTTAAAATGACCTCTAAATGACTCAAAAATGATAAATAGACCTAGGGGACTAATAAACAAGGGTAGTATAGCATAAAATTACATTAATTAATCTTTGAAACACTTTATAACATCCATTTAAATCCCCTATAGACCCAAAATCTAATGTTTTTTTCCTATAGGTGCCCTAATTTGACTAGAAAGTCAAATTTGTTTAACAATAACTTCAACCCTAATGTTGCTAATACTTCCAACTCCTTGGTCCCAGTTCAAAATAAGTAATACCAAGAAGTAGATGGTACCATGCCTTGGAAGCAATCCTCTATTCAACATATTATCCCAAATATTGACCATAACCAAGCCTTCAATGATTAAAGGTAGCAGGCTACTAACTTTGGATATAACCAAGCTCTTATGACCCAAAATGTAGAGGTGCCTATGATAACTCGATGAACCTCCATAGGGTTAAGAGGAAAATTAGGGACCAAATCATCTAGATGGTAAAATGATAAAACGTGAATAAGGGGAGTGCTACGCATTCGACTAGTAGGCTAGTTACAATAAATAGGCTAGTTCTAACCAAGCCTATAGTCTAGTAGCAAAAAATACAAGATTTAAAAGAAGGAATATGGATGGTAATCAAGAAGCAAACAAATAAATTCCTACCATCATTCCTTCATAGACGAATCCCAATGAACATGCTATCACTCTAAAGGTCCTAGTCCCCCAAAGAGATTAGAGATAAAGGAATCTTTTTGTTCCCCAAGGCTCACAAGTTTAACAAATAATCGTGGTGGCTCCTAAAGCACAAGAAAAAGTTGGTGGTTCATCCATTAACATTATTAAACAAATGAAAAATTCAACTATGAGCGTACCCATGTGGGATATGCTCTACATGATTGGTTAGAAGGACATTCTTTAGGAGGGTCTATATAGGATTAATGTTACAAATGTTGTATACAACCCATCAAGTAAGGTAAATGAGGTTCTCACCAATGTAGCCAAAGGGATAGAGAAAGGGAAATAAAGTAAAGTAGTCAAGCATCCTCCTTTCTATATTTTATTAATTAGTGGTAATTCTCTGGTACATAGCTATTTGGTGGATAATGGTGCTAGTACCACAGTGATGCCAAAGTCCATAGCTGATTAGCTCAATCTAAAATATGAACCATAGTCAAAAGGAGTGTTATAAATTCATAGTTCTAAAAAATCTAGTATAAATAGGAACCTCAATATGACCTTATCAAAGTGTCTCAGTGGCCCAAGATGTATTAGTCTTAGATGTGCCTCCTCACTTTGATTTGTGCTTATCTAGAGAATCCATAGCAAATATAAGAATTTATCTCATAGTAAACTAGTCCTATATGGATTTTAAGATAAGGGATGGGACCAATGTGTCAATTAAGGCTGAGCCCATTGAAAAATTCTATATAGATCCCTATGGGCTAGATAGTGTCAACATCAATTTCACCATCATTGATGAAGATGAATTTGCAATGGGGTAGGATCTGCACACTCATGTATAGGAGGTGTCAGACATGTTTCTAGATGAGTTATGGAATGATATCTAGTAAGTGGACCCCTTAGAGGGTGTTTAAGACAGAGAATTGGGTGTTTTCTATTTTCATGAAGAAGACTAGTCTATACCATCCCTTGTAAGGACTCAAGAATATCCTAGTAGTCTATGGAAGTTATTATTTGATGGATGTAAGAAGAAGCATGAGGTGGGTGAAATTTTCATGCCAATTTTACCTTTAAATTATAATTACATCTTTTAATACAAGTTCTAATTTAGATGATCCTATAATGCAATAGAATATGAGGGTCTCATCTATGGCCTTCAATAGGCCAATAAGAGAAAAATCAAGCAGTTATAAGTCTATGAGGATAGAGAATTGGTTATGCATCATGTCAAAGGTTAGAATTCCATAAATTACCCTTTAATGAGATACTAAAAACATAAGGTGTGGTACCTCATTGAGGATTTTGAGGCTTTCAACATCCAATCAGTGATGTGAGGCTAAAACTAACATGCTAATAGGTTATCAGCTATGGGGGCCCATTTTAACATCCCTAATGAACTAGAAATAACTAAGTTTCATCCATAGTTCAAAGTGGTAATAAGACCATCAGTGCTAGATAATGAAGCTCACTATTAGGTTTTTAAAAATGACGAACAAATTTCATGCTTCTTACAACAAGAAGAAAAATTCTCCTCCCTCAATCAAGAAAAGTTGCAACACTAGTATGGGAAGAAGATTGTTCAACTAAGGTCCAATAAGCTTCCTAAGGGAATATTCACCCTATAAGGCCTTTTTCATGAAGGGGACCATATGAGGAAGGATAAATCAGTAATGTAAACTAATGAGGAGAACTATGAAAGAGTTCTTATCTTTGAAGATAAACTTATCAAGCTTGGGAAGGTAAGCACTATAGATGAAATGCATGCTTTCATAGAGCTCTATAAAGAATATGTATACATTTTTTCTTGGAAATATATTGATCTAAAGGGATTTGATCCTAATATAGCCTAGCACACAAAAGAGCTAGAGACTAATGCCAAGCCTATCAGGAAGAAGAAGAGGCCCATAAATCCCAAGATTGAAGAGCTCATGAGAAAGGATTTAACTAAATTTGTGGAGTCTAGGATCATCTTTCCCACTAAACATTCCTCATGGGTAGCTAATCTATTAACCATCATAAATAAGGGTGGGGAGATCAGAATATATGTTGACTTTAGAGATATTAATAGGGTATCTTTGAAAGACCATTACCCTATACCATCCATGGAAAAAATCTTATAAGTAGTTGTTGGTTCAAAATATTTCCCTCTCCTAGATGGATACTCAGGTTATAACCTAGTGATAGTGAGAGAAGAGGACTAGTAAAAGATTTAATTCACCACCAAGTGGGGGAATTTTACTTATCAAAAGATTCCCTTAGGCTTATATAATACTAGGATAACTTTTCAAAGGGAAATAGACATAGATTTATAAGGATTACTAAATCAAATGATGCTAGTCTACTTGGATGACATTATAGTTTTCTCTAAGAATGCCAGTGCCCACATAAACCATCTAAGATTTGTTTTCCAAATATTCATAGAGTATAGGATCTCTTTAAATCCCCAAAAATGTGTGTTATTTATGCATGAAGGCAAATTTATAGGCCACATTATTTCCAAAGAAAGGTTATCTATTTAAACCTAATAAAGAAATGCTATCTTATCCTTATCCTTTCCAAAACACATAAAGGTGATCTAGAGATTCCTTGGGAAGATTAAATTTGTGAGAATGTTCATACCTATTTTTTCAAACTCGATCAAGCCTATCATCACCGTGTTAAATAAGAGCCAAGTGTTTGTTTGGTCTAGAGAAGGCAGTGCAGCTTTTGAAGCCATCAAACATGCCATTACCTAAGCACCATCACTTCTAAATCTTTATTTCTCCAAAGAATTAATATTGTACACCTTTGATAACATTGACAACATATCAACTCTGCTAATGTAGATTAATAGTGAAATACTAGAGTAGTCAATTACCTTTTTCAGTTAAGGGTTGGAAGGATATGAGTTGAGGTACACTTTCATTGAGAAATAAGTTCTTACAGTCTTGAAGAGCCTCAAGAAATTTAGGTCCATGCTATCCAATAGTAGGATCCATCTTATGGTGTCTCATTCTAGAGTTAGGGATTTCCTAAAAAAATATTTAAGTGAGAAGAGAGTAGGCTGAATCACAAAGGTCATAGAATATGACATAGAAATCAAGGTCACCAAGCTAGTCAAAGGCAAGGGTCTATGTGAAAACATGGAGAATGACCTCCAAAGGGACAATGAAGCTATTTTAGTGACCTAAGGAAACTCATAGGGAGGTACACTCCCACCTTAGAAGAGCTAGCTTTAAGATATGACTCACTTCTTAGTAATAGGAGAATGCCCCCCCCAGGGTTTGGATAGAGCCAAAATAAGATATTTTAAGATTTAATATATACCTTATGTATTAATTTATGGCATTATTTTTATAAAGTCCCTAAATGGGGTGCTCTTTAGATGCATAGATGATGACCAAGTAACCAAACTCTTAGAGTAGCTGTATGATGGACCTGCAAGAGGCCATTTACACCTAAAACCACTATAATAAAAGTAATGAGCATTGGTTATTACTAGCCCAACATTTTAAAATATGCTCATGCATGGATTAAAAGGTGGTAAAAGTGTTCCATCTTTGCAAGAAAGTAAAAACTAGCAACCCTTCCACTCAATCCTATTTAGGTAGAGAAACCCTTCATACAATGGGGTTAGACTTCATAGGGATGATCAATCCACCATCAAGAATAGGGAATAAATGGGTGATCACTATAATTTACTACTTCACCATGTGGGTGGAATCCAATAATTTGAAGGAATCTAGTGAAGCTGTAGTCTTGGATTTCTATGATAGCCTTGTAACCAAATTTGGTGTCCCAACCACAATAATTTATGATAATGGAATGGCATTCCTTGATATGAAGATAAGTGAATGGGATCTCAAACTAGGCATATACCTTAGCACTTATTCCAATTACTATCCTTAAGGAAATGGAAAAGTAGAGTCCATAAAAAGGAATTTGTTGAGATTCATCAGGAGGACCATGGAATAAAATTAGAGAACATGACACACCAAGCTAAAGACAACCTTATGGGCTGATAGGGTAACTCCTAAAAATACCATTTGTAATTCTCCATATGTTCTTATGTATGGAAGGGAAGCCAAATTACCTATCTCCCTTGAGCTACCTGTATTAGAATTATCTCATTAGCTTTAGTTAATGGAGGATGAGCCCATGAATGTGAGGATGGTAGAACTCATGAAGCTAGAAGAAACTAGGGACCTTGCTATGAAAACTTTAAAATCACACAAAGCTCAAGTCAAGAAATATTTTTAAAAAAGATATATATTAAGGAGATTTGAGGAACGGAACCTAGTCCTAAAATGGGATTCAAATAAGGCCAAACCAAACAACCATACTAAGTTTGATAGCTTGTGGAGAGGTCTTTATTTAATCCATAGATGTAAAGATCACAATGTAAAATATCTTTTGATTTCATTCAAGTGCCTATTGCACTTTTATTTTCTATTTTTTTTTCCAAACTGCCTCAGGCATTTTGTTGTGTTTAATTTATTTTGATCCTTGTTACTTCAAAGGAGAGGCTCAACTTAGTTGCAGAAGCTAATGAATCCATACCTAATGAATTAGATAAGATGATAGTCTAGGTTATCAATCATAGCAAGCATGATTCCCTATGAGTCACCAAAGATGTTGGCCATTTTTGGCCCACAAAAAATTCTTTCATAATTTAATGAAGCACATAGAAAGGAAAAATAGGTAGGTTGCTAAAGCTAGATCCTACATGTGAAGAAGTTTTAGAATGAATGGTCAAAAGGGTTTATTGAATTTTGTTCCAAGATAATTCACAATAAGTTTTATCTCACATGTTAATACACCATGAAAGATATAAGCATGTAAAGTCACCCTCTAAGAATTTTTGACTAATTTTTTTAGGTCAAATATGAGTTGAGTAGACATTTTAATGATGCTATATCTTGCATGTATGATAGCCCCAAAAAGAAATAATCATATGGGTCTACTCATCTTGAAGTCTAGTTCATATTCTCTAGGCTATAAGTCCTCTAACAAAATTCATAGTGGGATATGCATGGGAAAATATGGATAATAATGTAGAATTTTCTAATTTCTCATACTTATAAATTTTACACCCAACTGTCATTAAGACATCATGAAAGACTAGTCAACTTTAACATTTTATATAAACACATAGAAAGCTAAAATGGGTAGCATATCAAAAAGGTTTGTTCCTTTCAGTATTAAGTCTATTACCTATAAATTTAGTGCTCCCATGATCCCTATGATTCAAGATATATAATTATAAATTTGGTCAGAAATGGTAGATGCTCATCCAGACATCAATTTTAAGCTTCAAAAAATAGCCATTGAAATTAAAATAGTGGTCCCTAACAAATTGACTATCCACATTACATCATACATTTGGATCTAATAGTGAGTGCCATTTAAAATAAGAAATGAATATCAAAAGTGAATGTATCCATGATAAGTGTGAAGGGTAGGTTCAATTGATAGGAGATCAATGATCTATAAGCCTGCATACAAATTAAAATAAATGGAGTGAGTTGAGTCAATTTGTAAATGAGTCAAGTCAATTTTTGACAACCAATTAGATTAAAGACAAGCATAGGATTATTGATGAGGGTTGAAAATTTATTTTTAACCTTGAAACATAGGGCTATGTAGGGTTCTCGATGCCATTGAAGTTGGTTCAAATGATGTGGAATGGTCTAGGTAATGTTATGGGATATGAAGAACACACATGGGTCACCATTAAGATTAAAATATGGAGCTCTAGTTCATAATTTTTCTTGAGTAGAGTTACTCATACAATAGTTTTATCCATTTTTAGGAGAATACATGTATGCACATGCTAGTTTGAGTTATTATAGAGAAAGGATGGGTCTTTTAGACTTGTTATATTATAAAAGGTGCTACATTTTTTATAGGTTTATACTAAAAAAAAATATAGGAAAACCAATAGTCTAAAATTTGTTTCCCACATTTAGATAGGCATATGATCCAAACATGAAGATAAATTAGAATTGAAATTAATGTGAAGAATCTTCAATCTTTATCATGGTTGTTATCTCGACATATAGCTACCTAGAGGGCATTACACCATGTTTCAGTCAGGTCCATGATCATGAAGTTTTATATTTAAGGAGTTGGTGTGAAGGATAAAATAAAGATATAATATTGAGGACTATAGCTAGGATCATTTAATGAACCCTCAAGGGGTTTGAGAACCTTACCACTCAATAAGCCATAGATAATGTTCTGACTGATCAAAAGGGTGGCAATGTTCTATTGGCTAAGGAAAAAAAAGTGGTAATTCAGGTTCATTTAATGATCCAAGATTGGTTTTATTTCTTTGATAGCATGTTCACCCACTCTTTCAAGTGTTATTTCTTCTTATATATATCCTGGTCTCATTCCATTTGTAAGGGTTCACATATTTTGGAAATTTTAGTATTTTCTTTTTGAGACAAGGATACTCATTAAGACTACTATAAAGTGTGATTTTTTGATAAGGTTAAACCCTATAAAAATATTATGATAACTACCTTTTGAAGAAATATGATAAAATATTTTATTGTTTCTTATCTTTAATCAATGTTTAGTATGTTTGTGTATGGTATATTCATGAAGGAGACTCTTCCTAGTTTGATGTCATTCTGCTTACCTCTTTGTAGGTATCTTCAAGACAAATTACAAGTCTAGATTAGTGTTCCATTTGGGACCTCTTCTATAAAATATTTATGTAATTTTTGAGATTGTGAGATTGAGTAGGTCATGGTTATCTTTTGCTGATCAAGTGTGGGTTTACATATATGTGATTGTCCACTTAATTTTTGTGTATCACCATGTTAATTTTATTAAGATCCCTTACTCTATTTTTAACTCTTTTTACATGAATAACTAGGATTATTATTAGTTTTAGGTGAGAATAAAAGAGCAATCAAGCCTAATCTAGAGGTTCAACCCCAACACAGGTGACCCCCAACCTGGGATTGTCCCAATTTTATGAGCTTGATTAGAGAGAGCCTAAACAACCCTTTCCAAGGGTGCAAATTGAGAATGGAAAAATAACCCTATAAAATATTCATGATGAATTTTTTATACCATCTATATGGTATAAAATACCTTCTTCATATCTTCAAAGTTCTATCTCATTTCCTTTAACATGCACACTCACTCTGAATAATTAGGCCTATTAGGCCATGTTCGTATACTAGGTTTTTGATTATACACCTCTTGGTCAGCCATACACACATTACCACTTAGTTTCTAAATGAAATGGAACTTATAACATGTAAAAAACATGAAACAAATATTTAAATAGGTTTGTTATAGCACATAGGACTAAAACCCCTTTTAGGCCTAAAGGAGAACTAATTCAATTAGGCCTTCATTAGCACACGTTACACTTTAAACACCTTGAAACACTCTAAAAATTATCACATGGAAATAAAATATCATATATAACTCTAATATACCCATACAAAGTTCAAATTTGGTTCATGACACCTTTTACCTCCAACCACCACTTGAACCATGCCATTAGCACTATTCATAATTAGGCTTGTGAAAGTTTGTCTTGAACAACTAAACCAAGAAAACAATAATGTAAAATAACCATGGGGAAAAATAATAAAAAAATAATAATCATGAAATAAAATCAATAAACATGTGAATTATACCTCATAACTCAAGGAAAAATTACTCAAACCCTTCTCTGCAAGTAGCTTCCTTAGAATTGCCAATAAGCTTCAAAACACAAGCGTGGAAACAATGACCTAGAACACTTGTAAAATCACTTTAATAGAATTAAAATGAATTTATATGATCCTAAAATATTATCATAACAAATTAAAATAAATTTATCATAATCTCTAATAGCAATATTGGTCTTACAGACCAATCTCATGACTTCACTATACAGAGACCTCATTGAGTTAGATAAGTCAATTTGAGAGCAACTTTATGACATATACAATAATCTCCAAATATTTTATCTAATATGGACATGTATTAAATTTATTTAACAATAAACCCATGTATTTGGATCCATCCCTAATCCATGATAACACTTCCTTAATCTCATTCTCACTTTTACCTAATTTTTCTCTCTATCTACACCATTAGGACTTTCAGCAACATGTCAACTTGAATGACCATTTTAGCACATCTAAGGATTTGAAAATTATTAGAAACAACCATGGACATAATATATAAGTATCAAGATTCAATCTTCATCCATTTAATAACTTTGACTCGATCAACTCTCCCTACTACAATAATTTTTTGAGAAATAAGGCTTTTCCTATAGGGTCCATGTTGGTTAGATATTTTTTAGGATAGAAAAAGTACCTAGGTATTCATGGGATTAAATCCCATTAATTTAATGGTGAATCTCCCATATGTTTACGTCTATCTACTTCTAACTATTCACAATTTTAGTTAGTCATAATTTATCCATAGATTATGCAGAAGTCATCTTATTTTGGGGTATTACTTTCATCACAAAGTTCATGAACCATAACATAATGACTTTGTAGCATGAAATTAGCTATTTTATAGAATGTGTAAAGAATTTTTGAGAAATATAAAGTGAAAAGACTAGAATATATGAGAATAAAGAAGGTGCACTTCATAATAAGTAGTTTTACAAAGCTTATTGAATCCGTACATGTAAGTAAACATTCAAGAGATAATAATACTTTTAAAAAATGATTAAAAATATTGGAATTCATATTCAAATATAAATATAACACAAATTTTATCATTTTGATATTCACAAATGCACCAAATGATCTCCTTAGATGCAAAGTTTCATAGAAATCAACTTCCTTCTTATTTACTTTGAACCAATTTTATACAAAATAAAAACTCTAAAATATAAACACAAACTTTTAGATTTCTTAAAATCTCTTTCTTTAGTTACAATTTATTTCCAAAAAATTACCATCCTTTAACATGTAGGCCTTAACTATTATTTTATACTAAATCAAATGTCAAAATCAATTTGGAAACAACTCTTTGAATTCCCATGTGCTACATTAAAAATTGAAACCATTGAGAAACATTCTCCTAGAATTTTCTCCTATGTGGCATGCAATGGTCAATGAAATTTAACACTTGTTGGTTTCACTATTTGAGTAAAAAACAATCTCTTTGCATGCAGTTCAAATCTTTCTTAAGTAATTTTATTTTATAAAATAACTTCAAGTAATGGTGTGTAACCAAGTTACTTGAGTCTTACATTTTACAAAGTAATTTACCTTGACAAGTAACTTCACTAAATGACTTTACTTAAAAATTAATTACTTATAACAAATTTACTTCAAATACATCACTTAAAAAAAAGAAAATGGAAGAATACAGAGGAAGTTGTCAAGAAGAGAAACAATAACAGTCATTCCATGTCATGGACTTTAGATCAACACTTTTATCTATATTTAATATGTTGAAACACCATGAACTAGATTGCTACATCATCTGATTTGGCAAGTGATTACCTTTCTATCTCGTATCTTAGTAGTTTCCTCTCTAGCTTCTTGCAATAAGCTTTCACTTTCTTGATTCTAGGTTCTATCCTCTTAACTTATTGTTGACTTTTGATTAAATCCTTTATAGATTTAGCTATGAAAGGAGTTGAGTCTTTTTTAATTAATTTCTTAAACTAAATATGTAACTATTTAGGCATTCTTAGAGTTTTCTTAGACCAAAAATTTTTAAGATAGAAGATGCAATCCTCCATATCTACTTTTACATTGTGAGCATCTTCTTCTAGAGTTTTCATTTCTTTTAGTATTTGTTGATGATTTAAAATTGTGCTTGATTCTAATCAACAACAATGGGAAGTTTCAAGATATGGGACTTGCATCTTGAAATAACCTCCATATTTTTGAGAAGCTGATTCTTCTTTAAATTGAGTATATATTGGGAAAAGGGATAGGAATTTAAATTAGAAACACAAATGCAAGAAAAGAAATCTAATCTATGGCAATGCACCTGAAAGTAATTAGACTTTAGTCCTAAGCACAGTGAGACTATATGTAGGATTCATTTACGTTTAAGAGCAAACAAGTGCATGATCAATGTAAAAGATGGAAACAATAGAAACAGAGGCTCGCAACATAGACTACTTTCATTATGATACATAAAATGTCAACAAAGGCATAGGGTTCAATCTTCTTATTTGAACTTTCTAGTCATATAAGAGGCACAAAAACATGTACAATTATATAAACCTTTCAACTCAAGAAAATGAGACAAAAGCAAATGACATTCCTAATCACAGTAATAGAAAGTCTACAGCCTAGACTACTTTTGTGAATGACATAGAAAATATCAACAAAGGCATAGGGTTCAATCTTATTATTTGAATTTTTGTAGTCATATAAGAGGCACAAAAACACGTATAGTTATATAAACCTTTCAACTCAATAAAATGAGACAAGCAAATGATATTACTTAGTCACAGATCTAGAAAGTCTAGACTCTTTACAATAATTCTCTCTAATAATTGATGATTTATGTTGATCTCTGCACCCTTATTTATAGCCTTGGATCCACTCTAGATTGTCTACTTGTTCCCAATCTAATGGCCTAGATGAAATCCAACTAAACTAGAAGTGTCTAACATAAGATGTCTTATAGATTCTGAAATGTTGATTTTTTTTGGCAGTTCATTGGCTGAAATAAATTATAAGATGCTCCCTTCTCTTAAATGCTAGGCAACACTTAGCTAATTTCTTCTTATGACTTTAGGAAACACCGAAGGATGACACTTGTCATGTTTTGCAACACTTATTGAAGACATGTGGTACTTTCTATGTAACTTATACTCTTTTGTGTCTTTGCTCAAGATCGTTCTACCTTTGACACTTGTCTCTATCCATTTCCTCAAAACTTCAACGGCTTAAAAAGAAAATAAGACTCTCAGCATAGACTACTTTTGTAACTTTTAAAAGGAGCATAGGGATAGGTGGCAAACTCTGCTGCTTCATTAAAAGACATGTGGCAATCTCCGCTTTACTCTTCTAGGGTTACGTGGTGGTATCCACTTCTTTTAGCTACCTTTTTAGAAACCTACAGAAGATGACACTTGGCAGTCTCTGCTTTACTCTATTTATACCATAGAAACAAATGGGTCTCATTTCACATTTACATAGATAGTGACACCTGGCAGCTTCTGCTTGCTTTAGAAACTACACTTAAGACACACCACGGTCTTTGCTATATCAGTGAAGCAAAAATGAAGATAATTCAGACCATGACACTTGGTGGCTTCTGCTTTCTTTTGCTAGAGTACGTGGCAGCTTCCATCACTTTTTAAAAAACAAAATTGAGACATTTGGTGACTGTCACTTGGCACTTTTCACTTGATATTTATACTTAGTTTAAAATAAAATAACTTTCACTAAAAAGAGAAGAAATGTGGGTGCCGATATGAAACCACATACGGTGACACTTGGTGCATTCTACTAAGTCACTATTAGATACATGGCACATTTTGATCAACTCATATAAAATATAAAAGGTGCTGTAGATGATGATACTTGGAAATTTACACTAAGAAATATGCCTCAGATGATGACACTTATCAGCTTCTGCTTGATTTCAATACATAGTAAAAAATGAATCAAAAGAAAAATAGAGCCTGTGCTCTATTTCAAAACTCTACCATCTAGGACCAAAGTATGTGAAGACAAAATTTCATGGCATGTGACTAAAAAAATAGAATGAAACGTAGAGTAATTTTTTACTCTACAGTTACTGGTGACCCCAAGGACTTTTGAGCCTACTTGAAAAGAAACCACAACTCTCGCTAGATCAAAATTTCAAAATCACAACTTCAACAATGTTGTCTAGTAGGTAGACCACTCTTCATCAAATAACCCTTGCTTACTTTGCAATTCATTGAAGGCTAAATCAAGGTTAATAATATCCTTGTGTGAAAAATGTTGAAAAATTTGAACCATAGCCTTCAATTTGAATTTGAGTTGGAAAATAGGAACCAAGATAGCTTCTACTTTAAAGACTAATGAATCATCCCTTAGATCCTAGAAAATTATTTGATCCTTCTATTTGGACATTAGCAAAGGTTCAAATTCTTCTACCATCAGCACAGTGTTGTCATCAAGAAATAGAGAAGGAAAACCTAGTTACACTAGATCTTCAACATGCTGCTTCATTTCATTGATTCCTTCCTTCATGACATCTAGAAGCTCTCTACAACTGGTGGCTATAAAATTGCAATAGAGAACCTCATTTACATGCTTGGCATTGACCATTCTATCATTGATTCCTGCTACTGATAGTGTTGCATCTGTTGCATCATATAGCTTTTACAACAACATTTGTGAGTCCATTACTCTCTTAGAAACTGTAGCCAGAGTATTTACAACTGAACTCTCCACCTTTTTGCACAATTTTTGTGCATTTAATAGGAAGGTGAAAGATGGCCTAAGCTAAATAATCTCTGAAGAGATTCTCTTCCACATGGATTCATATAGCTCCTTTACCAGACTTAACACTCTGACACTCTTTGGCCTATTGGCCAGTTCTAGTGTCAATTGTGCTGCTCTCTATTGCTCTAAGTGACATTGGGCTTGTATGACCATAGTATTATTCTATTCGACCAATAGCTTTTGTTGTAATTGGGTAACCTACAATAGGTGTTCCTTACATTTACCTTGAAATGCTACCTTTTCGTGCCTAAGGGTTGTCACTACATCCTTTACCTGTGTGAGCCCTACCTTTAAAGAATCATTTTGGGCTTAAACTAACCAATGAGTTTGAAGAGAAATAGCATTTTACAACTATTTATTTAGATTCTCTACTTCATTATCTTTTCTATTAATCTCTGAGGTCAAACTATTATAGTTTGCCTTTCCCTTGGCTAGCTCGACTTCCATGTTTTGTAGCCTCCTTGATATCTTCAAGTAGTCTTTAGTAACTACAAAAGTGGATTAAGTTAGCAAATTGATTTTGTCCTATGGCCTGAAGAGGGACATGTCGATGGCCACTACATTCATCATGTAATCTTCTAGCTACATCTGCTCCATTGGCTTTATTACATTTGGCGACAAATGAGTCACCATCAATTGTTCCTGTATGGGGTCAAATTGTGACTGCAAATGGGGTATAGCCAAAGCTTTATTCTCCTTAATCTTCTTTTTCTCTCTTCGAGCTTCCCTTGCCTTCTTAGCAGCATCTGCTTAGGTCTGAAAGGTGGAAGGAGAGGTAATGTGCCCACCCATAAAAGGATGTCCTTATGGTAGACCATATTGAATAGCCAATTATTGGCTATGGGTAATCTAAGGGGAAAGCTTCTTAGGAATAGAGGGAGAGAAATGAGGTAATGTTAAGGTTGGAGGTGGCACAGATGGGGCAAAGTGAGAAATGGGAATGATAGAAGTGGTAGAGGATGTCGTCTGGCTAAATGAAATCATCATGCCAATGGGAGAAAAAATAGACTGAGAAGGAGAGGGAGGAATGATACTTACCTGAGGAGCGATTACAATACCCTGTAATTGGCATTGTGTAGTGTTCATCTCCTCTTTTGAATCAAATTGAAACTATACCCTCTTTCATTTCTTGGGTGTCTCTTCTTCTTGCTACATCCTTTTTCCTTCCACATCTACTTCTTGTGGATAACTGTGAATATCTATAACTAGGGCCGATGGGGAAGCTTGTGATGATGAAGGCATCACACTTTTCTATATTTCTATGGCACTGAGAGATTAGGGCTAGATTGATACCATTACTGCAGCTGCAATTTGCTCTAAGGCTTGTGACTCTTGACTTGACCCAGCCCTAGCTTCATGCTTTAAACTCGGTGTCAAAAAATTACTTGTCTCTGGGCTATATATAGGCAAGAGATGACACTCATCCCATAGTTCTTCCCATATTTCATTTGTGTCTACATTTCTGAAAGAATGGGTTGTTTGATAAATTTCTTGCCTATATTTCCAATAGGCCTCTATCTTCTATAAATCCCAATCTTTATTCTTTAATGTTCTCCTTAAGCTAGATGTCATTCTAAATTTAGGATCATAATCCCTTTGTTTGACATAGAATGTCTCCCATGGCCTATTTTGTGGAAGTGGCAAGTCTGTTAACTCAACATAAAATCTAGGAGTGTCTTCCCTACTATTTTTCTTGATTTCCCATAAAAGGTTTCCCTCATGTGCAATTATAATTGTGATTTTTTTAGTTCTTATCCAAGAGGATATGAAATCATTTGGGTCATAAACCCATTTGTCCTCTATTAAAAGGAAACCTAGAAAGGCTAGCTTTTTGAGCAACACAACTTCAACGTCTCTGATTTCCAAAACCATGCTGGTTGTCATCCATGGTAGATTATACATTTTTTTCCTCTTCCCAGAGTCAAATTCATTGTCAACTGTGGATACCTACCTGGTGACCTCTAGGAATGTTAACCTAAGAGTCAAAATCTTAGCAATATTAGTTCCCCACAAAAACCATGGACTCTTATAATGGTATGGTGGGATCCAAAATAAAAATCACAAGGAATTAGCCAACTAGACAGAAGATGTATAACACTTGGGAATAATATATTCATAATTGATTTGGGATTGAGGTGGTAAAAAGTAGGGGTGACAAATGTTTCCCAAAATTCATATGGGTCAGTAGTCTTTGACAAAATGTGTGTCCATGCAGACACAAGAATGGTCCTTTAGAGATCAAAATCTAGGTCATACATATTAAGATACATATGTTGGGCAAAGAGGTTAGAGTTTTGGAAAAGCATGAGGTGGAACAAATAGGAAGAATACCTGAACACTCCTTTTGATCTGAAATGGGCCAGTTATTCTACCTTTGAGAAAGTAATTTGCTCAGAAAAGTCAAGTCGATACTCTTGGGTTTTATCAATGGTCTTTAGCCTGAAGAGAATAGCCATTTGTTCTGCATACATTACCATATCATCTTTCATACCAAAGATGAAAGCCATCATTGACAATGCATCTTGGCTAGCCTGGGTGAATTGAGCTCTTCGTGTAGGGAGTGTGGGCATTGCAGTGTCATCATCACCCATTTGTAATTTGGATCTCAAGAACCTTAACTGAGTGTTGATATTTGCCCATATTTTTTGCATTTTATCAATAGTGGGAAATGTAGCTATACTATCATGATGCAGGGCTAACATATCCTTGATAGCTTGTGGTGTGATTTGCACCGTGAATGGACCTTATTGAATGGTGCATGAAGGTGCATGGAATAAATCTACACATAATTGAACCAGGTTGAGACATGGATGCACAACTGGGATAATGAATTAAGCTAGTTGTGAGGTCCATATCCTCATGGCAAATGTTTCATATTACCCTACTCTGGCTCTCTGTAGATACCTTTGATGTGCCCCTTCTCTAAGAGTTTTGCTACTAGCTCTTTGTAGAATTGGGTCCGTGATGCCATCTGCATAATCTTTTATTTTCACTGGATCACTTGCTTGACCAACATTAGGAAACTTGGTCCTTGGATAGGTCTTCAATGGTTGTGCAGGAGCTGAAGCATATGATTTACTTGCAAGAAACTTATCAAGGGATTCATACATCCCATCTCCTTATTGTGAAGATTATGCCCCCTCCATCTCTATATCTTCTTTATGATAGCTTGTATGAAATTTTGCAAAATGGAAATACTTTCACTGAAGCAAGTTTACTAAGCACCAAAAAATGCAAGTAGCAAGATATTTTCATGTAGATGCAAGAATGTTTGAGAACTTTGTAAACTTTAACTCTTGCTAAGAGGTATTTATTAACCTATCAAGTCTCAAAATGGCATTAAACTTAGATAAACGTTAGTAGATCCTACTCAATCTTTATGGAATAGTGAGATAGACATGTTATGCAAGTGGCAACACAAGGTACCTTGGGGATTTCTAAAGATTTGGGAGACATTCAATGTATTGGAGAATTTTTGAAAATTTTGAAAATTTTGAGCTGTCCACTACGTGTTCAAAGAATACTTATTTAAAAGAAAAGTGGGAAAACACAAAAAAAGGGAAAACAAAGCCGTACAGAATGAGGAAACTACCTAACTACATTAATCAAGCATCCTTATCTCCCTCCTGGATCAAAATAATTTCTAAAATCTCTTTCATAAGAAGCTAACTTATATTGCCAAACCAGTGTTTGAATTTGATATATCTCTGATGACTTGCTTTCTTTGTATGCCATGTTGATTTGCCTACATTCAAATGAGTCTAAATCAAACATGCTTTCAACATATATAAGCTCTTCCTATTCTTGTAAGTCCATCCAATATCGGCTCTTGATAATGGTATGTGTTACCAAGAAATCAATGACTATTTGCTTATCAACAAAAGCCCTTTGACATATATCATTTATTTGCATGTCTCCTTTTGCCTCAAACTTAGGTTCTACTGCATGATAACCTTGTTTAATATCTTCAAAATTACCAATATCTTGAAAGGATAATTCTAAAAGTTTGCAATAATTTTGCACATGTAATTGAGGCTCAATGTTATTCTGTTCATCTATAACCGGTTCACAACTATCTTGAAAAATGGTATAACCTGACCCAATAATTCCAAACAAATAGTTTAAATCATGGTCCAAGAAATGTTCATGTTCCTCCACATTATCTTGCAAAGTAAGAAGAAAATTAGAAATTATTTCTTCTTCATCAGAGGTTAAGGTATGCACTTGTAATTTCTTACTAGGAATCTGAAATTCATAAGAGGCCCAAGGATTGATAGAAGATGTATCTTTTGACTTTTCTACCTCTAGAACATTTGGAATTCTGTGATCTTCATCAAGTATAACATAAGTGCCCAGACCAATAGAGTCATAATTTCCATATGGGTCACTTTGCATTATAGTTAATAAATGATCATTTTCTTCTTCATGATTATATTCAGTCCATTCACCTAGCTCTTCGACAAAAACCCTTTATTCTTTACTCATCATAACATGGGCTACCTCTAACTTTGTAGTGGGCTCATTAGTGATGTGATCTTTATATAATGGTTCAGACAATATCTTCATCTTTGAACCGCATTTGGTTCTTAAGATGAGATGAGACCAATCAAGGGACATATATCCCTCTATTTTGGCTGTAAAGTCTCTTGATAAACATAAGCCAAAAACATGAGGTATATCTATCACTACTACATCTTGATTTACAATTATATTAGGACAAGCATATAATTGTAATTGGAGATGTTTAATTCTCCCTATTGTTTGTACTGATTTTCCAGCTAACTGTATGACTCCTTTAGTTAGTGGTTCATACTTAATTTCTAGAGCATCAGCTATCTATTTGGGAATTATTATAGTACTAGCCCCTAAATCAATCATTGCATTATGCAGCAATTTCTTGCCAGCTATTAAAGTTAAATATAAGGGATCTAGTTTGGATTTGCTTACCTCTGTTGTATTATTCACTAGAGCTGTTGTTTACAGATGGATTGTATCTTTGAACTTTTCTTTTCCAGCAGGTCCTTCTTTGGTAATAGTACCTTTAGGCACTACTTGGCCTTGTAGAGCTTCTTGTAGTAGTGTCTTATATTCAAGAATAGCCAATATATCCCATATTAATACTTGTGTTGGAGTCTTCTTTAATTGATCCACCACATTTATTGGTCCCAGAGTCTGAGCCTTTTGAAAATAAGGATATCTTATTTTTCCTAAATTTAGGCAGGAGTCCCTTGATTTTGCACCAGCTGAGGCACTTCTTATCTGAAAACCATTTTTATTTGTCCTTGTAATGGAGGATTGTCCATGACTTGACTATTTACAATCTCAAGCTGTTCCACCATCCTTCTCTTTGATCTGGTGTAATTATCAGATTGCACCACTAGTTTTTTGGAGGTAGATGCTTCATTCAAGAAAATTGATTCTTCATCTTCGACCCGTGAGAACAAAGCATGTTTCAAGGCTATTTATTCCTCTTGTTGTAAGGACATCCCTTGCATCTAAGCCATTAGGAATGAATTATGCATACCAGAAGACTAGTAGGCTTGATTGTCATTGGAGCTTGTAAACTGACCATCTATTCTTCTCTGCTCTGCCACCTTTTGTTGTAGATTACACATAGGACAGTCTCTAGGTGTATGAGCATTATTTCAAGGGAAACACCAGGCATTAGTGTTATCCACATAGTTATTTTGCCCTGAAATAATCTCTCTATTTGAATTGGGAGGAATAGTTTGTGAGGGTGTAGGGACTGCAACAAATTGGTTTGCTGGCTAATGATTATTTTGCCTTGGAAGACCCTAGTATTGATTTGGCTGAGATGAAAATATGTTTCCTTGATAGCCTTGATATGGAGGCTTAGAGAAAGTATTCTACTATCTTTTTATATTGATCAGCTCATTAGAAAATGTCCTTAGGATACTCTTGATATCATCCAGCTTAGATAACTGAGTGGGGACAATTTCTTTAGCAGATGGTTGAGGGTAAGATGTACATAGACATAGGTGGGCTTACAAAAAATTTCTTGAGGTAATGGCAAGGCAATTTATAGGAACATGGGCATGGGAGGCCTTAGGGGTAACTTTCTAGCATCTATTAAATTGTTCTTAGCTTTGATCGCATATTCATAAGCCTCTGGCAAAGTATGTCCTCCAAGTGACTGAATCATAACAAATATATCTGAATTCAAAGCCTCAAGATAAAACACTATGGCCATACCTAGTAATGGTCTAACTGTAAGAGGGATTCTATCCTAAGTTTTTTGAAATCTAGAATTGAAGTCAGTCATGGCTTCTTGTGGTCCCCTTTGAATGGTAATTAATTGCTATAATAAAGAAGACTTATCGCCCTTCTCTGAAAATATTTCAAAGAAAAGATCTCTGAGCTGATCCCATGTAGAAAAGGTATTTGGGGTCAAGGACCTATACCATTCTAAAGATTTCCCTTTAAAAGAAGTTGCTAATGACCTTATGGCCACATTTTGCTGTGTGACAACATGTATAACACAAACATCTGATACATCTTGTAGATGTTCCTCAGGTGTTTTAGAGTCTTGCCCACTGAATTTAGGTAGAGTTTTTATGGCATTCACTGGGATAGGGTCCCCAAGTGTTTGGTGGTATTGGGAGAATTAAGGGACTACCAGTGTTCCAACTTGCATAATTTCTTGGGGGTATAGGGTCTCCCATATTTGCTCTTGGTATTGGTACAAACTGATTGGCTCTTCTTCTTGGACTTGTTACCAAAGGTGGAAAAAGAATACTTGGATTTATAGTAGATTGTGATCTGGTTATAGGTCCATAGCTATGACTTCTCATAGCTCTCTGGTTCATATGATCTTGAAAGAGACTTCAAGATTGGTCCCATCAGGCATGCCAAAAACTATTGATGATTTAAAATTGTGCTTGATTCTAATCAACAACAATGGAAAGTTTCAAGATATGGGACTTATGTCTTGAAATAACCTCCAAATTTTTGAGAAGCTGGTTCTTCTTTAAATTGAGTATATACTGGGAAAAGGGATAGGAATTTAAATCAAAAACACAAATGCAATAAAAGAAATCTAATCTATGGCGATGCACCTGAATGTAATTCAACTTTAATCCTAAGCATAGTGAGACTATATGTAGGATTCATTTACATTTAAGAGCAAACAAGTGCATGATCAATGTAAAAGATGGAAATAATAGAAACAGAGGCTCGTAACATAAACTACTTTCATTGTGATACATAAAATGTCAACAAAGGCATAGGGTTCAATCTTCTTATTTGAATTTTCTAGTCATATAAGAGGCACAAAAACATGTACAATTATATAAACCTTTCAACTAAAGAAAATGAGACAAAAGCATATGACATTCCTAATCGCGGTTCTAGAAAGTCTATAGCCTAGACTACTTTTGTGAATGACAGAAAATATCAACAAAGTCATAGGGTTCAATCTTCTTATTTGAGTTTTCTAGTCATATAAGAGGCACAAAAACACATACAGTTATATAAACCTTTCAACTCAAGAAAATGAGACAAAAGCAAATGATATTACTTAGTCATAGCTCTAGAAAGTCTAGAATCTTTACAATAATTCTCTCTTATAATTGATGATTTATGGTGATCTTTACACCCTTATTTATAGCCTTTGATCCACTCTGGATTGTCTACTTATTCCCAATCTAATGGCCCAGATGAAATCTAACCGAACTGGAAGTGTCTAACAGAAGGTGTCTTATAGATTCTGAAATGTTTCATCTTCTAATAGTTCATTGACTGAAATAGATTGCAGGATGTTCCCTTCTGGTAAACACTAGGTAACACTTAGCTAATTTCTTCTTATGACTTTATGAAACACCAGAGGATGACACTTGTCATGTTCTACAACACTTATTGAAGACACACGTCACTTTCTACATAACTTATACTCTTTTGTGTCTTTGCTTAGGATCATTTCGCCTTTGACACTTGTCTCTATCCACTTCCTCAAAACTTCAACAACTTAAAAATAAAATAAGACTCTCAGCATAGACTACTTTTGCAACTTTTAAAAGGAGCATAGGGATAGGTGTAAAACTCCACTACTTCATCAAAAGACATGTGGTAATCTCTGCTTTACTCTTATGGGGTTACGTGGTGGTCTCTGCTTCTTTTAGCTACCTTTTTAGAAACCTACAGAAGATGACACTTGGTGGTCTTTGCTTTACTCTATTTATATCATAGAAACAAATGGGTCTCATTTCACATTTACATGGATAGTGACACTTGGCGACTTCTGTTTGCTTCAAAAACTACACTTAAGACCCACCACGGTATTTGCTATATTAGTGAAGTAAAAATGAAGATAATTTAGACCATGACATGTGGTGGCTTTCGCTTTCTTTTGTTGGAGTACGTGGTATCTTCCGTCACTTTTAGAAAAGTAAAACTGAGACCTTTGATGACTGCCACTTGACGCTTTCTACTTGATCCTAATACTTAGCTTAAAAGAAAATACCTTTCGCTAAAAAGAGAAGAAACGTGGGTGCCGATATGAAACTACAGATAGTGACACTTGGCACGTTCTATTGAGTCACTATTAGATACGTGGCACATTTTGACCAATTCATAGAAAATATAAAAGGTGCCTCAGATGATGACACTCAGTAGTTTCCACTGAGAAGTATGCCTTGGATGATGACACTTGTCAGCTTTTGCTTGATTTTAACACTTAGTCAAAAATGAATCAAAAGAAAAATAGAGCCCATGCTCTATTTCAAAACTCTGCCATCTCAGACCAAAGTATATGAAGACAAAATTTGACGGCACACGACTAAAAAAATAGAATGAAATGTACAATAAATTTTTACTCTACAGTATTATCCCAAGAATGCACATGAGAAAAGATATCATATGTTCCTCTTATTTTGACTTCTTTATTGACCCTTTTGGAACATTATATTATTCAATCAAAACTTTCTCACTTAAAGAGTTTATTCTTTGGAGGTTTTCTTGTTGTAATTCAAAGATTCCATTTTTATTTTCTATCTTTTTCAAGACTGCTTTTATCTATGATAATTTATTTTCAATATTAGATTAAACACTTGGGACTTAAGGAAAGTATTTATGAGTAGTTTCTAGCATATTCTCTATCCATTCATCAATATATTTATCCTTGTCCCTATTTTCCTCTACATTTATTATTGTTTGATGATTAAATGCACCTTTGGAAAGTAATGATTGTTGTGGGGAAAATCTTTCCACCTTGGCAATTATTTCACACAACTTTGCAATTTATTCCTTCAATAAAGTTTTGTTAGATTTCTCTTCATCAAGCTTCTAGAAAAGTTTATTGATTAGGGTTTGCATCCCCTATTTCAACCCCACTGAAGTAACTTCCCCAAAGGATATCTTTATAACTATTAGGTCTTGTTCAGTGACTTCAATTTTATTTTTTCCCTATGGAGGAACTGATATCTTTGTAAATTTCTACCTTGAAGGCTCAATCATCAGATTGGAAGTCACTTTGGAAATCTTGGGCTTATTTCCTTTAAGATCAAGAATCCTTAGCAGTTGTAAGTCAATCTCCTCCAAACTTATTACTTCTCTTATCTTAGGAACTATTTTCAAAGCTAACCATGAAGAAAAATCCATGTTTATGGAAGTGGATGAATACAAAACCATTTTCTTCTGATTATTTCTAACCACTAAGTCTTGAGAAGAAACTTTTTGTGTATTTTAAACATCTTGAATTACATTGGAAACTAATTTCTCATCCTTTTCCTTTTCTTTCTCAGATTTTGCTTCTTTCTCTTTCTCTTTTTCTTTTTCCTTCTCCTTTTATTTTTATTTCTCTACCTCTTTGTCAGGTTTAACTTCTTTCTCCTTTTATTTCTCCTTCTCCTTTTCTTTCTCCTTTACTACCTCTTTATTAGCTTCTACTTCTTTCTCTTTTTCTTTCTCCTTATCCTTTGCTTATGATACCTCTTGAGATGGGGTCACTTTTTTAAAGTTACATGTTCTATCTCTTTTTAAGTGGTGTGTTGATCATCAAAAGGAGCTGGAAGATGAGAATTATGTGGAGTGGATTAAGGTGGAATAAGAGGAACATTAATTTCCTTGAATGAGTTTCTTTGGAGGATTAATTTTATGAGATTTTGGAGGTGGCATGAGTGTTGATGGATTTGTGGTAGGTGCAATAAAAGTAAGAATGATGGGAGGAGAAGTATCTATGGAAAATACTAGAGGAGTTGTAGTGATAGATGGCTGAAATCATTCTTTATCCTTCACCATAGAGTAGGTATCATCAAAATTCTTCTTCAACTTTAATTTCTTATCAGGAACCTAACTACTTTCCCCTTACATCACTTTTCTTTTTTGACTTACTCAAGTAGTTTCAGTCATTAACTCCTTCATGTAATATCCCTTATTGAGAAGCCATATGGAAATCATGGCAAGGGCCAAATAAGTTATCTGAACAATAGTTTTAACTTTATTTTTACTAAAAATCATCTTTGGAAGTGGAACATTATCTCCTCATGCTACATGGTAAACATCAATAGTTACTATTACATCATCTTCCATATCCTCAAGAATTATTGATAAATAAAAAAAACAAATCTGCTCAATAGTCAACCTTCTATTGTCTCTTCTTATTATTTAAAACTCGTCCATAAAATCAATCCAATAGTATTCAAGTGTAGGAATATGCATATACTCAAGAGAAAATATATTTTTAGCTATGCCTATGTAATCAAAATTTGTTCTAGATTCAAAATGGGTTTGATTATAGCTATGATACATTTGTATTTTCACATTCTTTGCTTTATAGATGCTTACACAATGATAGTTACCAATAATAATGGGAAAACTAATTCAGGAATGGTTAACCTTTGATTTTAAGTCATGTAATTATAATAGATGACTACATAACTCCATGAGAACCCATTTATCACTGGGATACCTTGACAATCTTACTGGTATGCCTAAGAAACTATTAACTCTAATGTATGTGAAATTGAGGAATTGAATGAAGATGCATCCAAAATGGGAAACTTTTTCCCAAGCTACATTAAACACTCTCTTGGGTTTTAGGACAAAATTCAAATTACATAATACTTCATAGAATAATCCATCATTTACAATCTTATAATGCTTGAAGTATTTTTAAAGAACAAATTGAGGGTAATATTCATACATGGGTTCTGATGCCAACATCCCTTTTGTAGTCAATTTAGAAAAGGCTCCACTTGATGTTGTAGCATACACTAAGTATGAAGTTATCTTGAAATCTAGAGTTTTCAAAAAAATATTTAGATGATGGTCAATGTTGTCACTTATCATCCTAGACCACCCAATCATTACAAAACTCCTATTGAAATCAATGGCCCTGATGTATGTATACATATAGGTGGAGAAGTCTTTATCATTCTTCTATCTATTTATTATACATAACAAGTAAGTGATATCATCAACTTCTTGAATGAAGTCATAATTTACTATCTATTTTTGGAACCTTGAGGGCTACTTTACTTTCTTTAGATAGTGAGTGGTTATCACCTTGATATACTCAAAAGTTTGTCTTTCCTAGAGATCCTTGGCTTTATCCATTGATAAATCTATTACTTTAGGCATTGCTAGGATCTTTAAATAATAGTCAAAGTACTTAACATCAAGCCTAATTTCCACATTTCTTAAAGTGTCTTTCACTATTGTAGTGAGAGATTCATAGTACTTGTCACATTCTAAGACAAGCTTATGTAGTTGTGCAAAACTTGGGAAAGCTGCAGCTTGTAGGATTCCACTGTTGGTAATTATTTGCATGAGTAGAGTCTTTGTGATAGATTTGGATCTCTCTAACAACTTAGTTATAGACACATGCCCCATATCTATGTCACTAATTTTTGACACTTTGGATATAATACTGGACTCAATGGGGTACCCTTTGTACTCATATTTCATCTTTGGTTCCTATGATTTCATAACTTTCTTTTCTTTTTTTCTACCCCTCCTAATTAGCCCTAGTATTTCCTCAAGTGTAACTTTAGATAATTATTCAATAAGAGTTGATTATAATTCTACTTTAGTTGCTTATTCTTTTGATCCTAACATTTGTTTTGGATAACACTGGGAATACTTGATAAGTACTCTTCAACACTTAGTGATTGCTCTTGCTAGTTTAGAAAAGGTTGAAAAACTAAATCAATTTATTGTCTTGAGTAATAATATTAAGCAATATTAAACTATTAATAACTTCCAGTAGTATAAGGCTTTGAAAACTTTGGGTAACTCATTCAAATTAGCAAGGTGTTAAAACCTTGAGAAGGTCTAAAAATCTAGAAGTCTTATGTCTCAAAAACCTTGAATGAGTAATAGGCATTCATAATTCTAGTTCTCTTTGGGAATGTCACTCAGGTTTGTGTGTTCAATTTACTTGGGTTTGAAAACATGAGTAAGTATAAGTAGTGAGTAATCAGAATCCCAAGCCAGTAGGTAGTTGTTAAAAATCTAGGTAGGTAATGTGCTTGAGAAATTTGGGTTTCTTGAGGTCAGTCACTTGGTTTTAGGACTCTAATCAAGTAGTTAGCAATGGAAATCCTAGGTAAGCAAATCTAGGTCAACTATTAGGTTTTCTTGTAGAAGGATTCAAAATTTTAAGCATTTTTAGGTATTTTCACATGTAAAATGTCTATGAGAGCATTTACAAGGTTTTACAACATCAATGCATACATAAAAGACAAAAAATTATAATAAAAATAAGAAAATGATAGAGAAACCTATGAGGTGGAAAAAGGAAACTTATTAGAATAAAAATAAGACAAAATAATCTACATACCTCTAATATAAATGGGTCAAGAATAAATTGCTCAAAAACACTCTAGAGGCTCATGCGATATCACTCAAGGTTTGTAAGGGTAGTAACTAGGTAAAACAACTTATAAACTAGGTAGGAAATGAGGTGGAATTTTTAATATTTATATTAACCCTTACATTTATGACAAGTAGGTGACACATGTGAGGGAAGCCACATAATCACTTACTTTTTGTCAGGTTTCATGGACTACTTTTCTCAATTTGGCCTTTGAAATCAAGTAACTTCATAATCCCAATTTGTCTTGACTTGTGAGTGCTTCGAAATTGTGAACCCTTATTGCTTTTACTTGTGACTTTGAGAAATTAAAGTAACTTCAAAACCTTGGTTTATTCAAGTTAGTGCTCTATGGGTTTATGGAACTACTCTGCTTAATTTTTGATGAGATGTAAAGTTATTTCATAATTTTGGTTTGAACTAGGCAATGTTGCTTGGGCTTATGATGATTGTTTACTTCTCATTTGATAAGTAAAGCTACTTAGAGAACCTAATTTGACCTATAAGTGAGACCAAACAATTAGTTTTTTGATATTTTTTGGAAGATAGGAACATGGGTTTTTCAATGATGGCCCAGGCAGACTTTTTTTCACATTTTGAAGCAATTTGAAGCAATTTGGAATGAAAGAAATCATGATGAAACAAATAAAGACTAAGCCTTATTTAGGAGACTAAGTTTCAACAAGAACAACTGACTCAAAAAAGATAAAAGACAAAAAATTAATAGGGGTATCCCAAAATTCTATGTGTGAAATTTTAGAGGATACCAGTTGGCTCTAATTTGGGACATCTTTTTTCTATTAGAAATAAATAAATGAGGATGAGATCCTAGTATCTCTAGTTTTGAGTCTTGTCTATTAGATATGGAGTGATGTAAAAATCTCAATCATGAAAAACTACAAAAAAAATAATAAACATAAAAAAAAACAACTAAACAAAAGAAAGACTGATGACTTATTTATATACATATAGGTGTTACCCTGCTGCTCAATTCCTATAGAGATTTAAGTGCTACCCATTGTAAGGTAGTGGTAGTTCACTTTCATCCTGATAAGCTAGGATGAAGCTATCTGTTCTAGCAATCTTCTTTATAGTGAAATTCACTTTCCATAATGAGTCAAACTTGACATGCTTCCCTTTTGTTCATTATAATTATTCCACATAAGGATAAAATAACCAACTTTAAATTATCTTTCTCAAGCCTTCCTATCAAATATCTTCTTCACTTTCATCTGATGATCAGTTAATTGGTCAACAACTTGAGTATGAATCTCTTGCAATTTAGTGAGAAACATAATCATCTTATCTAGAGAATACTGATAAGTTATATCCTCAATGGCCTTAGATAGTATTAAAGTATAAAAATCTATTGTAATAGTTATTTTGACATTTGTTCCATATAACAACTAAAAAGGTGACATGTCAGTGGATTTATTTAGGATGATTCTATCAACCCATAGTGCATCAAACACCTTCTTATGTTAGGTACATTGATTATCATTCACCAACTTGTGAATTATTATCATCAAGTTCTTGTTTCTTGACTCAGCTTGACCATTCCCCTAAGGATAGTGACTTGAAGCATGAACTAGATCTATTCCATATGAGTAACAAAAACTAGTTAGTTCCACTGAATAATAGTTAGCTATATTATCTATTACTATCTTGTGTGAGATACCAAACCTTACTATGATATTATCCTTAATAAAATCACATACAACTTTTGAAGTGGTATGCTTGATAGAAATGACTTCTACCCACTTGCTGAAGTAATCAGTTGCAATTAAGACATAACAATGTCCAACACTTAAACAAGGATTCAACATACCAATAAAATCTATACCCCATTGGTGTGATGGTTTATTAATAATGACTATTTTTATAGGTAATGCTACGAAATTTAGACATCCCACAAAATGCTAACATGCTTGACACTTAGAAACCCAATCCAAAGTATCATGGAAAAGAGTAGACTAATATTACCTTGATCAAATGATCTTATGTGCTATAAGTCATGTTGAGAAGTGACCTCCATAGGTTTTGTCATGAAACTACTCCAAAAGTCTCTATTATTATTCTTTGTCCAAAAAATAAAGGAAGACACTATCAATTCCTCTTTTATACAAACCATTATCCCAAAGGGCATAATCCTTTGACTTTAGCTTGACGGTCTACTTTTCCTTATGTGTAATATGATCTAAACATTCTCCAAAAGTTATGAAGAAAGAAATCTTAATATACCATTCATCAATAATATCAACAAAAAGAACCATGGGAAAATCTTTATTTGATTCATTTTGAAACAAAGACACCATCGCATCTATGTCCTCAAGTTTTATTTCTATCATCAATTAGCACAAGCCTCTTTCTCTTACTAGCTTCATTAGTTTGATATTAAGATCAAACTCTTACACCTTAGCTACCTAGGTGCCTCTCAATAATCCCAACTCTTTCTATGTTAGAATAGATTTCATTGTAATATCAGGTACATAGACTTTAGTATGTGAAGACAAAATGTAGTACTTAAACGATTTGCATGCTTTGACTACAACAAAGGCATGTTTCTCCATTTAATTATAATTTATCTCATAATTTTCAATGGCTAGATCATGAAAGCTATAGGGGATTCAATACCTTCATAATTCTTCTGTAGAAGTATGGCAGACATAGTATGCTTAGAAGAATAACAATAAAAAATGAATTCGTTACTAAAATCTAGGGAAACTAGCACTGGGGATTGAGATATAACTTGTTTAATTCTTTCAAATGTCAACTTTCCTTCAACATTCCACTTTAATTCTTGTTTCTTTTTCATCATATCAAAAAAATGGCGAGTCAACTCAACAAAATTAGGAATGAATGTTTTGAGGAAGTTGACCTTACCAAATAATGAATGCACTCCTTTCTTAGATGTAGGCATAGGTAAACTTTGAATATATTTCAAACTTTCTAGATCAATATTCATTACCTCCTTTGAGACTCTGTGACCAAGAAGCTTCCCTTTAATCACGACAAATATTTATTTCTTGGGATTCAAAGAGATCCCATGCTTCCTACACTAGATGAGTACTTCTTCTGAATCAACCATGTGATTACCTCTCTTCTTGGAGAAGATTGTCAAGTCATCAAGGTATATAATAATACTCTTTCTCTTTAGATGTAAAAATTCTAGGTCCATTTCTCATTTAAAATTCACTCCAGAATTAACCAATCCCAACAACATATTTTGATAGGTAAATGTCCCCCATGACATTGTGAAAGTTATCTTGTATTGATCTTCTTCAGCCACTTTTATCTAATTGTATCCTAAAAATACATCTAACATGGAAAACATCTCTAAGCCTATGAATAATTTAAAATTATTATCCATGATTGGTAATGGATAGTTATATTTCAAAGAAGCTTGGTTGAGATTCTTAAAATCAACACACAAACAAATTTATCCATTTTTTTTCTTACTAGGACAAAATTAGTTAGCCACTCTAAATGATGAATGGGGTAAATGATTTTATCATCTAGTAACTTCTAAATTTTAGAAAATATAGTACTTTAAGTGTTGGGATTATGATGGTGAAGCTTTTGCCTAAAAGGCTTCAGTTCTGGTTGAGATGGAATGTAGTGATATACTTCTTTTGGTTGAAAGGTCTTCAAGTCTTTATAGGACCAGGTGAACACATCCATATATTTTCTAATAATATTAGTTAATGATTCTATCTCCTTTTAGGAACAACATTTTCCAATTTTGACCATATCAGGCTCTTCTTAAGTACCCAAGTTAACCTTCTCTACTTCTAGAGAAGACCTCTCACCATACTCTTTATTTTTATTCAAAAATTGATCATGCTTATCAAAGATATATTATAAATAAATTAACCCTTTAGGTATGTTATTTCACTTAAATTGAATAACATCCTCGCTATCATTGATTTTGGGGTCAATGTTACCCTTTTTTTTTAGTGTGGAAGTGAACTAATTACTTCAAACTACATCTCCTCAAAGTTATCTTGATGCTCAAGAAATGTAGCTATCTACATATCATCAATTAAAAGTTTCCATTGATTGATATTTTATGGAACTTTTAGATATAAAACTATATCTACTTGATTACCACCTTCTTCAAAAAATATGGGTGGATGATCTACCCTAAGTAGAGCTGTGATAGCTGTAAGATAATCAGCCCTAGAGTTCTTATAATTGAGGAATAAAATTGATTAATAAGGCTACAAAATCAAGTGTTACACTCAAAACTCAATCTCAGTAGTACCTCATCTTTCTTCCCTTGGTATTGTCCTCAAATTTTTCTCACTATTAACTCAAAATATCCTTATGATTTAAGAAGTATCACTCCTTTTTCTTTTGCTTGTTCTAGTCCTAACAAGAATGCTTCATACTCTGTTGTGTTTTTAGTATTTTTAAACATAATCTTGTAAGAGTAAATATATACCTTACCATCTGATGATATCAGTACAACTTCACCACCTGAACCAAGAAAACAACAACTACCATCAAATTCTAGAGTTTATATTTTCTCTTCTTCTTATTATGTCTTTGGTTCTTGTATTTCCTTTCAAAATTCAAGGTAATAGACTCCATGATCTGATTCTTCAAAAAGAATTTGTGATCTTGGATCATCAGACTTAGAAGCCATATACTTGGACTTCTTCTTAGGGTCAAGTTTTTGATTTATTTCTTTGATTGGAATGTGAACACATGACCAATCCATCTTGACTTCTCCACCTAGATCTTTGTATAAGTTTATACTTAACAAAATTACATAAGAAACATGAATATATACAACTAGAATTGTCATTTTAAACCTTTTGTCTATAAAAGCTACCATAACAGCTTAAGAATCTTTAATTTGTCCAATTAGGAGAACTTGTCTTTTCATTGAATAACATCTCCCTATTGAATTAGTTAAATTGAGTCCAAGGGCATTAGATAGTTTGAATAGCATAATATTATCATAGGCTCCATAATGTAGGATATAGTTACTCAACTTGAACCCATTGATCAAGAGAGACACATAAAATGGTTCTATTCTTTTAGATGTGGAAGTAGATGTGGGAGAAGTAGATGAAACATTGTTTTAGGAAGGAACCTATTTGGGAGTAGATAAAATACATTTGGAAGTATTGGTTGTATTTTTTGATCCTTTAATTTGTACATACTTGACTAGTCTATTTAACTGATCTGGATAAGACCTCAAATATTCAACTTTTGACATTTGAATCTTGGTTTTCTTTATGTGATAAATTATGTCAAAAGAGGGGATGGATATAGACAAAGTAAGATTGGATTAAAAATTATGAGTAATTAGATTACAAGTTTGAGAAGAAGAAGCTACATACTTATCTTTTGGATTAAGACAATAAGGTAGAGAACTACCCATTTTAAGAATGCTTACATCTAGTCTAGAGCCTTTTTTCTATTTTCCTTGTTCTTTGGAAAGATTTTCACTAGCTTACTGAGTCTATGACCTTGTAAACACTACAAAAGAGTGACTATGATCTTCTTAAAATGCTTCTTCATAATCACTTTTTGATTGATATTCAAGGTAGCCTATGTTGGAGTCATATGTAGGATCTATAAAGTCATCTTCATCAACAAAACTTTGATCATGTTCAATAGCCATATGATATTCTTCACTTATTTCAATGTGGTTCTTTAGAGCATCTTCAATGGATAATATTTGTGGAGGTACAACAATAAAATTTAACTTCTAGTAATATAAATTTCATGCAAATGCATTACTAATAGGAGTAACATGAGCACCTTGAGCAATTTATATTTTAACTTGCAGCAAGTCATTATCAAGTTTCTGTAATAGAGGATCCATTATGGTTTGTAGTGTAGTTGAAGTAGAACTATCCATCTTGAAATTTTTATTCTTGATCTTTTCATCCATGATATGGTCATCCTCAACCTCTATAGCAAGATCTTGAGTTGACACTAGATCAGTAGGACGTGATCTACATAATTGATAGCTAACCTCTAGTAACTAAGCATTGATGAATTATCACTTCTGATTATCTCTAATGGGTAGAGAAACTTGAGGAGTTTTATAGAGTAAGCTATTAAACATGGTAATGAAATCCTACATGTGTTCATGTGATTCTTTTTTGAACTGAGTTAGTTGGGTGAGCAGTATATGTGAATCTTTAGCAACTTTAAATCTCTTCTCAAATTACTCATGCATAGTGGCCCAAATAATTATAGTGCTTGGATCCAAATGGTAAAACCATTCTATAGCTAAGTCATACAAGGTCTCAATAAAGAATCTAACTGAAACATTTTCATGCTCAATGACAATTACTCTATAGGCTACAAATAAAACAACTAAGTGCTCATTTTGACTTTATTTTCCATCACCTGTAAACTTTGGAAAATTATTTCTTGACTGCTTTGGCAAGTCATGGAGAAGAAGAGTCAAATTCAATGGGCCAATTGTTACCCTCTAAGGGATAGGTAGTGGTAACACCATTCTTCCAAGAATATGAAATTGAGGGTTTATAGGTTGAATTATTCCTAAAGGATTATGTTATAGATAATTTATAGGAGTTCATACTTGTCTCATGGGTGAAAAAATTACTCTTCTTATTATGGTTTAGATAGGAAAGCTAAAATTAAACCATTCTTGTAGTTCAAAGAAGTTGTTGATTTGACCTTGAGCTCTTCTTACTCTAGTGAAAGGTCAATTTTCCAAATTGAAATGCCTAAGCTTTTATAAAGATTTGTTTGAATTACTTCAATTTAAAAACAAATACTCAAGAAGTAATTAGATGGCATGTAGTGACTTAAAATAAACAAAACATTTACTTCAAATGCAAGACACAAGGAAAACAAAGTGATTATTTATGATAAGTAAAGTGACTCAAGTAAGGCAAAGTAATTACTTAGCAAGTAAAGTTATCTTAAAAAAAACATGTGTTTCAAATCACAAGTGCACCTTAAATTTTACATGCAGCTTCTTACATGGTGGTTTGGAAAACATGTAAATTTTAGAGAAATAAAAATTAACTGTGTGTATCTTGACTTATGTGGGTAATCTATTTTAAGCTCTAGTTAAGTTCATATTTCCAAACAAAGTCATTAAGAACTATTGGCTAGATATTTTGTGGGCTAGCAAAATTACCTACGTAGTCATGAGATTAAATCCACTTTATTTAATGATGAATCTCCCATATGTTTATGTCTATCTACTTTTAACTATTTATAATTTCAATTATTCATAATTTATCCATAAGATATGCATAAGTCATATTATTTTGGGGTATTACTTTAATCCCAAAGTTCATGAACCATAACAGAGTGATTTTGCAGTAAGTAAGTATCTATTTCAAACAATATGTAAAGAATTTTTAGGAAATAGAGAGTTAAAAGAATAAAATATGTGAGAGGAAATAAGGTGCACTTCATAATAAGTACTTTTATAGATCTTATTGAATCTGTACAACTAAATGAACATTCAAGAGATGATAATACTTTCAAAAAATGATTAATAACGATTGGAATGCATATTTAGATTTAAAGATAACACAAATTTTACCATTTTAATATTCACAAATGCACCAAATGATATCTTTACATGCAAAGTTCCACATAAATAAACTTCCTTTTTATTCACTTTGAACCAGTTTCATACAAAAGAAAAACTCAAAAATCTAAACATAAAGTTATAGATTTCTTAAACTCTATTGATTCAGTTACAATTACTTTCCAAAAGATTACCATCTTTTGGCACGTAGGCCTTCACTATTATTTATAATAAATTAGATGTCAAAATAAATTTAGAGACAACTCCTTGAAGTCCCATATGTTTCATTAAAAAATAAAACCATTGAGAAGCATTCTCCTAGAATTTTTATTTACATGCAACGTAAAGCTTGCTCAAGTAATTTGCTTTTACAAAATAACTTCAAGTAATGGTATGTAACCAAGTTACTTGAGTATTACATTTTTTAAAAAAAATTACCATGACAAGTAATTTCACTAAATTACTTTACTTAAAAAGTAATTAATTATTAAAAAAATAATTCATATACATCACTTGAAGAAAAAGAATAAAATTGAAGAAGAAAGAAGAAGTTGTCAAGAATAGGAATAATAACAGTCAATCCACATCATGGACTTTAGATCTATACTCTTATTTATATTTAATATGTTAAGACATCATGAGATGGATTGATACATTTGATTTGGAAAGTGATTACCTTTTTATCTAGTATCTCAGTATTTCTCTCTCCATCTTCCTGTAATAAGCTTTCACTTTCTCAATTCTAGGTTATAGCCTCTTGACTTCTTATGAATTTTGATTAACTCCTTTATAAATTTAGATATGAAAGGAGTTGAGGCATTTTTAATTAATTAATTAAACTAAAGATGCAACTATTTAGGCATTCTTGGAGTTTTCTCAAACCAAACATTTGTAATATAGAATATGGAGTCCTATGGATCTACTTTTACATTATGAACATCTTCTTCTAAAGTTTTTATTTCTTCTAGTATTACCCTAAGAATGTGGATGCAAAAAGATATCAGATGTTACTCTTGTTTTTCCTTATTTACTAACCCATTTGGAACAATATTTTCTTCAATCAAAACTTTCTCACTTAAAGAGTTTATTCTTTGGAGGCTTTCTTGTTGTAATTCGGAGATTCCATTTTCATTTTCTATCTCTTTCATGATTTCTTTTATCTATGCTAATTTATTTTCAATATTAGTTTGAACACTTAGGACTTCAAGAAAGTATTTTTGATTATTTTTCAATAACTTCTCTATCTATTCATCAATGGATTTAGCCTTATCCCTAGTTTACTCTATCTCTATTAGTTTTTTTGATCAAATGCACCTCCTGAAAGTAATGATTATTGTGGGGCATATCTTACCACCTTAAGAAATATTTCACATAGCTTTGCAATTTATTCCTTCAACTTAGTTTTGGGATATTTATCTTCATCAAGATTATAAAAAAGTGTATTGATCAGGGTCTATGTATCCTATTTTAACCCCTCTGTAGTAACATCCCCAAGGGATATCTTTGTAATTGTGAGGTCTCATTCAGTGACTTCACTTTTTTTTTCCCTATGGAGGAATTGATATCTCCATAAATTTATACATTGAAGGTTCAATCATCATCTTAGAAGTCATTTTGTCACTCTTGGGCTTATTTCCTTTATGATCAAGACTCTTTATTAGTTGCAAGTCAATCTCCTCCTAATTTATTACTTCTCTTGTCTCAAGAACTGTTTGCAAAGCTAACACTGAAGAAAAATCCATGCTTGTGGAAGTGGATGAATGTCAAACCATTTTATATTTATTATTTATAACCAATAATTCCTAAGAAGAAAATTTTTGTGCATTTTAAAGATCTTGAACTACATTATAAATTGCTTGCTCATCCTTTTCCTTTTTCTTTCTTAGGTTCTTTCTTAGCTCAGTTTCTTTCTCCTCATTTTTTTTTTCTTTTTTTGCCTCTTTCTTAGCTTCTAATTATTCTCTTTTTCTTTCTCCTTCTCCTTTTATTTATGTTTTACTTTCTCTTTCTCATCTTCTACTTCTCTCTCCTTATCCTTTTCTTATGATACCTCTTGAGATGGGGTCACTTTTTTAGTAGTTACATGTTCTAGCTCTTTTTAAGTGGTGGGTTGATCTTTAAAAAGAGGTGGAGGAGTAGTAGGTGGATTGGGTGAATTTTGAAGAGGAGGAAAATTAATCTCCTTTTGAATGGGTTTCTTTGGAGGATTGATGCTATGATATTTTGGAGCTGGCATGAGTGTTGATGAACCTATGGTAGGTGTAGTAGAAGTAGGAATGCTGGGAAGATAAGTATATGTAGAAGAGACTAGAATATTTTTAGTGATAAATGGATGAATTTTTTCATTACCTTTCACCATAGATTAGGTCATCATTATTTTTCTTCTTCTTCAATTTCTTATTAGGCACTTGACTAATTTCTCCTTGCAATACTTTTGTCTTCTAACTTACTTGAGTATTTTTAGTCATTAAATCCTTCATGTAATATCCCTTATTGAGAAGTCATGTGGAATTCAAGGAAATGACAAAATAAGTTCTCTCAAAAATATTTTAAACTTGATTCTTATTGAAAACAATCTTTGGAAGTAGAGCATTATCTCTTCCTGCTACATGGTAAGCATCACTAGTTACTATTCCATCATCTTCCATGTCTTCAAGAATTATTGGTAAATCAAAAGAATGAATTTTTTATTTAGTTAACATACTATTGTCTCTTCCTTTTACTTCAAACTCATCCCTACTATTAATCCAATAGTATTGAAGTACAAGAATATACATATACTCAAGAGAAACTATATTTCAAGCTATGCCTATACAATCAAAATTTACTCTAGATTCAAAGTGGGTTTGATTGTAGTTGTGATACATCTCTATTTTCACATTATTTTCTTTGTATATTCTTGCACAATGATAGTTACCAATAACAATGGGAAAAATAATTAAGGAATGGTGAACCTTTGAATGTAAGTCATGTAATTCTATTAGCTACCTACCTACACAACTCCATGAGAATCCATTTATCATTGGGATACCTTGGCAATGTGACTAGTGTGCCTAAGAAACTACCAACTCTGATGTATGTGAAAGTGAGGAATTGAATGAAGATGCATCCAAAATGGGAAACTACTTCCCAATTTACATCAGATACTCTCTTGGGTTTTAAAGCAACATTAAACTTATAGATGACTTCATAAAAGAATCCATAATTTACCCTCTTATAATGATTGAAGTATTATGAAAGAACCAATTATGGGTAATATTCATAAATGGGTTTTGATGGCAAAGTCCCTTTTGTAGTCAATCCAAAAAGGGCTCCACTTGATGCTATAACATACACTAAGTCTGAAGTCATCTTGAAATTTAGATTTTTTAAAACATTATTCAGATGATGGTCAATGTTGTCACTTATCATCTTGGACCACTCAATCATTGTATAATTCTTGTTGACATCAATGGCCCTACTGTATGCATATATCTAGGTGGATGAGAATTTAACAATCTTCTCTCCATTTATTCTACATAACAACTAAGTGATATCATCAACTTATTAAATGAAGTCAAACCTTACTATATATTTTGGTAACCTTGATGGATAATTTAATTTATTTATATAGTGAGTGTTCATTCCCTTGATACACTTGAGATTTTATCTCTCCTAGCGATCCTTAAATTTTTCCATTGATACATCTACTACTTTAGGCCTTGATGGGATATTTAAATACTAGTCAAAGTATTGAAAATCAAGCTTGATTACCACATTTCCTAAAGTGTCTTTCACTATTATAGTAATAAATTCATATTACTTGTAAATTTCTAGGATAAACTCGAGTAGTTGTGTAGAACTTGGGAAATCTGTAACTTATAGGATTCCACTATTGGTCATTACTTGCATGAGTGGATTCTTGGTGATAACTTTGGATCTCTCCAATAACTTAGTTATAGACACATTCCCCATATTTGTGTCACTAATTTATAACACTTTAGATATAATATTAGATGGGTACCCCTTGTACTCATACTTCATCTTTGGTTCCTATGATTCCATAAATTTCTTTGCTTTTATTCTACCCTTACTACTTGGCCCTATTATTTCCTCAAGTGAAAGTTTAGGGACTTATTCAATAGAAATTTGTTGTACTTCTAATTTAGTTTTTTCTTCTTTTAATCTTTACATTTTTTTTGGATAACAATAGGAATACTTGATAAGTGCTCTTGAACACTTGGTGATTGCTCCTGCTAGTTTAGAAAAGGTTGAACAACTAGATCAATTTATTATCCTGAGTAATAATCTTAAGCAATCTTCAAGTAGTAAGAACTTCCAACATTATAATGATTTAAAAATTATAAGTAGCTCATTAAAATTAGCATGGTGTCAAAACCCTGGTAAGGTCTAGAAATTTGTAAGTCTTTAGTCTAAAAAACCCTAAGTGAGTAACAAGCATTTACAATCCTAGGTCTCTTTGGGAATCTCACTCAAGTTTATGTATTCAAGTTACTGGGGTTTAAAAACCCAAGTATAAGTAGTGACTAATTTGAATCCTAAGCAAGTAGATAGTTGTTAAAAATTTGGGTAGGTAAGGTGCTTGAGAAATTTAGGTTTCTTGAGGGCAGTTAGTTGGTTTCAAGACTTAAAGCAAGTGGTTAATAATAGAAAACCTAGGTAAGCAAAGATAGGTCAACTATTAGGTTTTATTGTACAAGTATTCATTATTTTTAGGATTTTATTTATGTATTTTCACATGTAAAATGTCTATGAGAGTCTTTACAAGGTTTTTAAACATCAATGCATTCAGAAAAGACAAACAATTATAATAAAAATAAGAAAATGATAGAGAAACCTACGAGGTGGAAAAAGGAAACTTACTAGAATAAAAAAAGACAAAAAAAAGAAACAAGACATGAAAACAAAGGGCAAATGATCTACATACATTGAATTTATATGGGTCAAGAATAAATTACTAAAAAATGCTCTAGAGGCTCAGGCAATATCACTCAGGGTTTACAAGGATAACAACTAGGTCAAACAACTTGGAAGCTAGGTAGTAAATGAGGTATAATTTTTAATATTTATATTAACCCTTGCATTTATGAAAAGTAGGTGACATGTGTGAGGGAATCCACATAATCACTTAGCTTTTTATTAGGTTTCACAAATTACTTTGATCACTTGGGCCTTTGAAGTCAAGTAACTTCATAACCCTGATTTGGTCTTGACTTATGAGTACTTTAGAATTATGAAAACTCACTGATTTTACTTGTGACTTTGAGCAAGTAAAGTAACTTCAAAACCCCTTTTTTGTCTAGTTAGTGCTCTATGGGTTTATGAAACTACTTTGCTTAATTTTTAATGTGAAGTAAAGTTGTTTCATAATTCCAGTTTGAATTGGGTAGTGTTACTTAGGATTATGATGACTACTTAATTCTTATTTGATAAGTAAATTTACTTGAAGAACCTGATTTGACCTAGAAGTGAGCCTAAACATTTAGTTTTTTTTTTTTTTGGGAATATAGGAAAATGGTTTTTTTAGTGATGACCCAGGTAGACATTTTCTCACCTTCTGGAGTAATTCTAAGCAATTGGGAATGAAAGCAATCATGACGAAAACAACTAAATACTAAGCGTTATTTAGGAGACTAAGTTTAAACAAGAACAATTGACTCACAAAAGACAAAAGACAAAAAATTAATAGGGGTATCCCAAAATTCCTTGTGTGAAATTTTAGGGAACACCAGTTCACTCACTCACATGATAAATTAATGCCACTTGGAGGTACCTAGGAGATCCCACTACATGATCTAATCATAAAAATAATTCTTCCAATCCATTCTAAGCCATTTCCATCAAGATCTTCCATATCAGGTCAATGTTAGGGTTTTAGAGAGGTTTAAACCACCTTATAATCTTAACGATCATTCATAAATCTTAGCCTCTTATTCCATAGAAAAATGCTTGGATATTTGATCTAGGAGCCTTCCTCATCAACCATGAATGTCTTAAGTTCACATGTAGAGGTTACACATGACAATGAGTACTTGAAAGTTCTTCTCTAGTTGAGAATCCTTCATTTTGTGTACACAAGAAACCTCAAAACCACATTTTATGCCTTTTTCTATAAAATTTGACCTAAGACTTGGCCAAAAAACTTAAAACAAAAAAATACCTCTATTAATTCTCATTTTTCTATAATTACCTTGTAAACTAATATTGATACCCCATTGGGATATCATCTTTCTTTTCTCTCTAGGATTTTGACTTGTATGTCACAGTAGACCTTGAAACTAACCTTTTATCTATATACACATAATATTTTTAACTTTTATCAAATACTGATGTTTTACATCTTATAAGAACCCATCAAGACTCAATATCTCCAAGTGAATGTCTTAAATGATACACCAAGAAAGGGATGGATAGACCATTGGTGCTTCACAAGATTGTTGTCCTTTATTACCACATATTTTAAATCTAACTGGCTCCCAAAAACCATTCCCTAAGCTATTAATCTTCCTTTACACACTAGTATTTTATGAATTTCCTTCACTCTTTTCCTCACCTTAAGTCCTTTTTCTTAGTCATCTATACTAGGTTGACCCTATACAGTTTCAGGTGATTTTCACTTAAGAACTAGTTTGGCTCTTAGTTGACCTGGCTCATGACCTAGTGAATAATTATCCAAAATTATACTAGGTCAATTGGGTCAACCCTATTGATGATATGTTTGGAAGATTTTAGGGTTGAATCTGACTATATATAAAATATCATTTCATCATCATTTCAATATGCAATCAATAGTTATTATTCATTTACACTTCTTTATAATCTATTCTTTCACCATTCTACTTGAGGAGTCTTATCATAGGGTTTCTACTTGTATAATCTAGTCTTGTGGAGAAGTCTTGGATGCTTTGTAATTTCTTAGTGATCCTTATAAACTAAAAAAATCTCTTGTGAGGCCACTTTGGCCAAGGGAGAGATTGAGTCTTGATGGGTTCATCATTTATGTAAGTATTCTCTAACTTTACTCCTCTCTTTAGTAGATAGAAGTAGCACAAGTATTGGCTTTGAATAATATTAGTCTTCATATTGAATGTATGAGGTTATTACTACTAATTAGCTTAATTTGTATTCTCTTATAAATATTTTTATTATTTACTAACCCCTCATGTTGTGCCATAAGCTTTGGTATTCACTAGATTAGATTTGATTTAATTGTTATTAGTTAAGGTGAAATATCAAAACTCATGACCACCTTAGGGTTATTGCATGGTTGTGATTGATAGAAGGATTTTTAACCCTTTCTATCATGGTGTATTTTGGTAAATTATCCCCTAATTGGGTCTAGTAAATCCCCATATTGCTCATGTTCCCACTTAACAAATGTGTCCCCAATCGAAAGTGTATGGTATGATCTATCTTCTTTGATGTAGGATTGATTCGTAGACATGATGTGTTTTTGATTAAATACATTATGGTGAGCCCAAAATCAATATAACCATTGGCTATTTGTATTTCACTTATTTCATTATTTTATCATTTTATTTTTCATATATTTGTGATGTTGGGTCAATTGTAGTGACATAGTAATAACTTCTATGCATAGGTTGAACACAAAACCACATCCATATGACTTAGTTCTATCTATGTAGGTTCTTATTTAGGTATAGGATACTACGTCAACTTAGTTGACATAGTACAATTTTTTAGGTATTTAGACATTTGGTTTATACTATAGTTCAACCCTATACATTTTAAACCTCTAATTCAGCATACTAGGTCGATGCAATTGACCCTGTACATGTTAGGGATCCAATTTAGCATACTAGGTCAACTTAGTCAACCTTGTACACTTTTTAAATATTTAGCAATAGAGATCTACAAATCTAGGTCAACCTAGTCGACATAGTTAGTGGAATTTGCAAGTATTAATAAAGGTTCTTCAACAACAATCTCACTTCTCTACATCCGCAAACCCACCAAGGCTCATTTTTATCCTTGTCTATCTTTCCTTATAGTCTTATTTTTCACAATTTTTAGTCTTTAAAAATGCCCCTATACGGTCAACTAGGTCGACCCTGTTGACATAGTTCTATATTTTTTGTGCTATCTAGAAAATTAGGTCGACTCTATTGATGTAGTTCATTTTTAGATCCTTACTTCCATAATAAAAAGGCAACATTGTTGAACCTATTTTGTATACTCTGCATACACTATAAACTACAATGACACTGCACTATGTTTCAAAGTGGAATTAACCCTTATATTTTAGTAATTAGTTGACACTTTCATTTGTGTTGCTTGCATGATTAGGATAGATCACATAGTCTTATTAGGTGGTTTTTCAATAGACCATTTAGTTTCACTATTTTTTCCTTTATGCACACACTACCAAATCACAAAATCTTAAAATTCATTGTAAGAATTATTTACCCATGGTCAACCAAATTAGATTTCAACACCAAATGGGAGGCCAACTTGGTTTTTTGGCCAAGTATAAACATGTGGTTAGTGGTATATTTTGGCTAAGCACCCAACACCCTTATCTTTGTAGTGTATGAAGTGAGGGAATATGACCTAATACCAAGCCAATACCATTTCCAATACATATCCCTTTTATCTTAAACATCTTGAAACCATCCTCAAATTAATTTCTAGTTCCTTGCTTACGACCAACTTCCTATCACATCTAAAAATATATTCTAATAATCTAACAACATTCAGGTTGACCACTAAGTTAGCTTTTACTTTCCAAGTTGATCTCTTGATCTTTGCTCAACTTTATGATGTATTTCAAAAATGTGTATTAACCAACATTAGTGAAAGTTTTTTTTATTGTGTCCCTCAATTAGATAAACGTCATTGATCTAATATATTATGTGTTTTATTTCATTTCTTTATTTCATAAGTACTTTTAAAATCTCTCTTATTTCAGTACATAGTCATTTTTGTCGACACAGTCTCTTATAGACTATTTATTTTCCCCTATTTACTTACTAGGTCAACCATGTCAAATTTTTATAGTTTCCATCCCTATTTTATATACTTGGTCAACCCTATTGACTTTGTACAATTTTTGGCCCATATTTTTTGTACTAGATCAACCCTATCAACTCTATATAGTTTTTAGACATTTTTATTTATACTAGGTTGACCCAATCGACTCTGTACTACTTTCTACCTTCCTTGTTTGCTGATTTAATTCTCTATTTATCCTTCTTACCATATTATTAATTTATCTCTAATCATCATGTAGTACCCTATCAAAATCTTCTTGGATAGTTTGAATCCATTTAGATACTATATGGTATGTTCATTTGTCTCTCTCTTTTCCTTCCAAGAGCACCATCAATCTTGGGGAACCTGTTCCCATCCTTCATCCATGACCTATAACATGGTGCAAATCATACCTCAAGATGAATTTGATAGGTTTGATCCTTTATAAACCTACTAAGATACTTATCATCTTTAAAACCTTAAAACTAATGTGGGAACAATTAACATAAGTTTAATCAATAATCCCACTAATAATCCATATTTTAGTAACCCTCTCCCTAATAATAATTCAAGGAGTGCCCCTACCAACACCAACCCACCTCCTGATACAACTCAAATTCTTGCCCAAATTATCTAATGAATGAACATTATGCAAAACTCTAATACCAATCAAATGATGCAACTAAAACATCATTTGATTAATATGGCTAATCAACATTCAACTATCCATCTCAAGCTAATTCTAATTACATTCATCCACCTCTTAGAGATGTTTATGGTAATGTTATTTCTCAATCTATAATGAATAATAAGATGCTTCAAATATTCAAAGTGAACCTTTAGCTTCCTTAATTTTATCCATTGATATTGGTAACATATCTCTAACTATCAAATATGATGAGACTAAAGAACTTGCCTCATTTCTCAAAGACTTTGGCAATCTTTACAAATAGTGGATCCAAACTAATACCTTCACCATAGCTAAACTCTTAGTCCAAACCTTCACTAGTGATGTATTAGAATGGTATAACCAATTACCCCAACATTCTATTTGGTAACTTGAATATTTGGTTAATCCTTTCATTAAAGAGTTTCAACACAATGATCTTCCCCAAAAATATCTTAGCCACTTCATCAATGCTAAGCAATCACCCACTAAATCAGCTCATGATGTTATCAAAATATGGAAATCATTGGGCCATAGAGCTGACCATAACATGACCACTGATAACCTATTCAAACTCTTTATCACTACTTTAACTCCTCTTCAATATAAGGTTTGAAATTTTGATCCCTAAACACTTAATGAAGCTCTTGATAAATCTAAACGTCAAAAATTTCTCATGAAGCCATTCAAACCTAATCCTAAACTTTTAAAAGGATATTTTTAAACATATAACAAAGCTATCACTAATAATACTCTATAAACCAAACTCAGAGTTTCAAAAAAAACATTCCTTCACCTTCTCACACACCTCTCTCATTGCATCAAATGAAATAGTTATTACCACCCTATAAACCTTTCACATATCCTAATAATCTTCCCAAATGGTATGGCCCTAATCTATTTTTTTGGTTTCATGCTAACATTAGTCATTTCTATGAATCATGTAGAGGGATCACTAAATTTTTTATCTCTTATATGCTTGGTGATTCATTTAATCATGAATCCATGATCAACCTTCATTATCAAGAGTACACCACTGCTTCTTAAAATGATAGGTTTCTAAAGTTTCTACTTCAAATAACCAAAAATATTTTTCAAATATTCAACTAAATACCAAAGATGTTTGTGTAATTGATGATGATTATGACAAATATTACAATAATTATCAATATGATTACATTTTCAAAGTCAAGAATCATCACAAGCTGACTCACAAAGATCTTGTTACCAAACCAAAGAAGCCATCTTTAGAATAAAAAATTCTCAAATATAAAAAAACTACTAATCTTGCTTCAAAAGCCCATGAAGAACCTCTTCCTCCTTCTAAACCTCCAACCACATCTATTCCTTCAAAATATACTTTACCTCTTAAACCTCAAACTGGTTCTTCCCCTAAATCTCATTGGAATTTTTTTGAAGAACTTAACTCTATTCCTTTCAAGATTCCACTTATGGAGTTGGTTCATACTTCACCATATCATCATAAGCTCCTTATGAAATAACTCCAATAAATTGAATATCCATCCTCTATAGAGGAATAACCATTTTGTATCGAAACTCAACCTATCAACGTGAATACCATTAAAACTATGTGTCCTTCTTCTAAGCCTTCTATTGAATTTATAGAAGAGGACATGATCCATGATGAAACTATTTTTCATGCTGAGGATCTACCACTTTTATTTAAAATATCCATTAATAATACCCTTATCCATAAAGTTCTAGTTAATGAAGGATCTAGAATTAATGTGACATCTTTATGGCTTATTCAACAACTTGGTTATAACAAGTATCATCTCAAGAAAACCCATATTACCTATCATGGTTTTGATAAGACAGATAAAAATCCACTTGGTTGCATTTAGCTTCTATTAACCATCAAACCTAAGACCATTTAAATGAAGCTTATGTCCCTTGATTTACCCTTATCTTATAATATACTCATTGGTCATCCATAGACTCATCAAATGAGGGCTATTTCTTCTTCCAGTAGCCAATGCATTAAATTATTACACAATGGCAAATGTAATAAGTATGAGGTTGATCCCAACCCATGGAGTATTTAGCTTCCCAATCCTTAATCTTAGTATTTCATTACTACCATTCATAATATCAATAGTTCTCTTTTACTCAAGTTCATCAACATGAATCCTAATTTACAAGTCACTCTTACAGATTTCAATGATGATGAACCCAATGATTTACAACATACTTGCAATACTACCAAGCTACCTTCCTACATTTTGGAGTGGATTCTACCTTTTTTATTACCTAGGGACCATACTATTCCTCTTAATGATGAGATTACTAATTTTGCCCCTCCATGTAATGCTCAAGAGCCTTATTTACCTAAATATTCCTTCAGTTGTAATAAATTTAGAGTGGATAAACTATTTCAAGATCCTCTCATCATGTCTCCTCGTACATTCAATAATATTGAGATTTCACATTTTGAAACTCTCCCTGAATCTCAAGTATGTATAATTTCTCTAACATATGATGATAATTACATAATGTCTGAATCTCAATATTGAGACTTGGATGTCCAAAATTACCAAAAAACCTTATCTCAAATTCATGTTTTTAATCAAGATGTTCATACCATTTCTACAGATCATGACTTAGATCCTGAAGGTCATGTGCCTCTTATCAATTCTTTGCTTATTGATACTCCTTGGGTGGTAGAGAAAATTTGTATCTTCTAAATGTCTAGAAACTCCCACATCTTCTTTACCACCTTTAGATCCTTTCATTACCTCTGATCATTCCCTCATCATCTAACCCATTGATACACCAACATCTTCTAATCCATATACTTCTTTTACTCTTGAGATTACACTAGATGCCAAGCTAACTGATGTCTATTAGATACAATATGAGTATGACTACCATGGCAATCAAGTTTTAGATCTTGAAGTGGATGTTGAGTATCATGGTCCTCTTCCTACATTTCCTAGTGATGAAGCTATTCTTGAATACTTCATGCTAGAGAACCTCAAATTCCATGACAACATCATAAACTTGGAAATTTTAAAACTAAGACCCCTTGTCTCAGTAACTTCATTTCTTGTATTTATCCTAAAACTAGTCCAATTTTTTATTTACCTAATACATCATATCATTTCCAAGATGGCAATGCCATGCTTATCAAAGAAACCACTCCTATTGAGTATGGTAATCCATCTTATCCTCAACCAATTATAGTTTCTTGTAAACTTTATCTTATTGATCATGATAATTTCATCTTATTATTTGATAAGTATCATGAGGTCTTTGCCTGGTCTTATGAAGATATGCCTAGTATTGACCCTAGAATTATGGTGCATAACATCATCACTTATCTCGATGCCAAACTTGTGCATAAAAAACAAATGAAATTTCCACCTGAGGTTTCCACCTTATGTCAAAATGAAATCATCAAATTACTCAATGCTAAATTTATCAAACCCATGAAGTATTCTAAATGGGTTTTTAACATTGTTCCCATTTTAAAAAAGTTCACTATGGTCATTTGCATTTATATTAATTTTTGAAATTTTAACCTTGCTTGTCCCAAAGATAACTTCCCTTTACCTTCAATAGATGCCATCATTGATTCCATAACTAGTTACAAAATTCTATCTCTTATGTATGGCTTCATAAGATATAATCAGATTCATAATTCCCTTAAAGACCAACATAAGACCACTGTCACCATATAATGGGGCACCTACTGCTATGTAAAAATTCCCTTTGGCCTAAAAAATGATGAAGTAACTTACCAATGAGAAATGACTCATATATTTCAAGATCTTATCTAAATTTTTTTTGAAACATATGTGGATGATCTCATTGCTAAATCAAAATATCACGAGACTCATCTTTCAGATCTTGTTATCATTTTTGGTCACCTTCTTAAATACTGGGTTAGACTCAATTCTTATAAATGTGTATTTGGTGTCACATCTAGAAACTTTTTAGGATTCCTAGTTTCTCTCCATGGCATCGCTGTTGACCCTTCTAAGACTAGTACTATCATAAATATGCCCATTCCTCATTGCATTCATGACATTTATACTTAGGAAAACTTGGGGTAATTAGATGATTCATCCCTAAAATGGATTATCACATACACTCCATTAATTATCTTCTTAAGAAAGGTAATGCTCTAGAATGGACAGATCTATGTTAAAAAGACATTGATAACATGAAATAATCATTACTTCACCCACCTACACTTAGTCCTCCTTCTAATGACTAGCCCTTGATTTTATATACTTGCTCTACACCTATATTAGTTGGTGCAATGCTTTCCAAACATGGTCATATTGTAAGAAAGTATTCAATCTACTACATTAGTTGAGGCCTCATCGATTATGAAATACATTACACCAAAGTCGAATTTGATTGGCTCACCGTCTATTTCATAGATAAAAAAATTTGCCATTATATTATTTACCAAACTACTTATGTCATCATTCATTCCAACCCTCTTCGTCACTTCTTCATCAAAGATTTTCTTCTTGTAGATATAATTGGAAAATGGATGGTCCTCCTTATGGAATTTGATCTCTACATCATCACTAAAAAATATATTAAATGGAATGTAATAGCTGATCATTTTATCATAATTCCTATGTTAGCTAATTCTCCCCTTTAAGATAATCTTCTAGATGATACTATCCTTTACATTGAAGGTCTCAATCAAGCTATTTTTTTCAAAGATTATTTTCATAACTTTACCAATAATCTTGAAGCAAAGAATCTTGATGAATCCACTATTACCTCTAATACTATTAAACCTAAGGTAGTTATTGAAGAGCTTCTTAAAATTAATGTTTAATTTCATGATAATAATTAGACCCTTCACTTTGATGGTGCTAAATGCCTTCAAAGAGTTTGGGAAGGTTGCATTATTACAATTTATCTTGGTAAGATAATTACTTTATATTTTTACTTAATTTTTGATGTCACAAATAATATGGTCAAGTATGAAGCTCTAATCTTAGGCATGGGAGCTACTCTTGACTTAAAATTTCAATACATACATGCTTTAGGTGAATCTCAACTTCTTTATTTCCATGTCAATGGTGATTACTATTTTAAAAGTGGAAATATCATTACCTATCATCAAAATGTAACCACTCTTGCTAAGGATTTCATCTCTTTCACTATTGAGCCTATCCTTCAAGATCAAAATTACATTTCTAATTCTCTTGCCTCTTCAAAATTTATCTTTCATCCAACTAGGTTCTTTCTAATCCTACTTTTCTTATACAAATAAGAAAATATCCATTATTTACTCAACCACCCAATCATCTTATCTACCACATTGAGGATATTACCATTTGATAAAGCCCATGGTATAAAGACTTCATTCAATTCTTCAAACATCAAACTTATCCTCCTAACTTATATTCTCAAAAAAATACATGCATTCATAAATAAGCTTCTAAGTATATATCTCCATACAACATCCTTTATTATCAAATGCTAAAGGTACCATGATCCATTATGTTCTACTATATGAGGTCCCTACTCTTCTTAAACAGGCATATGGGGGAATTTACAGTGATCACTATAGAAGATATGCTACATCTCATAAATGCATACATATGGGTTAATTTTATCCTACTCTTGAAAAGGATGCAATCAAATTTGCTAAAAAATGTACTTGCCAATTTCATGATGATCTAATTCATTCACCTCTAGTCGAGCTTCAAACTGTCAAATCTCCTTGGACATTATCCATGTGAGGATTAAATCTCATTATAAAATTAACTCACTCCCAATATGGACATGTTTTTATCATCACTGATCTCAAATATTTTACCTAATGGGTTGAACCCACTATCATTTCAGATAATGGTAGTAACTTCAAAAACAAGGATGTCAAATAGCTTTGTGCTAAATTTAAGACCAATCATAAGTTTTTTACAACTTATCATCCATTATGCAATGGCCAAGTTAAGGCCAATAAAAAAATTATCAACAAAATCCTCCAAAAGATAATTCATGAAATCCACATAGATTGGGAAATTCACCTCTATCTTGATCTTTGAGCTTGTCAGACCAGCATATATACTGCCACTAGGGCAATGTCATTCTTTCTAGTCTATGGTTCTGAGTTAATTCTTCCATTGGAAGTTGAGTTTATTTATCTTCATATATATCTTCATGGTATCATTCTTGATGAATAATTATGTGACACTTACCTTCATTCCCTTGATCTCCTTGATGAACACTTTCTTTCTGCCTTACAAAATAACCACCAATACAAGGCTCATATTACCAAACAACATAACAAATGTGTTAAAACCTACACATTTAATGGTGGTGATATTTTTATTAAATTAGATAACACCCATGACAATAAAGGCAAATACACCCAAAAATGGTGGGGTAACTATTTAGTCAAAGATATTTTTGGTCCAAGTACTTATTGCCTTTAAACTAATGTAGGCCATGTTTTCAAAGATGCCACCAGTGCATAATTCCTCAAGAAATTATTTTCCTAAAACATTTAATTATTTTCATGCTTTCTATATACATCCATATAACACTTTTTATAGGTTACTTACATAGGTCTCTCCCTCTATAGTAGTTTCCTCTTACTATAAACCTTAGTCCTTCCTTTTGATCTTTTGGTTTCCCCTTTCTCTCATGAGTTGCATTGTAAAACTGTAGATAGGACCTAGTATTCCTCATGATGTACCATAGTATACTTTATTTTCATACTCTTTTTACACACCTTTTTTCACCCCTTGGGTTTCTCTTTTGTGAATTGCATTGTAAAACGATGGATAGGACCCAGTCTTGCTCATAAAATATCATCTTTTTCTTACCTCATTTGTTTTTCACATGATTTTTTAACACCATTGTGGGTTTCTATTTTATGAGTCAGAGTGTAAGACCATGGATAAGATCTTTACCTCATCATAAAATTGCCATCTTATCATTTCTTTTATAGAATATGTTTAACAATGATTATAAGTAGTTGATCTTTATTCTCAAATTTAGCTTTTACTTATTTTGATAGATGGAATTTGTACAACAATATATGCTAGCATATTTTCCTCCATTTCCATCATTTTCATTCATATACCTTTCATGGGATGATCTATATAATGATTTTTTGACCTAAAACTTGTGTGGCGAAGACAAGTTCTTCAGAGTCCTTAAGCTTGAAAGTTTTCTTGTTTTGACAAACCTAATTTGAGTGTCTTGACTTTGATAAAAAGTTCCTCTACCTTGGTTTTTACTTCAGTAACCCCTCTACCTATTTCAATTCCCCTTTTGATAGGAAAATTTTTATTCCAAATCTATTTTCCCTCTTCTATAATTCTTCTTCACATCTTAAAAACATGTTAGGACTAATTTATTTTAGTTTTATCTATCCTTATAATAGAAAAACATGTTTGAGCAACTCTAGATTATTTTATTTATACAATAGATTTACATTCCTAGACTTGTTGTACTACCCTTCTATTATGGGAACCAAAGTCCTTACCCTTTTTCCATTCTTGAGTGAGGTTGGATTATTACTTCTCATTCATCAATGTTCTTTTCCCATTTATGTACCTTTTTCATTATTGAGTGAGCTAAGGATTGTTACTACTCACTCATCAATATTTTTTTACCATTTTTGTTTTTTTTTTGTTTTTTGCTTGCCCATCTTTGTTTAAGTCATGTTTTTTATTTATTTTAAATCAATGTTTGATTACCATCCTTTTTGACATGTATCCTTGGTCTGATTTGATGAGTTTTCATTTCTTACTTAAGGTTTGCTTGTTGGAGTTTTTTGGTCTTTAGTAGCCTTGGTTTTTCATTTACTTGATTTACTCTTATTTTTTTGACTTTCTCATATGGTCTAACATAGCACTTGTTATCGTATCTTAGAAAATTCCCAAGTACATCCCATACTTATATCACCAATTATCTTGGCTTTCCTGTATTTGTTTATTTTTTCTCTTTAGTTTTGTATTCTTGGGTTTGTTTAAATTAGTCTCTACACCCTACACAATCAAAACTAATAACACAATAAATAACCATCCAGTGATAAAGGTAAGTCAAGGTATGCATCACATTTAATTATTAGTTATTTCCTTTTTTATCATTTATTTTTAGGTATTTTATGCTTTAAAATACTATAACTTTTTTGAGAATTAACATTATGTGTCCTTATGTTTTTTATCAAAGCACCATCTCTTGTTGCACCTTAGTGACATGTGATGATCTTTGAATGGTGCATATGTATACACATAATATTTTTAAATTTTATCAAATAATGATGCTTTACATCTTAAAATAACCTATCAAGACTCAATCTCTCTAAGTGTATGCCTTAAAGGGTGCATTAGGAAAGGGGTGGGTAGACCATTGGTACTATAGATTATTGTTATCCCTTATTTCCACATATTATCAATCCAACAAACTCCCAAAAACCATTCCAAAAGATATTACTCCTTTACATACTCTTCTAGTCTTTTACCACTTTCTATCCCTCTTCCTCATCATAAGTCCCCTTTTTCAGTTGGCTATACTAGGTTGCTTGGGTCGAACCTATATAGTTTTAGATGATTTTCACTTAGGAACTAGTTTAGCTCTTGGTTGACCTAGATCACGACCTAGTGAATATTTGTTTAAAATTTTACTAGGTCAACTGGGTCGACCTTATTGGTTAAGATTTTTGAAAGGCTTTAGGGTTAAATATACCTATATATACAATATCATTTCATAATTATTTTAATATGAAATCAATATTTATTATTCACTTGCATTTCTTTATAATCTACTCTTCCATCATTCTACTTGAGGTGTTTTAGCTTAGGCTTTATACTTAGAGAATCTAGTCTATAAAAAAGTATTAGATACTTTGGCCTTCAATAGTGATCCTAAAAAAATACAAAAACCTCTTGATAATCCCCTTTATTCCAAAGGAGAGATTGAGTCTCGATGGGTTCATCATTTAGGTAAGTATTCTCTAATTTTTCTCTTTTCTTTTGTAGATAGAAGTAGCATAAGTATTGTCTTCGAATAATATTACTCTTCATATTCTATGTATTAGGGTATTACTCATAATTATCTTAATTGAGATTATCCTATACATGTTTTTATTGTTTAATAACCCCTCATATTATGACACAAGCTTTGGTGAGAAATATATTATATTTACTTTACTTGTTATTAGTTTAGGTGAAATATCAAAACTCAGGACCCCCTTAGGGTTATTGTATGGTTGTGCTTGATCAGAGGCTTTAGAACTCTCTATATCATGGTTTATTATGGTAAAATATCCCTCAATCAGGTCTAATATATCCCCATATTGGTCATGTTCTTTCTTAGAAAATGTGTCCCCAATTAGAAGTGTATGGTACGATCTATCTTCTATGAGTTAGGATTTATTTATAGACATGATACATTTCTAATTACATACAGTAGCCACTATTCATGTAGTATATACCTTAATCACATGATTAATAAAATCATCACATTATCTAAAAATAATTTTCATCCTTTATAGGTCTTGGTAATACCTCATAACCCCTCATTAGGTTAGGTAGAGTCTAGAACTAGTCTAGTTGTATCTTAGGTCTGTAGGTCTAAACCCCTGATGGATTAATCTAAGATATTCATGAGTGATATAATGCCTCATATGAATTATTAAACAAACTTAGACAACCTTTTATGCCTTTTTACATCCATATTATTAGGCCACCATTCTCTTTTATTCATAAGACTAGGTATCCTATGCATAAGCATTCTGAAGTCTCTTTTTAGGTATAATCACTTGAAAACCTTGAAAATTGATCTTGAAATATTATTTGATGCTTATATACCTTTATTACATGCCTTATTAGTTTTAAAAATAATTTCATACTTCTTAGAGATGTAATAAAATAAAAAACATTATTCAATGACCTCATACCTCATGAACAACCTTTGACATCAATGACAACATCAATGACAATTCTCAATAATAGAAATAATTATCAATAATATCCCACTTTATCATTTATGGAAACCATACTAAAAAATGATCATCCTTATCTCCCCATTCCATTCTTTCTCCACCTTTGATATAGATGACAAATTAATGTATTCATTTCGTTGGATCACACTTCTTATAATTAAAAAGTACTCAACACATAAAACTATGAGTTTATGAGACATAAAACAAACATGTTCCCCCTATCTACATGCATATCTTCTTATAACAACTCACTTATTTTTGGATCTAATTAGATTGATTATTTCACCCTAATTACTTGTATTTTTTAATGATTGATAGGGGTAGGAATTACACCCAATTCCTATCTTAGATGTTCAAAAGTTTCCTTTGTAAGTGGTTTGGTTAAGATGTTTTCTATATAATCCTATGTATAAACATATTCAATTTTTATAATTTACTTACTTACCTACTCTCTTAGAAAATGATACCTTATGGGAATGTGTTTGGTCCTTGAGTGCATGATAGGGTTCTTTGAGATGCTTATAACACTTGTATTGTCACAATAGATAGGGATAGGACAATAATACTCCACCTTATAGTATTTTAGGGTATATCTCATCCATATAACCTAAGTGCAACATGAATATTTTGTAATGTACTCAGCCTCACAATCTGACAAAGCTACTAATGATTATTTTTTTCTTATCCATGAGACTAGGCACCCACCTAAGAAGAATGTTCCTCCATTGGTGATCTTCTTATCATCTATACATCTTTCCCAATCTACATCTATGAAAGTTATCAAATTTAACTCCTTGCTTCTTGGATACCATAATTCATAATACATAGTCCCCTTGAGATACCCAAGTATCCTTTTTACTACCTGTAGATGATTCTCCTTTAGATATGCTTGAAACCTTCACATAAGACCTATTATTTGCATGATGTTAGGTCTAGAGGTAGTGGTGTATGAAAAATTTCCAATAATTAACCTATATGACATATAATTAACATTTGAAGACTCATCTTCCTTGATCAACTTATATCCTATGATCTTGGGTGTACTAATTTCCTTGTAATCCTCCATCTCAAACTTCTTTAACACTTATGTACTTGGCTTGTGAGATGAATATACCTTTTTCAAATTTAGTAATTTATAACACAACAAAGAATGATAGTTATAATAGCATGGACATCTCAAAATGTTTCTTCATCACCTCTACAAAGGCCTTTGTCATGTTCTCATTGTTTCCATCAAATATGATGTCATCCACATAGACAACAACAACCAGTTGATGGTCATACTCTATCTTGATGTATAGATTATTATCTATAACTCCTCTTTTGAATCTTTTGTCTAATAGATACTTGTCCAACCTAGCATACCAAGATCTAGGAGCTTGCTTTAGACGATATAGAATTTTCTTAAATCTAAAAGCATAGTCTTTGTGATCTGATAGTGAGAATACTTTAGGTTTCTCAATGTACACTTATTCTTCTAAATTCCCATTCAAAAAGGGAAATTTGACATCCATATACTATACCTTGAATCTGACATAAGATAAAAACAATATGATGGCCTCTAATCTTGTTACTGGTCCAAAGGTTTCTTCCAATTCTATCCTTTTAAATTGTGCATATCCCTTACATATAAATCTATCCTTGTTCCTAGTGACTTCTCCATATTTATTCAAATTATTTATGAACACCCATTTTATGCTAATGACATTATTATCTTTAGGCCTAGGAACTAATTCCTAAGTCTCATTCTTCTCTATTTAGTTTAGCTCCCCATTCATAACACCTATCCAAAATTTGTCTTTACTTTATTCTATAAGATTATTAGTTTCAATATTAGATAGTATAGCATTCTCTTGATCTAGATTACCTACCAATCTTCTCCTAATTTGATTTCCTGCATTCTTTTTACTAATGAATTTAAGACTCAGGGTGGTATCTTTGAATCTATGTTGAGACTCCTTTTGAGTCCAGTCTCTCTTCAACTTCTTCTTCTTCATTATCAACCTCTATATTCTCCTCTTCATTCTTGAAGTACACATTATCTAAAGTGTTCTTTGACTATGAGTGAGATTTCCTTGTCTCATCAATCCTCACATTGGTGCTTTCCACTACCTTTTTTAGTCTCTTGTTATAACATCTATAGTTTGGGATCATTGATGATTATCCTAAGAATATACTTTCATTAAATCTAGAATCAAACTTACCCAAGTCTTTGTCACATTTTTTGATGAAACATTTGATCATAAACACTCTAAAGTGTTCTACATTTGTAGGTATGGCCTTCCATAGTTCATAATGAGTCTTGTTGCCATTAGTCCTTATCTATCCCCTATTAAAAATGTATACATTAGTGCCTATTTCCTTTATTAAATATCCATCAGATAGTTAAAACTCATTTAACATAGTTCTATCCATCTCTTGAACTCTCATATTTTTTCTTTTTACTACCCCATTCTACTGAGGTGTCATAGCTATTGAAAATTTTCTCATTATTCCATGAACCTCACAAAATTAATCAAATTAATTAGATAAATACTCTCCTCCTATATCAAATCATAGGCACTTGATATTCCCATTCCTCTAATTCATAGTAATAGACTTGGATGCCTTGAACTTGTCAAGAGCTTTTGATTTCTCTTTCAAGAGTGCAACCCAAGTCATTCGTATGTAATAATTAATGAGTAACATGAATTAGCTATCTCCTTGTATGCATTAAATTCTTATAGGCCCATAGAGATCAGTGTGGATTAACTCTAAGTGTCTTGTGGTAGACTAATCCTTGAACTTGAACCTTCTTCTAGTATTTTTACCATGTTGACATGCCTTGAAAAATATGTTTGTAGGTTTGATGATCTTAGGCATGTTCTTCATATAATTCTTAGTGCTAATCCTAACTAGGTTATCAAAGTTTAGGTGACCTATCCTTTTGTGTCATATCCAACTTTCATCTATCTTATTGATGAAACATCTCTCCTTATTGATCTCATTAAATACATATAGGTTGTTCTCAGTCCTCTTGGCATTGGAAATTAACCTTCCTAATTTGTCTCTTCTTATCTCAAACCCTTTGTCATGAAATATTAGTGTGTGTATTTAATTGCACATTTGACTCACACTAAGTAAGTTATGTTTTAGACCTTCCACATACAACACATTTTGTGTCTTGGTATTTTCATTATCTAAACTCAAGAGATCCTTGCCAATTATATTAGCAGTTGTGTTATCTCCAAAACTTACTATTCCTTTAAAATTCTTATTCAAAGAGATGAAACTATTTATGTCTCTTTTCATGTGTCTTGAGAAACAACTATATATATACACCATTTCATGCCTTCATCTTGAATGTGAAAGGTAGTATGAGCTATGATGGAGTCCTATTTGGTCTTCTATTCCTCCTTGGTGAATAGTCCACCTTGATTTTTGACCTCAATCTGATTTGTTTGAGATTGATTTGGCTTCCATACCAATGATTGATCCTTATTATGAATTATAGGAACTTATGTTAGTAGAGGATCCTGATATATTAGAACATGCTAAGGATGAGGATAGCTAAGTCTATTCAAGTGTGTAGGATAGTGTAGAGAATTCATATTTAATAAGGAAATAAAAACGTAATAGAGATGAATTATCATGTGTTAGATAGGAATTAGAATTAACCAGTACTTTATTAAATTTTAAAGATCATTTGGAGTAACTTAGATAAAATTAAGCCAAATATTAAACATGATATCACATGCAGGGAATAAAATAATAAATACAACATGTAACTATTGTCACTTGAACTTGTACCTAATGAGGAGATGACAAGTCTCTACTCATTCAAGTGGCACAATGGAACCACCTCAAGGCTTTGGGTCACCAAATTTGAGGTGGATCTCTAGATTAAGGGCTAATTCCTCTTGATGCATTACTATAACTAAAGCCTACTACTAACACTTGGGGGGATGAAAAGTGAGAAAGATAGCTGAAAGAAAATATAATCTATGAGAGGTGATAAACCAAATAAGTTTTCTACTCACACCATTTAACATGCACTTGGAACCAAGAAGAAGTCTACACATACACTTCATCCAATGACAATCTGCTCTCTCACATCAATGTTTCAAGCATGGGGTCTTAGAGATAGATTAGGATAGGAGGAACTATAAAATAGGCCTTCTAGAAGCACTATTGAATGCACTACTCACTATATGTATCGTATCAACATTAGACACTTCTTTATGACCTGCACAAGAGAGATTCCAAAACACACAAGGCATTAAGAAGAGTAACATGTGAAGGTAAACCAAGATACACTTGAATAAGACCAAAAATGATTTTGTACACTTGGGGAAATTTTTAATGAGGTAAAAATATCTATAATTATTATCTCAAGGAAAAAAATTGGTAGGGATTCACTGTACCTAGGTGGAGAGATCTGTATAATAGCCAAAAGGCTATAATTTATAAAAATTGTGAGAGGAAAGAGAGAAACATAAACTCAAGTGTAATAAAGACACTTTTCTAGAAATGAGGAGTTATAATATTCATATAATCATGTGTGAGATAGGTTTTTAAGGGAATCAAGGACAAATGTCTCTCAAACTTGTTCAACTCCTCCACATGTGGTGTAGATTCCCTTGTGATTACACAAAAAACTACCCTCATCATTTTCCTTCACAAAACTATCTCATAAATACATAGGGTTAGGTATAATGATGGATTTGAGTGTGAGGTGTTACAAAAAATCCATCACATGCATTGGATTGGTCTTTGATATTTCCTATTCTTTTGGCCATGCACAATCATCCCTGATAGTATCAAAATGACTCCTTTCCATGCACCTCTCACACTTGGCACCCACAATATTTACAATTCTATAATATGATACATGAATAAGGAGGAATTAAACTTTTCAAGAGTTTCCAAGTCATCAGGTTTAAGAAAAAAATCCTTATAAGGCTTCCTAAATTGAGTTTCATCACTTTTCCTAAGTGTTCCCTACCCATTCACTGTGACTGGCTGAAAATAAAAAGATGATATACATACTTAGGAGTCTAGATACCTCATAAAATGGACATGGAGACTTATAAAATTTCTCAATCTATCTCCCAAAGGTGGTTTTATCATCTAAAACCTTTTCACACATATAAAACATAGAAAATAGTCAAAGAAAGCCCTGTTTTGGCCCTATCCATATAGGTTTGTACAAAAAAATAGAATTGGAGGAACCTTATAAGAGTATTATATAGGTTTCAAAATTTTAATGTCATTTCCACCCCATTTTTATGTTCTATTTGCTTCATCCTTTCAATCAGGTCCTTAAGGAGGGTTTGGAAGGGTTTCTTATCATTTCTAGTCTTAAAATTTGTTCATAAAAAATAGATGTTTGAGATTTGAAAAAATTATACTTATGGATTATTAAGGACCCTCTCAATCATCGACAAACAATTTAGATCTCCATGCAAAGCATCATGGTAGTTATAAGCATCCAATGTTGCCATTTGAGCTCTTTTCTTACATTCTATGAGGGCCTAAGTGTATTCAAGACAATAGATGGATTTTTTGGTGATCCTTTATGAAAAATAAAAGTTTATAAACCTATATTGTACCTCTATTTACATGCTCTAATAATTATAATAACTCATCAAGAGATAGAAATGAGAATGACCACCCTTTAGAAACTAGGCCTAGACATTATTCAAAGGGTTTGCCTACAACCTGAGGTTCAGAAGACCTTCATTGATGGATTACACACATAAAATTGATTTTAAAAATCTAATATACTTATACAAACATGAATTAAATCATTTTAGTACTTTTTAGAGACTATAAATGGAAATGACCTCCTATTTGTCTCCTTGACTTTAACATTGCCTATTGGGTTTGACCCCCACCCTCATTTACCATGGCATATTGTCTATCTTAAAACCCTATAGAAAGGTTTATTATTTATATCCAGGCATGTTTTATCTTTTACAGTCATCTTGAAGTGTCTTCCTAACTTTTGGCACATGTTTCTACCTCCTTATCCAAAATTTATAGGGTTTGTGCTACTAAGGAAGTGCCCCCTATCTGAGACAAAATAGGGGAAATTCCCATATCTATTAAAAAAAATAGCTATTGGATATGGTTTTAAAATTTATTAGGATTTATTTTTAAAAATTTTAGCTCTTTTTTACATGATTTAACCTATTAACTTACTTCACTTCTTAGGTAGACTTTCAAGATAGATTGCCTATAGGGTTTGTAAAAGTGGACTGAGTCTATACAACTTTGAGCTCACTTTAACTTATTTTCATGGTACAAGGGTATATAAAAGGTTATAATATCCTTATATAAGTTTTAAAATACTTATTAATTACCTCAAACATTCCCTTGTTAATCAATGCATGAGGAAGATGCCAAACTGGGTTCTCCAAGATAGGACTGGGATACCCCTATTTGATGGCTCCTTTAGGTATCATAGGTTTGTTTAATATTTTAAAAGTAATTTTTAAAAACTCCATGGCTCCTAAATAATATTTTACACTTTCTTAGGCCTTTTTATTTATATCATGATTTAGAAGTATCTTAATATAACCCTTTTTATAGGTCATTACTTGAGATTTAGACAACCTATATTTTCACCCCTACTTATAGGTATATCAGAGGTCTTGTTCATTGTTATGGTATCTTGAAACATCATCTTGAGGTAATATAATTTATATATGAACCAAAAATCATTCCATTTTTATCCTTAAGGCATCAAAGGCATCAAGATTGATCTATCTTCTACTTTACTAGACTGAGATAAAATCCTCCTTGTCACCTACCTGTAGATGCCAAGGTGGGGTGGTGTAGAACTTGTTCATGAGGTTTAGTTAGTTATTTGAAAAATTTATAGGATCGAAAATGTGTATTTACATGCACTTATCTAAAAAATATTCATCCTTAGGATCCTCTAAAGGCATCATTTTCATTGTTTACTTCTTTCCTACTGTAGGTGTCTAATTCATGCTTGAAAGAGGCCTATAAGAGGACAATTAGGGAGAGTGATAAAACATATGACATTATTGAAATATCAAAAATATTAAATAATTAATTATACCTACTCAATATTTTTTTGAAACATTTCAACTATCAAGGAACCATTTATCTTTAGCTCAGTGCTCATTTTGATTAATGATTGGCTATAGGTAAACACTTCAGCCCACTTGTATGGATAGGGTGTATGTTTGAGAGGTTAAAAACAATGTAACCCTCTTCCATGATGATCCTGAAGGTCAAATATTACACTTAACCTTATTGAAACATTCTTATTATGATAAAAACTATGGTTTCCAACTAAATATGATAAAATAATCTAAAACTTCACAAGCCTATAGATGTTACTATATGTTTTAATGTCCAAATGCATACTTTCAAGACTCTTGAACACTAGGTTCCTCTAGTCTTAGGACCTCCTTCAATATCATAGTGTTATTCCTATGGTAGGACTAACAAAATCTCATAACTATCTTTTCCCAAACACACTCTTGGATTCCCAAACCAAACATAAAAAGGTAAAATTTCTCTGTTTTCTCAACTTAGGGAAAAGTTCCCAAAATCAAGCTTTTTGTTTATAATTTTTTTGAAATACCATACTTATATATAAAGTGATTTAATAATGTTTATATTCTAACATAAAACCTTATACTCTTCATGAATATCAATACTTGTCAACCATCCCTCTGTACATCTTCTCTAAAACTCTGTTATGCACATGTAGGTATGTGTTTCTAGATATATATAAAGAAAATATAACCGAGGAATGATATGTAAGGGAAAAACCTTAAAACCACCTCAAATATAATTTTAAACCCTCAAAATAACAACCTAAATTAGGATCATCTTGAAATCAACATCAAAACACTCTCTTCAATGTGGAAATCACTTGTCTGTAGGTGAAAAAGGAAGATAATTTGCAAACATAATCAAGCCTAGAAGGGGCTCATTGAGTTATTAAGGTATAAAAAACTAATAAAACCATGGAAAATATATGGAGGGACCTTTAAAAAATATGGAATAATCAAATCCATCAGACCAAATAAATTATTTAGAAACTAGCTCAAATCGTGACCCCTCGTAGATGAAAGTGCATAAAATATGCGTAGAGTCTAAGTGATGGTTCATAAAGGAAAATATATGAAATCCAAACCTATTTCCATGGATTTGAATTAAATTCATACCTTATTTAATGTGCAAGATAATTCCTCCCAACTCCAACTCTATGACTCACACCAAACATTCTAAATTGACTTTTCTTAGATTGTAAGGATAATAAGGAATAAATAGAATAAAATAATGAAATTTATGATTAAAAATATACACACAAAGAATGGTAAAAACCATATGGAGATGAAGATACATTTTTCCCATATTTTTAGCTGAAAGTGGACCTCCGAAGTCTGTACAAGTGCCAATAAGGGCCTAAAATCAAGGGAGAACTACCTTCTTCTCTATATAACTACTTATTGGAATGATATATGATTTACCTTGAAATATTATAACCTTTAACAAATTTAACTCAATCTTGGTGACAAATTTTCTTACTCAACCTATCTGTACAAGTCATTTATTATGCTAAAAATGTGGCCAAAAGGCATATTTAAAATATTAAACATGGTAAAGGATAAATTAATGACTTGAAAACACCTTAAAACACCTAAATTAACACATTAGGACATTTTAAACATAATTTTATCATTTTACCATGTTAGACCAAGGTTGACCAAAGTTGACTTTGGTTGACTAGGCAAGTCCAAGATAGATGGGGTTAGACCAAGGCTAGAGGAAGGATAGAAAAGATATTTAGACTAACATGAGACTGCAAAAGACATATATAAACATTGGAAAAGTTTCAAATGTATGTATTTACCTAATTTTACTAAAATTCAAATTTGGTCAACACTTTTGGTAATTCTTAGGGGTAACATGCTTGCTTATGTTAAGGACTAGTAGTCTTATCCTATTCATTGGGCAAAGGGAGTCAAAATGCACCTAAAAATAATAGTACCAAAACTTGAATTGACTAATAAATATATGATTTACCTTAAAACACACAAAGGAAAGACAACACATAATAAGACCAAAGTAAATAATCAAAACAAAGGCACACGTGTGCTACTAAGCACTTAGGGAAACACAAGACATAACAACAAGAAAAATAATTATGTATATTAAACTTAAGAATACCTCCCTTCCAAGATCAAAAAGTAATTACCTTCAATCTCCTTCCTCACTAGATGAATGAGGATGCCAAGCATGCTTCCTTTTGGATGGGGCATTAGATGACTTATGTTTCCTTTTTTCTCCTTAGCTTGGTATGTCATCTAATGGAGTCATTTGACACAATTATCAAAGGTAGATGAAGTCATATTGAACCTAAAAACATGCCTCATACTATTGTGCTTTTATCTCCTCATGATAAATTTTCATATTTATGAATGAGATATCTTATTGCAAACCTATATCTTCTTGAAGGATCCCATTATACTTCTCATTTGTTACAACCTCTTTAAATTATTCAAGAAATGTTATGTCAAATATTTGCAGTAGTGTTTATTTATAAAACTCTTCCTTTATTTTGGTGGGAGTAACTTCATAGGTGGTTCTAAGATCAACTGTTAAACCATCCTCAAAAGGTTCAAGATCATCATAGATTACTCCATCATGAGCTAGACTCTCTTGATGATGATGCTCCTCAATATATGATTACTTTCCAACATCTTGGGATTGCATCATTAGGAGTTTTGTCTTCTCACATTCTTAATATTATTTGAACATTTGCATGTATGTGTGCCACATGTCTTCCTTTTGAGACACATCTTGCATACCATGGCTTATATTCAACTCTAAAGGACTTATAAACTCCTTGGGGTTTTCAAATTTATTTCAAATTCCCTCAAATTTATGAGACAAGTCATCACCCTTCTCTTAATTAGCATTATTAAGTTTAAAAAAAAGAGAAACCTCTTCCTCTTCTTATTTGGAATCCAAAATAACTCCTTCCAAGGCATCTTTATCAACATAAGAAACATCATCTTCACAAGGAATCAGCTCGTTTTCATCATTAATCCAATCTAAAATCTATATATCTTCCTCTCTCTTAGTGATGTAAATATTAGGAATCTAAAAAATATGAAGTTTATTTAAAGAAAATTCCCAAGGATAAATGCAATCCTCAACATTGGAAGGGCAACATGGATTAGCTAGAGGAGGTGGAAAGATGGGTTCAATGGATTATTGAGGAGGGTGGGAGGGATTTGAGTAGTTTAAAGTTTCTCTCCACTTCAAACTTTTCCTCTTAAACATCTCTTATTATTCTCTTCACAAGTTTCCACTACCTCTTTCCATCTTGAGAAGCTATTCTTAGAGGATTTTGAATGAGGCTGAGATATAAATGAAGGGGTGAATGACAGATTTAGGAAACTTGGGATTTATTTGGGATTGTAATCTTGATTCCAAATTGTAAAAGTAGGCTTAGAGAGTTAATTTTATAATACCAAGATGTATTTCCTTAAAATATAATTGGATAATTCAATCTCCTTGTCAAAATGAGTCTCAAAACTCAGTCTTCCTTTCTCAAAATCTTCTCCAAATAAATCAACTTGCTCAACAATGATATCCTCCTTTTGAATACTCTCTTGGATGAAATTCAAAGAAGGGAAACTTTGGGGAAACATGAATGACTTGGGGTATTTTGGAACATGGTTGGATTATTATCTTGTAAAGGCATAGTTGAAATACTTGAAAGTTGATGTGGGATATATTGGGGCTGACAAGATTAAGCTAGTTCTTGAGCTCTCAACCTCTCTTCTAGGTGGAAAATTAGGCCACAAACATCAAACATCTCATTAAAAATACCTTTCCAATTATCTCTTTCTATAGGAATCCATTCTTCCTTGAATTTATCCAAAGCATTTCTCACACTTTTGATACAATCACTAGGGATGACTTTACCACAACCATTTCTAGTATCAAGGTCTAACATGTATTCATCATAGCTAATGAGAGTCTTCTTGAAACTTGTAATGGAATATCTTAGAAAGGAAATAGGTGGGATAGGTAAAGTACAATATTGATAGGGATGATTATAGGCAACATAGGATTGATAGGGATCATGACTAGCTTGGATAAGGACTTGTTCATATTGAGAGGGAAAAGGCAAAGATGGATGTTTCCCCAACTTGTGTTAAGACAAAATCAACATGAAAATTATCCATGAATCACTCATGAAAAGACCATATAACAAGAAAAAAATTTTAATTATACTAAATAAACTACTTAACCAATAGATTTATGCTTGGAGTCACCATTGGTGCTTAGTGAAATTTCCTCTAAAAAATGCTATCTTGAAGAGAACAATAAAATTACTTAAGCTCTAGGAATAAGAGTCCCACTAAGTGTGCTAAAGATTTTTTTCACTTAAACTAGCACCCAATGAGGATATGACAAGTCACTCCTCATTTAAGTGGCACAATGGAACCATCTCAAGGCTGTGGGTCACCAAATGTGAGATGGATATCTAGACTAGGGGCTAGTTCCCCTTGATGCATCACTATAGCTCAAGCATACTATTAACACTCGGGGGGATGAAAAGGAAGAAAGATAGCTAAAATAAAATCTAATATATGGGAGGTGATGCACCAAATAATATTTTTACTCACACCATTTAACATGCACTTGGAACCAAGAACAATTTTGCACATTCACTTCATCCAATGACAATCTCCTCTCTCACATCAATGTTTCAAGCATGGGGTCTTAGGGATAGTTGAAGCTAGGAGGACATAGAAAATAGGACTTCTAGAAGAAATATTTAATGGAATAATCACTATGCCTAAAATTTTGACATTAGACACCTCTTATTGACCTACAAAAGAGAGATTGTAAAACACACAAAGCACTAAGAGGAGTAACATGTGAAGGTAAACCAAAAGACACTAACACAAGACCAAAAACCAATGTGTACACTTGGTGAAATTTTTAATGAGCTATAAAAAATTATCATTATTATCTCAAGGAAAAAATTTGGTAGGTCTTTTCCATTCCCAGGTGGAGAGATCCATATAATAGCTAAAAAGGATAGAATTTATTAAAATTATGAGAGAAAAGAGAGAAAGAGAAGCTTAAGAGTTATAAATATACTTGTCAAAAAATGATAATGAGTTTAAAAATTCATATAATCACGTGTGAGATAGGTTCTAAATATAATAAAGGAAAAATATCCCTCAAACTTGTTCAACTCCTCCACATGTGGTGTAGATTCCCTTGTGCTTGCATACAAAATTGACCTCATCATTTGCCTTCACAAAACTATCTCATCACTACATAGGGTTAATTATGATGATGTATCTAAGTGGGAGAGGTTATAAATAATCCCTCACATAGATTGGAGTGTTATTTTATCATTCCTATTCTTCTAGACATGCACAATCATCCCTGATAGTCCTAAAATGACTCATTTCCATGCACCTCTCACACTTAGCATCCAAAAACTTTCCAATTATACAATATAATCCATATAAAAGGAGGAATTAAAATTTTCAAGAGTTTCCAAGTCATTAGGTTCAATAAAAAACCCTTAAAAGGATTCCCAAATGGAGTTTCACCACTTTTCCTAAGTGTTCACTACCTATTCACTGTGACTAGCTAAAATGAAAGAGATGATAGACACACTAAGGAGTGTATATATCTCATAAAATGGACATGGGGAATTAGAAAAAGTCTCAATATACCTCCCAAAGGTGATTTTATAATCTAAAACCCTTCCACACCTACAAAACACATAAAAAATTCAAATAAAGCCTTATTTTATGCCCATTCGTATAGGTATGTATAAAAAATTAGAATTGGAGGAAACCTAGAAGAGTATTATACAAGTTTCAAAAATTTAATGGACTTTCCACCCCTTCTAGATGATCTATTTGGTTCATCCTTTCAATCAGGTCCTTAAGGAGGGTTTGGAAGAGTTTCTTGTCATTTTTAGTCTTAACATTTGTTTATAAATAATAGAAGTTATAACTCTAAAAAAATTATACTTATGGCTTCTTAAGGACTCTCTCCATCATCCCTAAAGAATTAAGCTCTCCATGCAAAGACTCATGGTATCTATAAGCATCCAATGTTGCCATTTGAGCTCCTTTCTTTCATTCTATGAAAGCCTAAGTGTATTCAAGCCAATAGATGGATTTTTTGGTGATCCTTTCTAGAAAATAAAAGGTAATACACCTATTTTGTACCTAAATTAACATTATCTAATCATTATAATATCTCATCAAGAGCTAGAAATGAGAATGACCAACCTTTAAGAACTAGGCCTAAACCTTATTCAAAGGGTTTGCCTATAATATAAGATTTTAAGAGACCTTCCTTGATGGATTAATTACATAAAATGCATTGGAAACCTAAAATATACTTATACAAACATTAATCAAAGAATTTTAATACTTTTCAAAGACTAGAAATATAAATGACCTCCTATTTGGCTCCTTAACTTTAACCTTGCCTATTGGGTTTGACTACAACCCTTGTTTCCCAGGGCATCCTATCTATATTATAAACCTATATGAAGGTTTCATACATTTATATAGGCATGTTTCATATTTCATAATCATCTTGAAGTGTTTCCTTGACTTCTAGCTCATGTTTCAGCCTCCTTATCCAAAAGTTGTAAGGTCTGTGCTACTAAGGAAGTGACCCTTATTTGAGATAAAATAGGGGGAACTTACCCTATATATCCCATAAAAATACAAATAGATATGGTTATAAAAGTCATGAGGATGTATTTTACAAATTTTTAGCTCCCTGTTACATGATTTTCCTTGTTAACTTTCTTTACTTCTTAGGTAGACTTTCAAGATAGCCTGCCTCTAGGGTTTGTAAAAGTAGACAAAGTTTGTACACCTTTGAAATCTCTTGACCTTGTTTTCATGGTAAAAGGGTCTCTATAAGGTTATAATATCATTATTTAAGGTTTATAATCCTTATTAATTATGTCAATCCTTCCCTTGTTCATTAATGCATGATGAAGGCACCCAACTGGGTTCCCCAACGTAAGACTAAGACACCCCTATTTGATGGCTCTTATATCTATCATAGGTTTGTTTAATATTTGAAAAGTAATGTTTGAAAACTCCATGGATCCTCAATAATATCTTACACTTTATATGGAATTTTTATTTATCTCATGCTTTAGAATTATCTTAATATAACCCTTTTTATAGGTCACTGCTTGAGACTAAGACAACCTATATTTTCACCCCTACCTATAGGTATGTCAGAGGTCTTGTTCATTGTTATGGTATCTTGAAATATCATATTTAGGTCATAAAATGTATAGCTGAACCAAAATTCATTCCAATTTTCTCCCTAAGGCATCAAATCCATTAATATTGATCCATCTTCTACTCTACTAGATTGAGATAAAATCCTCCTTGTCCCCTACCTCCACATGCCAAGATGGGGTGGTTTACAACTTGTTCATGAGGTTTAATTAGTTATTTAAAACATTTATAGGCTTAATAATGTGTATTTATATTCCCTTATCAAAAAAATATTCATCCTTATGAGCCTCCAAATGCATCATCTTCACTGTTTACTTCATGCCTATTGTAGGTGTCTAATTCATTCTAGAAAGAGGCCTAGAGGAGGACAATTAGGGAGAGCGAAACAACATATAACCTTATTACAACCTCAAAAATCTTACATAAATAATTATACCTACTAAATATTGTTTTTAAATATTTCAAATATCAAAGAACCATTTATCTTTAGCTTAGTACTCATTTTGATTAATGCTTGGCTGGAAGTGAACATTTCAACCCACTTATATGGATAGGGTGTATGATTAAGAGGTTAAAAACAATGTATCCCTCCTCCATGATGATCCTTAAGGTAATATATGAAATTTAACCTTATTTAATGATTCATATTATGATAAAAACTATGGTTTCCCACTAAAGATGTTAAAACAATCTAAAACTTCACAAGCCTGTAGATGTTACTATATGTTTTTAGTGTCCAAATGCATACTTTTAGGACTCTTAAACACTAGGTTCCTCTAGTATTAGGACCTACTTCCATATAATACTATTAGTCCTATGAAAATACTACCAAAATATCACAACTATATTTCCCCACACACACTCTTGGATTCCCAAACCAAAACACAAAAAGGTAAAAGCTCTCTATTTTCTTAACTCAGGGAAAAGTTCCCAAAATGAGGCTCTTTGTTTAGAGAAATTTCTCAATAACATACTTGGATATCAATGGTATTAATCATGTTTAGATTATATCATAAAACCTTATAATATTCATGAAGATCAACACTTGTCAACCATCCCTACATACATCTTCTCTAAAACTCTATTATGCTCTTGTAGGTATGTATTTCTATATATAGGTAGAGAAAATAGAATTGAGAAATGATATGTAAGGGAAAAGCATTAAAAACACATAAAATACAATCTTAACCCTTAAAATAATAAACTACATTAGGATCATCTTGAAATCAAAATCAAAACACTGTCTTCAATGTGGAAATCACCTGCCTGTAGGTGAAAATAATAGATAATTTGCAAACATAATCAAGCCTACAAGGGGATAATTAAGTTATTGACGTATATAAAACCAATATAACCATGTAAAACCTATGGAGTGACACTATAAAACATATAAAATAATCAAATCCATTAAACCAAAGCAAACTATTTAGAAACTAGCTCAAATAATGAACCCTCTTAGATGAAAGTGCATAAAAAGCTACCTAGAGTCTAAATGATTGTTCATTAAGAAGAATATATGAAATCCAAAATTATTTCCATGTATTTTAATTAAAATTAGACCTCCTTTAACCCCTAAGAGAATTCCTCCCAACTCCACATGTATGACTCATACGAAGCATTCTAAATTGACCTTTCTTGGCTTGCAAGGACAAGAAGGAAGAAATAAAAGAAAATAATGAGATTATTGATGAAAAATATGCAAAAAAGGAATCAAAAGGACCATATGGAGATGAAGAGACACTTTTTCCACATTTTTAGCTAGAAGTTGACTTCCCAAGGCTGTATAAGTGCCTATAAGGGCCTAAAATCAAGGGAAAACTACCTTATTCAACATATAAGTATTTATTCGACTAAAATATGACTGATAATAAAATATTATAACATTTTACATATTTAAATTAAGCTTGGTAATAATTTTTCTTACTCAACCCATTCGTACAAGTCATTTATTATGCTAAAAATGTGGCCAAAAGGTATATTTGAAATATGAAACTTTGTAAAGGATAAATTAATAAATTGAAGACAACTTAAAACATATAAATGATCACATTAGGACATTTTAAACATAATTTTATCCTTTTACCATGTTTGACTATGGTTGACTAGAGTTGACTTTGGTTGACTAGGCAAGTACAAGGGAGATGAGGTTAGATCAAGGCTAGAAGAAGGATAAGTAAGATATTTACACTAACATGAGACCCTATTAGACATATGTAAACATTGGAAATGTTTTAATATGTAGGGGTTGACCTAATTTGACTAAAATTCAAATTTGGTTAATAGTAACCATAACCAAAAAGTTTATATTGATCTTAACAAAAGGTTCTCCCTTTTCTTCATACAAGCACACATATATAATCATTTATAGTCTCTAATTATTTGAATTATTATTATACTTTTGTACCAAAAGAGGATACTGTGCACCTTCTATCTACTAAAATTCATGGAGGATAGATAAAATACATATAACCAATAACTAAATATATAATGCATGAATATCTAAAGAATATCGTACATAGATTTACTATTCATTTTATTCTCCCAACACTTTCCTGGACTTAAAATTTTATCTCATCCCAAGATAATATCATAGGATCATCTAAATGTGCTCATATGAAGAAGATAAAGATATGGTTGGACTAGTAAGAGTCATAGTAATCGCTCAAGGCACCATTTCTAGTTTTCACCTCTTGCACACTACTTAGCCACCCTAAGTAACATGCCAACCTACTACCCTTTTAGGTTTTCAATAGGTTGGCATATCTAAGTGGCTGCCCTTTATAGGTTTTTAACTATACTAGCCCTACTTGTCTCACTAGTCATCCCCAAATACAAAATTATTTACAAAATTATCAAATTTTGTACCTTGTATAGTAAATAGCTTGAAGGAGGTGGTGTTATTTGGGAAGACAACTAGCCATCAGGATCTATGGCCCTAGATTGTGTAGCCTTGAATTGTGAGATGACTTGTTAGAGTTTGGATGGTCGTTTATAGACTAGAACATTGAAAATATATGCCACCTCACTATATAATGGAACTAGGTCATTTTTTTAAGTATTCCAATAAATCATCACCTCGTAAACCATGTGTAATAGGATGCACACCATTGTATGATATATGATGAGTCATTTAAAGTATAAGTCATAAATGATTCTTATGGATGAATTCATATTTATGAAATTTGTCTATATTTCTTCACTTAGTTACTCTAACTTTCCTACATGGTGTTCATCTTGGAGACCTATGAATGAACTAAGCTAAAGCTCACTGTGCTAGTTGATAATTTGATCACACACATTATCCTTAGCATTGATTCATTCTTAGAGAGCTTAGTCATTCTCATCTATTGATGTGTTTTGACTATCGATAGTTTTTTTGGTGGTTATAGTAGTAGTGAAATCTACACTAAAATTGGTGAGAGAGTCATCAAGGTGTTGATTCCAATCTAGTAGACTTCATGTGACATGATGTGCTTGGATGGATGAAATATAGATCATGTTATGGTATTATTCTAGTAAGGTAATCAACATGGTTACCTCAATATTTATACTATGGCCCAATGAACTAACTACATGAAGTTTTTGGGCTATGTACTAGTCCTTTGTGAGCTTAATGACTAACATCTTAAGCCTATGCTAGTTAAACATCACTTGGTCCTTTATTGTTTGAGTTACCAAGTTTGGGTAAGTGTCTTCAATCATTTTTGCCACTTCAAGATTTTATCTCCATGTTATATACCTTGGCTAATCTCATTATTTATCGAAGGAGGCAACCTTATATGTGATTGAATCCTAGAAGGATGGAGTACCATCTAATTATTTCTTCAAAATTAGCTTGGAGACACCTAATGAAGCTTCATACTTGGCTAGGAATATAACCAATGTGCTTGTAGATACTGATGGGTGTGGGTATGGAATAGTGGTAAGAAAGAATGAAAAGGTGGTGTGTTAAGTACTCACTATAGGAACATCCCAAATATAAACACCTCCTAGTAGCAACTTGGGCTGCTGAAAACCTATTTGTATGGTAGTGGGTACTTGTTTCTAGGTAGGTTGATCTTATTGGTCATGATGTTGTGATAGTGCTTATTATTGTTACATTATGGCCTCTACTACCAACTTGAGTTATTTCACAACATCTTTATCCATATTGTATTTTTATTTCTCCTCCTTATGTTTATTATTCTTCTCTTCTTCTTCCCTCTTCTTTTTCTCTTCTTCCTCTTTATTCTTCTTTTCATCTATCAAGGCCATAACCTTGGCTTGATCTAATGTGGCTTGGGTCTATGCTTATGCTTCTACTTGATTTTGTGCATGTGATTGTTGTTAATGTAGGGCTTCATCATTATCCTCCTTATTTTTCCTAGTAATTTTCATGGCCTAATATGCTTGGGCCACTACATATTATTTTATCTTTTGTTCTTCTTCCTTTTCCTTCTCTCTCTCCTCTTGTGATTTATTGGTAACATCATATAATTTATGTGCCTTCTTGGATAAATAAATGGCCTTCTAAATATTAACCTATGTATCCTTGGATTTTTATGTGGCTTAGTATTATTTATCTTATTCCATGGCTTGTTATTTTTGTGCTTCTTATTTCTATCTCTTTATCTCTTCCTTCCTCTCTCACTATTCTACTCTAAAAACTACTTTTTGCCTCGAGGATTGTTATTCTTCTTCTATGGGATGCTCTAGTGTGATTTCTTTATCCTCTTGGGCTTAGGATGATGGTGGTGAATTACTAGGTCAAACCTCTAAGTTAGAAATCTATACCTTCCTCCTCCTAAGCATGACTAGTCTACATTTGGGTTTTGGTGTAGGAGGTGCAGGAGTAGGTTATGCTTCCTATGTACAAACTAGTCATCCAAATGTGTAATCTTCTAATGTATGGAATACCCTTTCCTTCCACCTTATTTTAGGCTTTTGCATAAATGTTTCATGTGGATTTTTCAATAGGTGTGTAGAGATGTCTTTGGTTACAAATGTTGGTGTAGGTTGAGGATAAAAGAAATCAGGTTTGTGCTAGAGATGCTCTATTTTTATTGAACTGTGTAAATAATTATGGAAGGTGGGAAGGATGGGAGGTCTATGCATATTTTATGGAGAATATACTTTCACACTTGAAATTTGCACACCACCTTCTAAAATAAAAATTATTTGTCTTCCTCCTCATAAAAATCCCCAACCATGTCTACCATCACGACCTAGTAGACTTTTTTCTCATCTATGCCCATTTATAAGAGGTCATAGAAGCACACTATCTAATGTACCTTCAAATCATACATCTAGTTCATGGTTATCCATATATTCCACTTTGAGGGAGAGGATGTTAAATGGTGCTATGCTTTTCACTTTCCTTTATGTTATTATAAGCGGGTAGCTTCTTACAGTTTTATCACTATAGGAACATATATAACAAGTAGTATGGCTTTAAATGGGGTTACAAACCAAGCTGAGAATGTTTTCTGTTAGGCCACTTTAGCTTGTACCATGCCCAATATTACAAATAATGTGAGTGGTTATAAGGGTGATCTTGATAGTTCATGGATAGTGATGAAAAATCCTTTGGGTAATAGGGTGATGGAGGCATGTTATCCCAAGTATTTTATGAGGTTAGGTGGCACTCAAGGATGTGTTATGATAAGGTCCAATCACTCCTCTCATCATGCTTTGAAATTTCCCTCATGTGTGAGGGATTCATGCTCCTACATTTATATAATATTCTAGAATTATTGTGTTGGCTAATAATCTATATTAGGGTGTACTTTTCCCTCTGTGACTTCCATTGCATGAATCAAAGTATGAAGATGATGAATTAGTATTGGAATGTCTACTTGGGAGAGGTGCAATAGTTTTCAATGTTCATGAATAACTTCTAGATGAAGTACTCTATCTAATTAAATTATTCATTTCTATGGGTCATCTGATGGGCAATGTCCATGACTCCTTTGGGTATTTTCTTGGTATACTTGGTCATTTATCAAAATATTCTTGTGATGCACTCCATGATGATGTGTAATGGATCATAAAGGATTTCACTGATGAGAATCCTTCTATTTCCTTACACATATATATCATAAACTTTTTTAAAAATGGGAGGTGTTTTCATCTTTTATTATTCAAAAGAATATCCATGCATAAACATGCCCAAAGGTTAGGACATGACTTTTGTATTGATGATAATAGTCTCATCTGGGCCTAAATAGTTGTTACCATCATTGTATGGACTAGCAACACTTGTATGATTTATCCTAGGTCACCAAAGGTTGGAATGCATAGTAGGGGCTCAATATATGTATTATATAAATTATGGGGAGTTATGAGGGCGAGAAGTTGTGTAACATCAATATGATCTAGAGGGAATAGATTTTTCTCAACTTAGTAGAGGTATTTGAATGATTCTTAGACACTAAAATTTATTTGCTTAAGGGCCATGTTGATACCCATGGCCTCTTTTTGAGTATTGGTAATGTCCCTAATTAGCTAAGATGTTTCATATCTACATGAAATGATGAAATTGGAATACTATCTGCTCTTTATGGAATATAAGGAGTTTGGCTCTTGACAATTTTATCTTGGGAAAAATATGCATGGAAATGAAATACTAACTTGGTATTTAAACTTAGGATTTATAGATTTAGTGCCTCATGGATTCCACTTCAATGCCATACTTATCTATCCACTTATATTGAATGTAATGGTGTATGTGGAAAATCTTTATTTGATCTGGCCATTAAGGTAATTAGTCATTAACACATGTGTGGATTTATTCCATTATTTTCTTTGGTGTCTGTACAAGGGGTATGAGCAACTAATGTTGATGATCCATTGATTTATTGTAGATTACATCAATCAACCATTGGATCATGCATTTACTTTGGGTGGATGACCATTATCTAATAGATATCTTGTTAATGGGATGTTTATTTATCTTTCCTAGACTTTTATTCTTTTAGTCTCTCGTCTTTGACTTTCTCGTTGGCACATGTGGATCCTCCTATGCATAGCTAGTACAAGCTATGCTTGGTATTTTAATAATCAAATTTTATTGAAAATATCATCTAAAAAAAAACATAAATAGAAAATAAATACACATAAAACATTAAAAAATAGGTAAATCATAATCTACTTGGTTCTATTCAACACCCACTCAGTTTATAAAATGAGATCAATTAACTATTAGTAGTAGGGATTAATCTTACAACCATTTACCCACCTTGGTAAGATAGTTCCCTGAAGATATCTTAAAACCATGGTTAATTATTGCTTTAGGTCATGTATAAGATATGGCCCTTTTCATCATATCTATAACTTGGCTAGGAAGGCTTTGAAATGACTATCATATAATAAGACTGGTTGATCTTTATGAATTTTTTTTTGGCACAAGTTCCTATCATGATAGGATTTATGGCTCTACTTATACACTCCCTATGTCTAGGTTTCTCTACATCTAAACTCATTCATCTGATTTAGTTAGTAAGAGAATCATAATCTCTGAGTTACATGACCATGATAATGTGCAAGTTGGGTACTAAGTATTTCATCTACATGATTGATTCAAGACCATACACCAAACAGAATTGTGTAAACCCTATATCCCTTTTGTAATGTGTGTGATATGCCCATATAATCATAGGAATATTATCTTCTCAATCATCCTTCTTGACATTACATATTTTTGTTAGCATTTTACCTAGCACTTTACTGGAAGCTTCAGCTTGGCCATTGTCTTATGGATGATACACAGTTATTTTGTGATGAGAAATCATAAATTATTCAGTCAGAGTCTTGATGGTGTTTTTTATAAAGTCCATTACTCTATCACTAACTAAATTTATAGGGTATCTAAACCTTGTAATGATTTTTTCATATAGAAACTTTGTTGCATCCTTCACATTGCAACTAGGTGTTGTAACAGCTTTAACCCACTTAGTAAAATTGTCCATTGTAATGATGATATAACTTTATTTTTTTCCTTGATTAGTGGGTTGATAGGTATGACAAATTCAATTCCCCATTGTTCAAAAGGTTTCTTATATAATATAGTATGTAAAGGCATTTCATATTTTTACAATAGTTTACACATGCATTAGTAGACATTGTAGTGTTACGCAACTATGTGTGTATCTTGGAATATATTTGGCCACCATAATCTACCCTATAAAAAAATTCTACCTATATATTCTCCCACAAAATGTCCTCCTATGACTCTTTGATGTGATTCTTCCAAGAGTTAAGGTCTTTCATGCTCCATAACAATTGTTCATAGAATGCCATCCTTCCCCAAGTGATATGAAAGACCATTGATGATGGTATATGTTAGATTTCAAGTAATAAACTAATTCTTATCACATTATTGGTATTGCACAAGGAAGAATCCTTATTTGAGGAATTTGGAAATGGCTTTGAAATTCTCTATAACTGTAGAGAAATGAAAGAGGTGAGCCTCAAGAGAGTCTTCTTATAATTCTTTTAACTCTTCACCATTAGGAATATGGTTGAGATGGTTGATCCCACATTATCTCTTCTTATCTTGACATTAATGTGGAATTGAAACTCCTAAAACAAGATCAACCATTGAGAGATGCAACTTGATAGAATTGGATTATTAAAAATGTATCATAGATCTTGATGATCAATGAATATTTTTAATGGTGTTGCAAGCAGATAGTGCCAAAAGTTTTGGAGTGCAAACATGATGGCCAATTCTTCTCATTTAGTGGTTATGTAGTTCTTATCTTCATAAAATATTTTTTGGTTATCAAAATGAATAGGATGGTTCAGTCCACCATATCCTAGATATGTAAGCACAACACCAATTATGATACCTAAAACATCCACATCTATATAAAAAAGCTTTCTCTAGTCTATAAAAATAAGTATGGTCATAGTAACCAATATTTGCTTTAGCTTGATGAAGGCTACTTGGCATTCTAAAGTCTAGATAAACTTCACATTCTTATGTAGTAAATATTCCAATGGAGATGAAATAACTACATAACCTTTGATAAACTTGTGTTAGTAGCCTATATGCCTCAAAAAATAGTGCACTTTAATGGAACTGATAGATAGAGGCATTCTCAAGATTACTATGATTTTTGCATGATCTATTAGAATGGCTTCATTATATATGACATGTCTAAGAAAAACACCAAAGTGTGTAAAAAATAAACATTTATTCAAATTTAAAGTGATGCATATATCTCAACATCATTCTAACATTAAATTTAGCTTATTTGAATGTTCTTTAAATAAGGAGAAGATTACCCAATCATCAAGGTAAACTTCTAGGAAGTCATGAATGAAATCCTTGAATATCGTAACTACAATGCGAGAAAAGACCCTAGGTGTGTTTTTAATGACAAAAGGCATGACATTGTATGCAAAATAACCCCATTCCATTGTAAAAGTAGTTTTAGCTCTATCTTCTTTTACAATTGATATTTGATGATATCCACTAAAACCATTCAAGAAAGAATAGAATTCATATACCATGACAAACTAAAAAAGTTCATCTATGAATGGAATTGGGAATGGATCATTTACACAGGCCTTGTTCAAAATGTGGTAATCCCAACATACTCATATTTATCCTAATTTTATGGGCTAGAATACCATGGGGATTACCCAATCTACCTTTTCTACTAGATAGATGATTTTGACATCTTGTATTCTATCCAAATTAGACTTTCCTTTTAGCTTCATGTTCAAATTGAGCTTGTATGGCCACTTTTTGGTGGGTTGTGCACACTCCTTCAATTCAATATGCATCTCACCAAGATATGGGTCTACTACTTAGACCTATAATAATTTGGTGGGAGAGACATATTGATAATCCCTAAAAAGTTGTAGGGCTTCCAAAATTTTAGCTTCTATCTAATAGTGACCAATGTTTGCCAATTTTGGGACCTCCTCTATCTCAATGTTTGCAACATGCCCTTTGATAGGATATTGATAAATGTTGATTTTTAATTCATCAATAAATTATTATAGCCTTTTTTCCCCTCCTTTTTTGAGAATTTGGATGTTGTGCAGTTTGTCTTCTTTATTAGGTGTTATGCTAATGTTCTTGAGTGGTTTTACAGGTCGTTCAAGATCAAATAAATCATTCAAATCCAAACCACATTAGAATCAAAATCATTACTGCCTTTTACCTCATTTTTATGTGCTGACATTGATATGTTAGATATTATTCTTCATTATTAGAGATTTTGTACCTTTGTAATGCTGAATTAAGATCAGAGGTTACATTCTTCTATGCAGTGGATTCTATTATGGTGCTTAAGTCTTCCATGTACCCATGGCATAAGAAGTATCTAATTTTCTATAGTGCATTCTGAACCAGAGGAGTTTCATCTTCAAAAATAAAGGTTTGTATAAAATCACTTTTCACTTGTGCCAAATGTTTAGTTTCCCTTCTATGCTCTTGGTGCATATACCATGCCACTAGTAATGGAGCAAGTGTATAGTGAAAAAAGTGGACATAAAACTTTGGTACCACATGTTCCTCATTATAGACATCAACACATTTATGTATATAAATTTTAAGGAAATCACATTCTTGAAATAATGTCTAATTAGTGTGAATGAACTATGGTAGTTAGAACCTACTAATCATGAGCTCATAGGCATCATCCCACTCAAGATGGTCATCTTAATGAAGTTCCCACCATGTCACAGTAACTCCCTTAAAGGCATAATTTAAAGCATTTACCTATTATTTAATGTTTAGTATATGAAATTTCAAGTTAATAATGAAGTCATTGATGTCTTCAATTGTATATTATATAGGAAGTTATCACTCATGTGTAAAGACCATTCATATTGGTTAGAGTTCATGATCACCTCAAGCCCAGTTGAGGAGGTGGGTATCTAAGTTAGCACTAATAGATGAAGCTATTTAACATGGAAAATTACCTTCGATATTTATCTCTATTTAGTCCTACATGTGATCATTATCTTGATAAAGGAAGTCAAATTTTGACTAAGTAGGATATTTTGTAGACATAGACACACACTCTTAAATGAAAAACTAGTTTACTACTAGTTATGTAGCTATTGGTTTGGTCCTCCACTATTTTTATGTCTTTAGTTCTTGAGTGAGTAGTGATTATACTTGAGGTTTGGTTTACTAGTACAAAAAGTTACATTCAACTATGTGTAGATATTTTAGGTTTTCCTTAGGATTCACCTTCATCCAACTAGTTTCTTGCACAACATATGGGGAATATGGTTCAGTTATAATTATGTAAAGTTTGTGCACTTTTTTGAGAGTAATTAAAACCACTTTATCACTATGGTATACCTCTAATTAGTTATACACCATGTTGATAATCATCTGACCATCGTATGCCCATTTATTACCCGTTAACATAGGGTAATGTGTTTCTACAATCTTCATGTTGATGACTTCAAGGTCACCTTGTAATGTCAATTTTATAATTTTGATCTCCAAATATTCTAATCTACCAATAGTTTCAATCCTTCCATAAGTAGATAATATCAAAGTTATTGGGCTATAACTCAAAACTAGTCATCCAATGGCTTCCTAGGTAAACCTATGAATCATTTTGAATGTGATAACAAAATCAAATATAACATTCATAATCTCATAACCAACAACCTCAATGTCAGTAAATGTATCAAAATCTTAGGTATTATTCATTTTAACATACCAAATTCACTTTTCCATCTTCTACTTCCCACACTATGCACACTCTATTAGATTATGCAACATGTTTGTGATGTTCTGTGAGACGTATTCATTACACAGTGTACTTAAAAGTTTTAAAAGATCTATGAGTGTAGTGAAAAATACATATTAATACATATTTCACATGATATAGCCATACATTTACACATATATTTGTATAACATCTCCTTTAGTGGTGTCTTGATGTTGGATGCTTTTCAATATATGCACAGCTTTGTATGTGAGGCCATTTTCTGTAGCTAGATCTAGGTACTTATCCTATTTAGATTTTTAAATCCCCTGATCTTGAGGAATTTGAAGTGGGTTAAAACCTTCTTTTTTCATTTTTTTTCATATAACATCATTCAAAAATGCATTTTATTTAGGATGCATACTCACCATATTCACATTTTGAACAATGTTGTCCTTTCTCTATTTCTAAAATATGGGATGATATTTTGTGTCATGATAATCAAAGATTTTGTAGTATGCACAATATGACTAGATTTAAGGATTAATCAATAAATTTCATTGGACATGATTATATTCTCTACACAAATAGCACTGTAGAAGAGGTCATTGATAGTTATTCCCTCTATCACCCTAGTATACTCCTTTGTATCCACATTGAGCTCCTCCTATGTTAAACCAGTATCCACCTCTATAGCCTCCTTGTTACTATGAAGTGTTCCAATGATGGTATAATTAATTTTATCTCCAATTACAAATTATTATTTCAAAATTGGTGGGGTCCAACCTATTTATTGTTACTATGTTACAACTGACCTTTATGATTCTAAATATTGGTACTATAGAGATGGATGTCTCCAAATTGGTGAAGGATGGGTCCATTTAGCTAAACCTTGACGCTGATACTATGATTAACATAGAATCCATTATGTACCTATTTGGGTCACATAACCCTTATCAACCTCTGGGCCTGAGATCAATTGCTTTGTTAATGAGATTTACTGCATAGTGATGGTGAATACATTTTTAGTGATGCCTTCTTTAAGCTGTTATAAATCCCTATAGTTATTTTCGTCATGATTATGTGAGTTGAAAAAATTGAAATAAAAATTCTATGGGTTCTTGATATATTATTGTATAAGGTGGAATTGCATGGTGGCATGCCCTACTACTCAATAGAGTTCACAAAATTCTAACTTTACTTTAAGACAATCATTTCTATGATGACCTTATTTTACACACTCCATACAACATATATTTAATTTAGGATTATCAACCTCTTGGTATTAATCCATTATTTTCATGAAATATTCTAATGTATTTTCAAACTTGGAATTGGCAATAGGAGCTTCTCCATAATCTTCAATCTATCTACACACAGGGCAACAACTCTGGCATCTAATATCATAGCATATTGAGTTTGCACAATGGAAAAATTGATTATTGAGTGTATTCCTTTAATAAAACATGTGACTTTGTATTTATATATTATATAAAATTCTACCTTATTCATCACATCAAAGAATCTATGGTCATAGTTGTAGATTGATTCTCTAGACTTTTGCCATATCTCCTTCAGGTCCTGTATAGTTTGATCAATGCATTTATCGATCTTAAATTATATGACAAGCCAATCCTAAACATAAGTTATAATTTCATATTGAAATTATCTTTGGTAGATGATCTCAAGTTATATACTAGATAGTGTCCCTACTAGATTGCTCTTTTTGATAGATTCATTAGTGATACCCTTAGCTTACCATCTCATCTTGCAAGTTAATAGGTACTGTTCAGGATCCATAAACCCATCATAGATGGATAATTTTATAAATACTCCTAGATGAATCATCATGTTAATTGGTATGGATATAATATTATGCATATTTGATATTAGGGGAGGTTGTTTTTTAGGTAATATTGTCTACATACTAGTGGGTGAGTTATCATGCACACTATGTTTTTCTACGGTTCCTTCTCTTCTTTGTTTAGTTTTAACAAATCATATAGCCTCAAAATATTTTATAACTTATATTTTTTAATTTTAGTTCCCCACTGATGCACTTTCTCTATAAATGTTCCTTCCCAATAATTATCTTCTTGTCCACCTAGTTGAAAACTTCTGCTTGAATATAAAAGATTCGGCTGTGAGGATGTATCTCTCCTAGTGAATGGTTTTTTTAATGTGTATTATTATTTTTATATGATTGAACATGAAATTAACCTATGAATATATTCTATTTATTTTCATAATTTTTCTTCTTTTTTGAATACCCTTTCTTTTATCTGTACACTATGTATATCATCTATTTGTTATACTTTTAAACTATTCCCAACTTCTTCTTTGCATATCTCATCTTCATCTCATTCTTCATCACTTTATTCTATATATAACCATTCATATTCCTTTTTATTCATCCTTCACTCATCATCAATGTCATATCATTTTTTCACTCATTCATCATCTAATCAACTACTATCGTTACTTCTACTAGTAACTACCTAGGTATCCTTTTGTTTATTCCATCTATTTTATTGTTACACTTCCTGTTTTGAATCTAGTGTTTTATTCTTACTCTTATTCCCTCATATATACATTATACATTCATGTTAAAGCCTTAATTATATATCCATAATTCACCATAATGTTTCACACATCCCCATATGCTCGAAGCAACTACTCCATTGGCTGAAGTAGGCACCATGGCCTTATACACAACCAACATCTTTAGCAAGAGAGGTAGTCACTACAAAAATTTTCCTTTGATTCCTTAGATAAAATGGTCTTATGTAGATTAAAATTATAGATATCCTTGTATTGTGAACTTGGTGATGTATCCATCTATGGTGGTGGTAACCCAATAGTCTATTGCTCTCATCTAGTCAGTTTCTAGTTTCAACAACTAGTCTATTTTCTCTTCAGTCTAGGTAATTATTTATTTCATTCTAGGATTGAAGCAATAGTATTCCAATCTTGTAAACAAATTAGTTAGTATTTCAGGTAATTCAAACAATTTTTTTTATATATCTCTTTGTAGATATGCTCTTGAATAATTTCACTTGTGGTAAGACCAATCCTTCTAGATTTTTCTTTTATAAAATTCCATACTTTTTGGTCTAATCTTGTTTTAATGTCTCATTGTCTTGGTAAACATATTAACATAGTTTCCTCCTAAAAGAGTGTCTCCACACTAACTGTACCATTATTAACAAAGGTTACTAATACAACAAAACATATGAAGGATGAGTATAACTAAGTCTTATTCAAATGTGTAGGATAGTGTAGAGAATTCATATTTAACAAGGAAATAGAAACATAGAAGAGATGAATTATCATGTGTTAGATAGGAATTAGGATTAACCAAAACTTTTTTAATGTTTAGAGAGAATTTAGAGCAACCTATAAAGAATTAATCCAAACATTAAACATGATAGCACATGTAAGGAACAAAATAAGAAATACAATAGGTAACCATAACCAAATAGTCTATATTGATCTCAATAAAAGGTTCTTCATTTTCTTCATACAAGCATACATATATATAGTCATTTATAGTATCTAACTATTCACATTCTTCTCATACTTTGCAACCAAAAGAGGATACTATTCACCTTCTATATACTACAAGTCATAGAGGATAGGACAAAATACATATAGCCAAAGTTCAGTATATAACACATGAATATCCAAAGAATATCCTGAATAGCTTTAGTATCCATTTTATTCTCCCAATAGCTTCATATGTTTTTTTGAATCTTGTGGATCGTATAGGTTTTTTAGAGTAGAATCTTGTAATATGTCCTATATTGTGACAAATGTAACAAAATACATTTCTATACTTATCATGATTCCATGATGACTTATCCTTTATAGCACTATGTTGCTTGATTGATCTTTTCAAGTTAGTAATCTTGACATATCTTGAATTCTCATGCTCTCTATCAAACTTTCTCAAATTTTCTATGAGCTATTCATGCTCAACCATCAATGAATCCATCTCTATCTTCAATTGTTCATACTCAACTTATTTTGACTTACATGTGTTGACCTATTCTAATTAACTCTTGAGATCCTTGATAGTCTCTTTTTCATGTTTCAAATCATCAACTATATTCATGAGCTCAACTTCAAAGTCTACTTCAGCTTCTCTTTATTCATTATCATAGTACACTTCTTCATCATACATGTCTTAATGTTTTTGATCACAAGACATTCTTGTGATTCTTAGTATCATCTTCAAGAAGTTAAAATTGCCTCAAAGGACTAGGCTATGATACAAATTTTTGTAATAAAAGGTGAATCAATCTTTAAAACTTTTATGATATTTACCTTGTCATTGATGAACTATCAAAACAAACTAGAAACACATTAAGAACCATGAACATGAGAGAAGAACATAACACAAAACACTTATTTGTGTGGGAAACCCTCAAGGGGAAGAAAATCCAATGATGATTAAAATGGACTAATATCTTATAAGTTAAACATAAAGATTTAGTGAAGCACCAAATTCACTTACAGTACTAACCCCAACTAGCCAAACACCAACTTGACTAGGATTTAGCAAGCACCCACTTATCAAGAGGCACCAACCCCCTATATGACCTAGCACCAAATCAACCACCTAAAATATTTGATCACCTTCAAAACCATTTTTTTCATACTTTTGAGGTCAATATACCCCCATTTTTTAAAAATTGGGACGCTTGAGATAATTTGAACCTTAACAGTGAAAACATGGCATGTTTTGAACATTATTACAATTTAAAGATCATCCACTTTGGTAAATTTAGCCTATTGATTGATGGTTTTACTTTAAGGTTACTTAATGTTGTTAATAGTTGATCTTCATGTGATAATTTGTATTTTTAATGGAGCCATTATGAATGGATCATGCTTAGAATTTATAGATTGACTCTATTCAGGCTTTCACTAGCCTTTGGTTTATGAAAACTTGAACTTGGATTCATATTCTAAAACCCCTTATTTATAAAACCCTAGTTTGAACCCTTTGTTGAAGTTCCAATATTGGCAAGAATATTTCAACTTTATTTTAGAATTAATCCCCAATTTTTATGTTAAGACTTGGTCATATTTCTTAACATGACCAAACCCTAGCCTAAAAATTATGCTTAGTCACCTTTATTTTCCCCCATTTTATTCTTTATATTTATAACATGGTATTATGTTATGTTAGAAGGGTCCTTTTACTTTGGCATGGTCCCCTTTATTAAAAAATTATCCTAAAGTTTTAAGCTTAAGTCCCTATTCACATTTATCAATGCAAATAAGACCTTAGTCTTAAACCTTTAGCCTAAGTTTCTATCTACTCGAGTCCTAACTTAAATACCTTGCTTCTTTATAGATTCAAAAATCTGTGCTTCATCATGAGGGGATGATTTGATCAAGCTAAGAAATCCCATTGAACCTGAGCCTTTGGTCCTTTGGACTAATAATGTGCAAACATTTGGATCATGATCGATGGATCTCACCTCATCAAGACCCAGGATCCAATAAGGTGAATATAACAACAAAATGTCAAAGATTAGGAAGCCTCATGGAGATGTCACATGGTGCTCCCACATTTGAATCTTGATAACAAATGGTCTCACATATTAAATTTTACTAATTAAATGCAACTACTTGGATTATGATCAATGGTCTATGATTCATCATGGGGAGTGATCAGATAGAGTGAATTAAATCTAAGATCTATGGAATACAAGAACTTGATGAGCTTAAATTTTAAGTTATCATTAATGTCATTTGACACCTGTGAGGCTATCACTGATGTTCTTGAGATCATCAAATTCAAGCTCTTCAAATATTTTTTCTTAGACTAAAGGGCATGCTTTCTTTCATTCAAAGGGGTTACTTTGATATCATGTTTTAAATCTTAGGATAAAATATTTTAACCTAAGTCTGTGGCATGCTCATTAACATGAAATAAACTTAGCTTAAAATATTTTAGCCTAAGTTCCTTTTTATGACCATGCACAGATTAAAGTTCATGCATCTTATAGGATTAATGACTTATGTTCATTGAGACTAGATGATATAATGACATAAAATCATTGATGACTATTTAATGGAGCTCTAAGAGCCCATGGGATTGACACATGTAAGACACACATTATATATTTGAATAATATAGAGTATAGAGCTCAAAAAGTACATAAAGGTGCCAAGTGGTACAACCATAGGGCATGATCTAAAGATGCCCAGTAACATGTGGTATCTTGAATCATGATCAGTGACCCATATTGATCCATAAGCAATGATACATTGACATGAAACAAAAGGAAAATTTCAAAAAATAATGGCTAGTGCTTTAAAAGAATTTATGAAAAATGCTATGAAAGTTTCTAGATAAATGCCAAATAAGTGCCGCATAGGCACAAAATGACAAAAATGAAGATTTGTGTGCACACAAATGTAAACGTATAAAGTCAAATGTCAAAATCAATTTGAGGCATGGATGAGCCTAAGTACGAATAAGATATCACCATTAAATCTTTAAAATCCTTAAAATTTTCATAAAATGACCTAATTCAAACTTGGATTGATCATAGCCAACCTAAAGGGGAGTTTAATTGAAAGTTGAATGAGGAGAATCAACTTAGAGACCATTTAAAATTTAATTATAATAAATTCACAAGTCTTGTAGCCATAGAAGCTTAGAGGCAAAAACTAAGACATGAGACAAAATTTTATCTATAAATAGATAGTGAGGGAAGGGTTTTCAAAGACATAGACCTAGATACTATGCCATTGAACATGGGTAATAGGAACTAGTTCAAACTATTTTGAACCATTGAAGAGATACAACCCATCATGAATGTGGAAAAAAATATTGCCACTATGAACAAAACATACTACAACCTATTTGTAGTCTAAATGGCTAGTCTTCACCATGCTGCTACTAAACCTGAGGTGCTCTATTGTATTGAAATCCTTGCTCCCATTTTCAAATATTTTAGAATTAAACATGACTAGATAATTCATGAAGGGTGTTCTAGTAGAATTGCATACATTTCCCCATTATCTTTTGAAAGATATTACAAATTGGGAAAGCCCCATGTGGATTTACCTAACATTAAGGAATGGAATAAAAGAATGACTTAGAAACATCCTTAGGCCATGGTTTCTCGAATGGAACCATGTGATCTGAGACCTTGTTGGTAATATCCTAGTTGCCTAATTTAGAGAGGGGGTTAGTGTAATTATAAATCTATTAAATAGAATATCTAGAACCCTTTCAACCACATATGTCAATAAGAGTTGGGTATATTATGTCTACTTCATGGTAGAAAAAGATCTCACTCCCCTAATTGGAGATATGATCAACATCCATCTAGGACATCAATTCACAACTATTAAGAAGAAGACTAGTAACAAATTATTCATGATGTCTTATCTATTATATGCATTACTAGCCTTCACTAGGACCCCTCATATATAAAAAATTATTGACCTAAGGGTAGATTTACAGTATCCCACCATTATTCTAAACTACACATTTTCAAATATAGACACCACATGTAATTAATTTTTGATTATATTTATCCTACTTTAGTAAGAGCCATTACAAGATTCCTCATGCCCATGATTATCACTTTAATCAATAAATATGTAGAGTTAATGGAATAAATTTGGTTGTATCCAAATTGTACTGTGATTAGAATTGAAGGGATTTTGATTCAACCTTATATATTTCCCATCTATGTTCCCACCAAACTAGCAGATCAAGAGATTGTAAGTCAACTAATTCATGGTGTTGATGGAGTGTAAAAGGAGAAAAGGAAAGGTGTCCTCCATCCCTTTTCTTTGATAATTGGAATAAGTATTTTTAAATATTGGAAACATATAGACATTATTTCTAGACACATAGAATCCTTCAAATTTTAGCTAGATGACCTAAGGTAGTGGGACCCTAATGACATGGTCTCTAAGAATTTGAAAAGAAAAAAACTACCCAAACTAGTTTATAAACATAAATTTGGTCCCTATGATGCTTTGGACATCAAGTCCAAAATTTTTGAGGAGGTATTGCCTAGGTTCAAGATAAATAATGTTAGACTTGAACACAAATTGACCAGTGACCAGATGCTCCTTAGAGACATATGGAAATGGGACCTCTATAATACCTTTTACTACCTAGACCTTCAAGGCCCCCTCAAGAACAACCACAAATAGAAGGGAAACAAACCCAACCATAGATTAAACAAGGTCATGATTGTGAACTAGGAATTTAACTCAAGAGAGGATGGTTAGTATTTTGTTAGTGAATGAAACCAAATAAAAAGCATACTAAGCTAACATCTTCATGCCTATTTACTAGGGTGAGATTAACAACAAAAATAAATGACAAACACAACTAAAAAGTAAGGAATAAAATAGAAGAATTCCTTCACTTTCCTTGGATGCTATAAATGACTTTGTAGTATTAGCTTGCTCAGCTTTGTGCTCATGAATTCCTTGGAAATGAAAGATTGGCTACCTCCATCTCTCCTTGGCACCTTTGGCTTGTGGCTTGGCTTGGCTTGAAATCAATTTGGCATGGTAACACTAGTTTCATGAAGATTTATAATCAATTTTTCACTATAACTTTGCATAATCATGTGTTTTGAAGATATTTGAGCATAATCACTTTGCACCAAAATAGCTTATAAATGATGTGGTAAGGCCTCCTATTTATAAAATTTTGAGAATGTCTAGAATCAAACTAAACTATCCATCTTGAGACTGAGATATGTGGTTGAGGATTAATTTAACTTTTGGAATTAAGTTTTTAATAATCCTAATCATGACATTATAAAAAGGGGCAATTAAGAGGGATGGAGGGCATTGATGAGGTATGGGAAGCTTGAATCATGATATTTATGACATTTATGGCCTAGGGATGTCTTCCCAAGAAATGAGGTCACCTAATGATGTAGATATACAATAATCATTTCCAAAACTAAGTATTCAACAAGTTTTCATGGAATTCTTAATTGTGCCTTGGTTTGGGTTAATTATCTCTAAAGCATGTTTAAGTACTTTGTGCACAAATTACTCAAATTGATTATAATGCCTTGGTATTGGTCCAAAATTTGATTGGATTGGAATTGGAAGTCAATGTTAGATGCACTAGATCTATTATCCCATTTAGGATGTTATCAATACTAAATAACAAAGGCATGTGTCTTATGCAAGAGATTTGATAGAAAAGAACAATCCAGAGTACCCAAGTGCAAAATTGTCATTTTGACTTAGAATGATCTAATCAAGGTTAGCTATCCCATAAATTACACTACCCTGTTTAATGATACCCTAGCTAGAATAGACACTTGAATATATTAGGTTTAAATCATTTAATATGATTTAGTGTTTTTAGGCCAAATTGTACATTTTGGTGGAAATTGGCCAAAAGCCTAGTTGGAGGTTATTGGTGGCTAGATTTAGGTGTCTATAATTTTCCCCTATTTGGGGAGGCATTGTAAGCTAAAAGAATAGTAACATCTTCTCAAATAATGAGAAAATTCTTGTATACTAAAAATAAGATGATGGTTAAAGAACAAAGCTGTAAATGATGTTTAGGAAGCCTATGATGATGGCCCCTCAAGGGAGTGATCATCACATTTGTTGATAGATGGTCCATTGAAAAGAAACAAGAAGAAAGGTAGAATTAACCTATGGTTGAGATTAATCCAAATGAGAAAATGCTTGCATACATTGATTTAAAAAGGATGATGATTTGCCCAAAGGTAGTTATAATTAGGAATAAAAGTCAAAATAATGATGTACCCATAGGTGGTTATAATCATTAAGATGACATGGATTGGATAAAGATGATGGCGCCCTAGTTAGGGTTGATTAGTAAGCATAATTCAAGTATATAACCTAGAATATAGATTAAAGATGAGCAAGTGTTAAGTGATGAATGAGATGAATAGAGGAATGAACTTATACAATAAAAAATGATTCAATTATACCTACCAACAAGGAGATGCTCATCCTAATTAGTAATGATACAACTAGAATGGTCATTCGGTTTATTTGATTTAAGGGGGCTGAAAGGATTTTTCAAGGTGCCAAGGAGAAACTTTAGTGGCTCCATTGATTGTAGACCTTCTTAAAGCTAATTTTTGCTATAGCATGTGATGGTAGAAATCATGATAGAACACCATAAATACTTGGCCAAAATATGCATAAGGACTGAGTCCCAATCTAATAAACACTCAAAAACAATGCACCAATGAGAAAAACCATGATGACAATATTGAGGTATGAATATGGATAGATTCAAGTATAGGTGTACATAAGGAATCATATAATGAATGAACATATATTGAATCAAGGAAACAATGCTGAAAGTAAACAAATAGTCAAATAGATAAACAAATAAATAAATATAAAAACAAACAAACAAACAAATAACCTAAAATAAATAAACAATAGAAAGCTTGAAAACAAAAGCAAAAGAAAGCATCTTAACAATGACCACGCCCTAGTAAGTTAGGTCAAGGATAAATGACTAGGCTTAGATAGAAAAAATGTTTTTGGATTTTGAAATGTTATGAATGTTTTCATCTTTTTGAGGTATCTTAACTTGTTATATAATGACAAGATAATTACTCACAAAATGGTGAGAGTATTTAGCTTAGGTTGCTTAGAAAATAGAAAGAGCATATAGAAAGGGGGACTAAGGTGACCTCAAATTGAATTGAGCATGACCCACATAGTCATAAAATGACCTCAATTCATAGTAATTACATCCACACAAAAGGTGGAGAAAAACCAACTAAGTCCCAATAAGTTCTAAAATCCAACAAATGACCAATCAAATGAAAACAATAATGGTAAGGTGATCCAACAATGGATGGTAAACAAGTGTTTCCCCTAGTTTTCCTATAGGTGGTTATAAATAGGATAAAATATCATAGGTTAATGATAATAATTTTCCTATAGGTGATTATAATTAGTAGCAAGACTAGTGAGATGCTAATTTACCCATAGGCGATTATATTTAGGCTCACAAAAAATAAACTTAATAAGATGAAATATATATTACTAGATCAACTATAACACTAATTTAATAGTATATCACTATAAATATGGATTGGATTGATTGTTTAAACTTGATTAGAATCCCCCTATAAAGGTTTAGGAAGAACTAAATGAACCTAGATCAAAATAGGATTGGGTAGGATGACTAAACATAGGTTTTAGTCTAGATAGGAATGGCATGGTAGGATGGTATGGTTTTTCTTAGGATAATGATGGTGTTATAAATTGGATATAATGGTAAGAGGGTTTCCCCCAAGTGGTAAGGTTAATGGTAGGATATGTGATAATGGCACAAGGATATGTATCAATGGTCAATGGCATGGCAATGTGAAACGATATGGTACATGTTTTTGGCTTGGGTGTGGTTTTTGATTTTTTTTTTCCTATTAATGGGGAGATGAACATCTTAATAAAAAAATTATACTAATAAAATAGTTGATCATATCAATTTCTATCCAACACCTTGTCTGAATAGTTGCTTTATCAATAACTGCTTACATAATTGGATGCATAGAATACTTTTGTGATCTTCATTGGTTGTTGATTTTTATTCCTTCAAGAGTCGAGACAAGGTATATTTATAGCCTCTACAAAAGAAAGAGTGGCCATGGATGGTAAATAAGGAAAAATAATGGATAGTAGGTTTGACTATGAAATGGAATGATAGATGATAATGAAATGTTGAATGGTTGGGAAATAAATGAATAATGGGATGTTCAGTCACACATAATGTTGTTGATGCCAGATTAAACATTAATTTAGTTATGATGGGGACAAATATTTGTTGTCTTGATAGGACCACCAAATTTTTCTATTATTTGATCTTGAGAGTAGATACCATTTGATTAGGTTATAGATAGGAAGGTATTTTGATTTAATCATTGATTTTGTCTTCATCTAATAGTGAAGAAATTTTATGCTCAGCTATTGGTGCCTCAAAGAGGTTTTAACTAATAAATTTGTCATGATTTTCTCATAGCATCTTTGATAAGGTTTCACTAAGGAATGTTGAATTTTGACTTTGATTATCTTTTAGTGATTTTAAAAAAGTTTCACTAGAAGATGTTGAGTTCTAACTTTGATTGTATCCTAACACCTCTGAAAAGGTTTCAATAGGAGAGTGTTATTATTCTATAAGAATGTGGTCTTACCCTCTTTTCTCTTCTTTAACTGCTATGTCACCATGGATGTAGTTTAATAAAGTGTGATTCTATCAATCCCAATCAACACTTGTGAGAGATGGAATGCCAATGATATGGATATTTTGGTTGATGGTAATGGCCTGTGGAATGGTATAGGAATGGGGAGAGGCTACATAATCCTTGTAGAAGATACTAGGATAACATGTGTTGAAGTTGAAGTACTCACCATCAAAAAGTATAGAAGGATCATAAATGTATTTAAATTTATCTGTGAGGCATGCATAACTAATTTTGTAATATTCATGAACATATTCTTATTTTGAATCTAATTCTAACGCAAGGGAATCTAAATATAAGGTTGAGACTAATGTTGATTTAGATTCTAATGATAAATCTGATGTTGGTTCAAAAATAAAACCTAACTCTGACTTTGATTCTTTATCTGATGGGTACTCTATTACAATGATGTCTTGTTTAATATTTGGTATTATAAAAGTAATAGCCTATGATGCCATAATGGGATCCATAAAAATTAATTTGTCAAAGTGAGGCTCCTGTAGGATGGGAAAAAGGTCAAGAGACAACTCATTAGAGACTATATTATCAATAGGAGGCTCTTGAAAAATAGGCACATGGTCAAGGTAATGATTTTTCCAAAGGTGTTTATAATCATTAAGAAGTGAATCAATAAAGAATATCTCATCAAAGTGAGACTCCTCAATAACTATTATAGGACGAATAGGCAGTTCATCATAGGTTGACTTATCACAAATGGTTGATTCAATAAAAAAATCTTGGATTGGTTGGTTGTCTTGGATTTGGTTTCCAATGAGTTGAAAAATACTAGTTTTGAACATAGCTTGGTCTTTGAATGATTGGAACAATTAAGGTTTGGATGCTATTGGTACTAGATGAGGAAAGGTCTATGATTAGATAATGGCTAGGCCTTGGGGAGCATGATTGTTCACATGAGCCAAAGGATGAAGTCCTGAAATGGTAATAATAGGGTGGTGTGGAGCTTGATTACTCATATAAGTCAAAGGACTAGGTCTTGGTATGGTAAAGGGGTGTTGTGGAGTTTTATTTCTCACACAAGCTAAAGGATGAGGTCTTGGTATGGGAATGGTATGATATTATGGTCCTAAAATAGAAATGGTATGATGTGGTGGAGCTTGATTACTCATATAAGCCAAAGCATCTAAGTCTTCCTCATAAACCATATCATCCCAGTTGTGAATTAGCTCACAAGTTGGTTCTTGACTGTGTTCCACATACTAATTATTATAGAGGGTATGGATCCATATCCCAAACAACATTATCTATAGTTGGGTCTTTAAAGTCCTCCTGATAAGCCTCTTCATGCCAATTAAGGTCTCGATTTGGATTTTGTGAATTTTGACTATGTTTCCCATATGGATTATTGTAGGAAGAATAATAAAACTCCTTAGAAAGTATTTTTTCCTAGTTGGATTTTGTGTGGCCATTCTATCATAAGTTGGATTGTACGTGACTCCACCATAAGTGTAACCAGACATATCTACTTAAATGATGAAATATCCAAAATAAAAAGGCTTTAATCTCTACAAACTCTAGAAAACTATCCAAAGGATAAATGGTTCAAACTTGGTCTAACTTGGTCAAAGGGGTGGAGTTGTATCCTCAATATGGTTTTAAAGTGGAGCTATATCTTCAAAATGGCTTGTGATAAGACTTGGCATAAAATATTCTAATGTCAAATGTCATACACACAAAAGGGCAAGTGTCTGAATAAAAATAGGCATGGTAAATGTCTAAGTTAAAGTGTTCTCAACAAGGTCTAAACTAGGATAGAGAAAAGTTGAGTTACTAGGTCTTTTGTCCAAATGCAAAGTCAAAAGTTAGGCTAAAAAAACTAGGAATATGCTAGGACTTTTTTCCAAATGGTGTTAAAATCTAGACTTGAAACAAAGGTTGATGCGATTTGATTTAATCTAAGTTTGGAAACAACTTTGACATAGACCTGACACACAGAATCAAACATAAATGATTAATTGGCATGAGGTATGAGGCAAAAGGCTCTTCAAAGAAAGGTTGTGTTATCCCAAATAAAGACACAAATAATGATGAGGATAGGTTCTGAATAAAGAAACCACCAACAGTTTTCAAATTTGGTTAATCAAGTAAACAAATTTATGAACCCAAAAGAGAAATATCTATGTTTCAACCCCATGAATTGAGGCCTAAATAGAAATCAATCCATGTTTGAATCCAAACTTGATAAGGCTAACTGAAAATGCAATGTTAAAAACTAAGATTTTACTAAACAAGCTAGATAAGATTGGATAACATGATAATACAAGACAAAGGTCTAAATGGTATACATAAAATGGTTTAAAACAAATGGTTTTTGATACAAGGTGAAACAAGTCTTAAAATAAATTGATCATCCTAATGGCATAAGCATATTATAATGGTGTGATCTATATTATATTTCACATACTCAGAAGGCAAAATGGTTTTAACATGTTTTGGGCAGCCTAACACTACCCTCCTCAACATAAATGAGACAAACACAAACAAGTTTAGCAAAAAAAAATTAAGGCACAAGTGTAGTGTAAAACAACAAGCATAATGCCTCTTTAGACAAAAGAATGATGTATAGATAAATTGATTTTGACATGTATTATGAAAAAATAAAAAGTTTTCAGTCTTAAAAAATACCAAGCAATAATGACCAACATATACTAAGTATAATCATCCAAATCCTATCAAGTGTATGGCAATGTGGGGCTGACTAAACTAGCAAGCTTCCAAAATTTTCTAGGGGAATCAATTGCACAATGACTTTCATGTCAAAAAATGAAAAAGACAATCATGGAAATCGGGTGACCATGGCAATAGATAGTTGTAAAAGGGTCTAGTCTTTTTTACAATCACTACATCCTACTATTCACTTAATGTAGTTCGATGTCCAAATGCAGATACATCTTGTGTGTAACTCAGAAGGAGTAAGTGAATTCAATGTTGGGAGATGAAATCCTGGGTCAAATCTTGCCTAAAGAAATCATGGGAGGTCATGACATCCCCTTCATAAGCTAATTTTTCATGAAATAAAAGACTAATAGAAATACTTTAGGGTCATTTTCAAGATCACCCAAACTTTGATGAGTTTTTGGAGAGTGATTTAGATGACATTCTTTCTAAGCCTTGGACTAAGCTTTTTGTAATAGGAATGGTACTTTTGATTCCAAGGGTTCTCTAAATGGGACAAATGGAAGAGCATACACATAACACCCCTTTCTTTTCTAAACAAAATTAGATCAAACAACTATTGAAGACAATTTTTTTATAGAAAGATGAGTTCATTTTTAAGCACCAAATTTGAAAGATTGGGTGTGTTCATTTCACCCCTTGGTCTTGAGATTGTGAAATTTGAAATCCTAACTTATGAAAACATTCACTTAAGTACCTAAATTTTTCATTAAGTACCAAAAACAATATTCTTAATTCATTTTAAAATCATGCCAAAGATGTCTTAATAACATGTTTTTACAAGTTCTAAGTCCGTTGATTACCTATATACCTTTAAGCCATCACCCTAAAAATAAATATGTTAGATTAGAAACATTTTAAATATATTTTCAAAATTTTGTGAAAATCTATGAAACTTTAAGCTAAACTAATATCAAATTCTAAAAATTTAGGAGAAAACACGTGGTTAAAAAAAAATCATCCAAAATGAAGTTCGTACGATGCCAAACCAAGCATTTTAGAATGCCCTATTAGCTCTCAAGTTTTGTGTTTTAAAAAAAAACACAATGACTGATGTTAGTTCTGTAATTGATGATGGTTACACTTACTAACTAATGATAATTATCTAACTAACAATAGTTATACCAACAGTGACCAATGATGGATATGCCAATTGATGATGGTTTTACTAATCAATAATGGTTAATGTGTAAACCCATGACAAACAAAAATGGTAAAACAAAATTAGAAAATCAAATTACAAGAGTTTTAATGATCCAAATGAACATTTTAAAGCTACATAATGATCTTCTTCATGTGTGGGATGTGTTTGGTCCCACTGGACGTGCCATTATGTGAAATGGGAATTTGACTCTAGATAGGATGGTTAGTATTATGTTAGTGAATGAAACCAAATCAAAAACACACTAAGCTAAAATCTTCATGCTTAGTTACTAGGGTGAGCTTAGTAACAAAAAAAATGACAAACATAAATAAAAATTAAGGAATAAAATACAATAATTCCTTCATCTTCCTTAGATTCTCTAAATGCTTTTGTAGTAGTGGCTTGCTTAGCTTTATGCTCATGAAGTCCTTGACAATGGAATCGTGGCTACCTCCATCTCTCCTTAGCACCTTTGGATTGTGGCTTGGCTTGCCTTGAAATAAATTTGGCATGGTAACACTAGTTGCATGAAGCTTTGTAATTAATTATGCATTATAACTTTGCATAATAATGTGTTTTGAATATATTTGAGCATAATAACTTTGCACCAAAATAGTTTAGAAATGGTGTGGTAAGGCCTCCTATTTATAAATTTTTGAGAATGTCTAGAATCAACCTAAACCATCCATCTTGAGATTGAGATGTGTGGTTGAGGATTAATTTAATTTTTAGAATTATGTTTTTAATTATCCTCATCATGGCATTGTAAAAAGGGGTAATTAAGAGAGATTAAGGGCATTTATGAGGAATGGGAGGCCTGAATCCTAATATTTGTGGCATTTATGGCTTAGGGATGTCTTTCTAAGAAATGAGGTCACCTAATGATGTAGATATTCAATATTCATTTCCAAACCTAAGTATTCAACAAGTTTCCATGGAATTATTAATTATGCCTTGATTTGAGTTAATTAGCTCTCAAGCATGTTTAAGCACTTTGTGCACAAATTACTCAAATGGATCATATTGCCTTATTATTGGTCCAAAATTTGATTAGATTGAAATTGGAAGTCAATGTCAGATGCATTAGATCCATTATCCCATTTAGGAGGTTATAAATAGAAAATAACAAAGGCATGTATCTTATGCAAAATATTTGATAAGAAAGAGCAATCCAGAGCACCCAATTGCAAAATTGTCATTTTGACTCAGAATGATTTGATCAAAGTTAGCTAGCCCATAAATTTCACTACCCCATTTAATGATACCCTAGCTATAATTAACACTTGAGTATGTTAGGTTTAAAGCTTTTAATGTGATTTAATTTTTTTAGGCCAAATTGTGCATTTTGGTGAAATTGGCCAAAATCCTAGTTGGAGGTTATTGGTGGCCAGATTTAGGTGTCTATAATGGTAATAAATAGTTGGAAGAGAGGCCTAATTAAGGACCATATTTATCCCCTCCTGACATACCAAAGTATCTAGTTGAATCTCTAGACATGATTGCCCTAAAACATAGTGAAATAGTGGAGCATCCCCTCAAGGTCCTTACTAAGGCATATGAGTTAGATGAAGAAGAGGAATATGTTGAATAATTACATGTACAAATAGAGGAGGCTAAGAAAGAAAAAAGGAAAGATCCTACCTTGGATCTAGTTCTAGCAACCCCATTAAGGAAGAGAGGAGAATAGTGGCTACTATAGGTTCAAATAGCAAGTGAATGGAGACTCTAGGAGCATCAAGTAGTACCTATATGGAGGATCTTAAACCTCCAAAGTACACTAAACCAACTACTACTATGAAATTCAATCTAGAGATAGTTGGATTAGAGAGTGACAATTAGAAAAGCCAAGGTAGGGACTAAAGATTTCACATTTAAAAAGGAAGAGCCATTTGTAGTCCTAACTCCAGTTGGGGGATAATATCTTGATGAATCACCATCCATGAAGAGGACATTGAAATCATAGTTGAGTCTCTTTTAACTCAAGTCAAATCAGGTAATAGAGGGATGAAGCAAAGGATATATAATTTAGAGAAAGAAAAGAAAATTTGGAGATGCAAGCTATCTTATCAGTGCTTGAGGTAATGGTTAAAATTCTTGATGAGTCCTTATTGAACATGTTTGATACATTAAAAATAATTAGTCTAAGGAAAAGTGCATTGGCACAAAAAAATGCAGTGGCTAAGGGTCTAATAACCTAATAAAAATCTTTAGAGGATCAAATAATAGGGTTAATCAACATCTAGGTTGGAAGGTTAATTACTAGGTTTAAGACAATAAGTTTGGGGCATTTGAATGCAATTCTAGGAATAATTTTTGAAAAGATATAGAGTTTAAATGCATGGTCATAAGAACTAAAGATACTCCTAAAAGATGGTGAGGAGATAATTGAAATAATTGAATAGGTACTTGGCACCATGATCACCAACCCCATAAAAACAAGCACCCTTGGCATCATGGTAGATGATGAACTCAAACACAGGGTTACTTTGGTGACTCAAAAAATAAGATGTAAGAGTCAAGGCTAGTCTAGGATAGATAATAATAGGATCCTAGACATGATTCTCAATGCAGGAGAAAGGAAGGCCAAGATCATTAAGGAAGATATGGATAGGAATGATAAGGAGTTAAATAATCTAGATGATAGCAAAGAAGATTGTCTCTTAAGGTCAAATATGGATTTGGGACTCATTAATGAGGAGCATCAAAAGGCTATGAACGTCCTTGAACAATAAGAACAAGTTCTTAGGCACGGGGCCCATTAGCCAGTTAGTTAATATTCCACTTTTGTAGAGCATTTTAACATGTTGAAAATGGAATATTATTTTAGAAAGGCATATGTTGGTTTATTGGCATATTTGCCTCTAGGTTAGTCTATTTAAGAAAAGAAAGTGTATTCTAGAACTTTGTAGAAAAAGGGTAGTTGTCCTTACTTTTTGTACATTTGTATCTTGTAACGGATAGGTATACTACCTTGTCCTCTTATAAAAGGTAGTACTACCATTTTGTAAAGGGAGAGAATTTTGATAAAAAATTGTATACTTTTAGCAATTAATACAATCAAGTAATTCCATAAAGTTTGTCCAAATTTGATGTGTGAATTGTTAATGTGGATTTTCTCTCAATTGTTGGTTCTAAAGCTTGAATTTGAATGGTTTCATGAATTATAATTTCTATCTATGAAATAGGGTTGCTAATTTGTGCTTATGATATCTTATTTGAAGGATCTTAAAATTTATTCATTTCATTTGTTCTATATTCCAATGTGTTAATGATATTTGAATTTGGTAGAAAATATTTAAAGTAAAATCTAGTTCTTACTTATATGCTTTCATATTATCCTTAGAAATTTTCCTAGTGTATGGTGAGATATGATCTTATGCTATTTTTTATTATATACTAGTTAAATGCATGTTCAATTATAATTTAAACTTTGTCATGATGTTTGAGTCAAGGATCAACAATCACACATTCTCTTTCTGCCCTACCCTTCCTTTTGCTCCATTTTTAACCAAATCACTTTAGTATAGATCTCACTATATATATTTATATAGATTAATCTTTAAGATATATCTTTGATAAAAAATAATTAAGATCAAGATAGACACTTCAACATTCACAAGGATCATGGTGGCTCGCAACCACCAATCAACATAAATTTATGGAACAATTAATTTGATTTACCTCTATTTCACCATAGGTAACTATATTATCAAGACCTATTATTCATGCCATGAATTTCCATAATTATAAAATTAATTTTTTTATTTAAACACTAAGAACACTTGTGATACACTTAGAGGCATCAATAGGATAAGCAAATTAATGGTTAACTACAAATGCTCTTGAATTGGTCAACATACCTCCATTTTTTTATTATTATAGGTATGGGTGGATGTTATTCCTATTGATTCCTCTATATGTATAACATGTGATCTTAGTGTTTAAGAACACTTCTCATTTTAGAATTGAAAAAATTCATGGCATGAGTAGCAGGTTTTGGAAAATTATATTCCCTGTGGTGAAATAGAGGTAGAACAATGTTTAACTGTTCCACAAAATTTATATTAATTGATAGTTGGGAGCCATCATGATCCAAATATTTACAAAGTGTAAGTATCTATACTATAATTGTTGAATTTTGATCTAATATTAAACTATAAACTAATCTAGATGAATATTTATAGTGAGATCTAACCTAGGGTGATCTAGTTAAAAAACTAGCACAAGAGAAGATAAGGCAGAAAGGGAATAAGTAATTGTTGATCTTAGATTTAAACATTATGAAAAAAATTTAGTTACAACTAAATATTTATTCATGTAGTATATAGTGTGAAATAGAGTAAGCTCAGATCTCACTACACACTAGACAAACTTCAAAAGATGATATAAAGAAGTAAAAGTAAGAAATAAATTTAATTTAAATTTTTTCTACCACATTCAAATAAAATTTACACATTATAATGTAGAGAAAATAAAATGAATAAAATTCAAAATCATTTGACTAATCTAAAATAATAAAAAAATAGCAACCTTGTAATCAAAGATGCAGCTTAGAATTCATATCAAGGGGCTTCATCAACACAAGGCCCACTAGCCATTTAGAAATATTCTATTTCATAGAAAATTTTGTAATATTCAAAAAATGTAATATTATTTTGTAAAGGAATTTTCTAGTTTTTTAAACAATTGGCCTAGAGGTTAGATCATTTGTAAAACTCTAGTTTATTCTAGAAACTTTGTAAAAGGGATAACTATCCTTTTATACATTTGTATCTTATAACTGACTGGTATGCTACCTTGTATCTTATAAAAGGATCATTATCATTTGTCAAAAAAGGGGGAGTTATTAGAGATAAAATTACTTTTTAAACTTGGATCAAGAAATACAAGCAAGGAATTATACAAAAAATTTCTAGTATTTATTTATGTGTTTGCTATCATGGATTCTCTCTCATCTGCTTGTTCTAATTTCTAGTTTTGAATAGTTCTTATGGATTCTTTGTGTGTACCTTTAATTATAGATTTTTTAACTTGTGCCAATAATAGTTTGACTAAAATTCTTTTTTTTATTTAATTTCCTTTACTCTTCTTACATTTGGGCCAATATTGTTTTCTTATAGGGGTAAAATCTTTAAAATGAACCTAATTCTTATTTGCATTATTTCCACCTTCCTTAAGAGTTTGCTTGATGTATGGTAAGATTTGGGATAAAAATATTTCATCTCATACATTTGTTTTAAGTAAATATCTAGATGATACTTGAACTTTGTCATGATGTCTATAATTAAGATCAACAACATTTCTTTCTTCCCTACCTTTCCTTTTGCTTCCTTTTAACTTGATCACCTTAGTTTAGCTTGTCATCATAAATGTCCATCCTAAATTAATTTTTAATTTAGTTCTTGATCATAATTCACTATTATTTTCATAATTAATACATATTCTACATATATCTATTGTTTGGCCATGGTGGCTTCCAACCACCAACTAATATAAATATTGTGAAACAGTCACTTGTTTTACCTCTATTCCACCAATAGGTAACATGATTACTATAACTTGTAGCTCATGCATTAGATTATTAGGAATTAAAAAAATGAGAAGTGTTCACTAAACACTTAGGGAACCTATGGTAAACATTTAGAAATTAATATAATAATCTTCATCTTTAGTTCTACACACACACCTATCCTTCTCAAACTGGTCTCTAACTTTCTTCACTCAATTAGCCCTCTTCTTGATTTGGTTAGGCCATATGACCTTGATAATCATTGATAGTACCCATATCATATATTAAATATAGTTTATGTGTACCCTATTTATGGTATATAAGACCTTATACATCTCTTCAAATTTCTATCTCTTCACTTCAATATGTAAACTCACTCTAAACAATTATCCCTATTAGGCCTTCTTTTTATACTAGGTTCTTGCTCATACACCTCTTGGTCAGCCATACACACTTGACCACATATTAATTAAATTGAATGGGACTTAATACATGTAAAAAATGTTAACCAAAAATTGCAATAGGTCAGTCATATAATATAGTACCAAACCCCCTTTTAGGCCTAAAAGAGACATAATTCAATTGGGCCTTCATTAGCACACATTAACCTTTAAACATATTAGAACACTCTTAGACTTATAAAATGATAGTAAAAATATAATATTTCACTTTAATAAACCCATAAAAATCTAATATTAGGTTCATGACACCTTTGACCTCCAACCACCACTTGAACCATGCCATTAACACTGTTCATAATTAGGCCTATGCATACCCAAAAAGTTTATCTTGAATAACTTAACCAAAAACATAATGTTTGTCAAAAAAACATGGGAAATAATATTCAAATAATACTCATGACATCATATTCATAAAATTTTTAATTATACCTAACAAATCAAGGAAAAAGTAATCAAACCCTTCTTTGCAAGTAGCCTACTTAGAACTGCCAATAAGCTTCAAAACACAGTCATGGAAATAGTGACATAGAACACCTATATAATAAATCTAATGTAATTAAAATAAATTTATATGATAATATAAAATTATAAAAATAAATTAAGATAATTATATCATAATATCTAATATCAATATTGGTCTTAGAGACCAATCTCATGACTTCACTATAAACAGACCTCATTGAGTTAGATAAGTCAAATTGAGAGAAACTTTATACTATATACAATCATCTCTAAATATTATATATAATATTAAAATGTATTACATGTGTTTAATAAAAAAACCCATGAATTTTTATGCATCCTTAATCCATGACAACACTTCCCTAATCTCATTCTCACTTCTACCTAGTTTTTCTCACTGTCTACACCATTAGGCCTTTTAGTGATAGGTCAACTTGCATGAGAATTTTAACACATTTAAGGTCTATAAAATGATTATAAACTACCATGGACATAATATATAAGTATAAATATTTAACCTCCATCCATTTAACAACTTTGACTTGGTCAACTCTACCTGATATAATATTTTTTTGAGAAATAAGGCCTTTCTTGTAGGGTCTACTTACTCACATGACAAACCAATGCCACATATAGGTACCTATGAGAGTAAAATACATGATATAATCATAAAAATAGGTAATAAAATATATTATAATACATTTCCATCAATATCTTACATATTAGGTCAAATTTAGGGTTTTAGAGAAGGTTAAAACCACCTTACAATCTTCATGATCATTCATAAAGCTTAGCCCCTTATTATAGAAAAAAATTCTTGGAAAATTGATCTAGGAAAATTAAAAATATACCATAAATATATTATATTATCATTCATATGTTAAACATGCCAATGAGTAATTGAAATTTCTTCTCGGGTTGAGAATTCTGCATTCTATGCACATAGGAAACCTCAAAACCACATTCCATGCCTTTATTGCAAATTTTAACCTCAAATTTATAAAAAACACTTAAAAAACATAAAAAACATATTTAAATTCTCATTTATACATAAATACCTTGTAAAATGATCTTGATACCCCATTAGGCCACAATCTCTCTCTTTGTTCTCTAGGCTTTTGACCTGTAATTCACATTATGCCTTGAAATTGACCTTCTAGCCACTATCCATGAACTATAAACCTAACTCACATGATAAAAAAAAATTATCACATTATCTAACACTAATTTTAATACTTCATATGTATTCAAAATAGCTCATGACCCCTCATTAGGTTAGACAAAGTCTAGAATTAGTCTAGATTCATGTTAGGTTTATAGGTCTTACCCCTAAAGGCTTACTCTAAGACACTCATGAGTGATCAAATGAATCATATTAATGATTAAAAATACTCATACATAATCTTATTCTTTTTTTAATCCATATTACTATGACATCATGATCTTTCATGCACAAGACTAGGTATCCTATGCACAAGCCTTCTCAAGTCTCTTATTAGGTGCAAGCACTTGATAAACTTAAAAAATGATATTGAAACATTATTTGATGCTTCTATACCTTAAATGAATTATAATTTTTTTAAAAAAAATCATAATTATCACAAATTTAATAAAATAAAATCACTGTTCAATAACCTCATACCTCATGAATAACCTTTGACATGAATGATAACATCAATGCCAAGACTTAACAATAGAAACAATGATCAACAGACTAACGCACATGGTATATTATCTCATATTTTATATCATGATAAAGATAATTTATGATAGAGGTTTTTCATATTAAATCATGCACATATAGACGTAGTTAATAGATTGATACAAGGAAGATGTCATGATGATGTTTGTGCCATGGTGTTTTGAGAAACATGAAAGAGATAGGCTAATGTAAGAATAAAATATGAGATATCATATGGACATAACATGAGGGATATTTGATCTAGCATTAAGGAATATATTTTTCCCTTGGAACAATATCTTTGACTGTAAACAACCTAATTAACATAGTAGACAAATTTTGATTATAAAAATGTTTTATGCTCATAGGTATTGAGTATGATTGTTCTAAGCATTTGATTATGAACTTCGGGTCATGTATCATAGGTATATATGCTCATTATATCCTATTTATGTTAGGATAAGTTGATCAAGAAATATATAAGTCTAGCAGATAGTAAACTAACACAAGAAGGGTTGTCATGATATAGATGGATTAGATATAGCTTATGGAGCTCAAAAAGATCAGAAGAGATTGTATTATAATGTTTGAATGGATAATGATACATTGGGGAAAATTTATATGAATTTTTGTTATTAGTGTTTTTCTTAAATTCTATCATCTAATGTATTTGAAAGATGTCATTCACTCAGAGGGAGATAATCAAATAATTCATAAGCTTCAAGAGCAGGTGTGTAGTAAAAAGAAGGTATGCAGAATCATGAAGACAAGTTGGATGTCTATGAAGATTAAACATAAAAATTAAGTTAGATATCATTCAAATATATGGAATAAAGGTGTATAAAGGAAGGGAAGTATTTTTGTATACCTTAGTCCATTTGAATAATATCCTTTTTAAATAAGAATAAATGGGATAGCCTAGTGAGATTGAGTCATATCAGTCATGTCAAGGACAAGATGTATGCTATTGTGATCAAATTTCATTTAAAACTATGATTTATCTAAGGGGGAAAATTTTAATATGATTATTAATAACCTATGTTTCAATAAGGTGTAGTTCTAGATGGTAGTTTTTGGAATACAGTTTGTCCTTAATGTCAGAGGGGAAGAAAGTTCAAGAAGGAAGGTTAACTAGTTTAGGGAAGATGTGAGTGATTGGTGATTAAATTATAGAATTTTTTGACATAAATAACAAATGGGGAGTTTTTTTGCATATTTTTTTCATTTATGTCAATCTAATGTCATTTATATCTAGATGAGCATGATGTCTAGATCGACAAGGTGTCTATATGAGAAAGGCTAGTTGCCAACATATGTTATGACAAGCTTATGAGAATTGAAGGCATGTAGTGATTGTCATGAGAGAAAAAGGTAGAAGTTCAAGTGTATTATATCTACTTATTTTATGTTGTGTTATGGTCATGATGTGGAAGGAATAGGTCAAGGCATCAAGTGTCGTGTAAAGCCTTGTCTAGACCTTGTGAAAAGGTATACGTAGTAAATCTTGATGAAATGAACAAGAAAAAGATACTGAGAGGTTGCTTGGAATTTTGTGATAATATAAGTAAAGTATAGTTACATTTTTAATTATTTAAAGGTCAATTATCAAAGATCAAGGGCTTAAATAATCTTCTCATGACCTAGTAATAACATGAAGACACCTTGTGTGAAGGCATGGCTTAGTTTCTTAGTGAGATGAGTGGTCTCAGAAAGGTGAGAAGATATATGGTAGTGGTTGAGAATGGTAATATTTTATATGTCATGATATTGAGATGTTAATCATGATATTGAGGTGTTTTGATCATGAAAAGAGGCATGGAGATCATTTGCTTGAGTAACCTAAGACTAGTCATAATATGAAAAGTACTAGTGAGAAGGTTTGAGCATGGTAATTTAGTGAAATGGATGCATATAATAATAAGAGTTTATATAAGTTTGATTTAAAATTCATAAGAGGCATTGGTGAAATTAGGAGAGTCTCAAGATGAACTTACAGGGGTTGGATCTATGACCCAAGTCTACAACTAGACTAGTTCTAGACCCCACCTAAAATAAAAAAATGTGTTATGAGGTGTTTTCAAGTCCAATAAAGGATGTAAAACATTATTTGATAATTTTAATTGGTTTTATGACATGTATATGATGTTTTTAACTCTTGAATAGTGGTTTGAAAGTTAGTTTCAAGACCTAATGTGGTTTACAGGTTAAGGGCTAAGAAAGTAAAGAGAGAGAGAGATGGTGGCCAAATGAGGTATGAGTTTCAAATTTTAAGATAAGCATGGATAAATGAGAATTTTAAGATTTATTTAATGTTTTTAAAAATATTTTTATGAAGTTTTAGGTTAAATTTTGAAGATTAAGTCAATAAAAACTGGTTTAAGGTCTCAAGTTTTAGGTTCTCTGTGAAGAGAGAGGTCTAGAGATTAGTCTATATGTCTAACATTTTCTACTAGACCTTAGTGTTTTTGTGTTTACATATGTTTAGAAGATCTATAATATTCATATTCATGAATCAAAAGTTATTGAATGTGTCTACATATTGAGTGTTGTCATTGATGTCATGTGTTTGTGTAATATCAATGATGTTAAGAAGGATCAGAAAGAGGTGCTCTTGTGAAGATGCATAGTAAGTGATCATGATGGCTTAAGCATGGTTTAGTAGGTCCATGAGTTCTATATGAAGTCTTGGAACAATGTTATGATGTGACAAGATTATGAGTAGTGTTATTTTGTATTGATATTAGAGATCATCAGAAAGAGAGTGTTGATTGTGTTGAAGTGATTATTGTGATAAGGTCATTTTTGACCAAGTTTATAAGAAACAAGTCTTTTTCGACAAGGTGTATTGTGAATCCTAGTCTTATCTTGGTCAAGGCATGAATAGTGAATATTGGAGAATTGAGAGACATCAGATAAGTGAGAATGTATTTGACACTACGTAAACATTTGTACAAGGTGGATAAAGTTTCATAAGAATTTTCAAGGTTAGTTTATGGCTTATTCATTTGCATAAAGAAAACTAGTGGTTGGTCATAGACATGAGGTTGATTATTTGAGCTTGCTAGTCTACCTTTGAATGATCTAATGGAGTGTTTTGTGAAGATGTATGAGGAATTTTTAGTTTCATGTCTTTGGTGAAGATATTAAATGATCCATAAGTATAGAAGAGATAAGTTTAAGATAATTAATGTCTTTTGTCTTCATGTCTTGTGTGATCAAGAAGGCTAGTTTAGTCTTGGAAAAAGACCTATATGGTTTGAGAAGTCTTGGTAAAGGAGAATGACAAGAGATGTTTTGGATCCTATTTCAAATGTTTGGATATGAGTTATGATCTACATAAAGAGTCTTTAAGGTCTCGAAGTATTATGGTGCCTAGTAGTTTTGTTTCATAGACTAGTTCTTAAGTATGGATATGGCTTATAGATACATGATGAAGTGGTATGTGATAAGGAAACCAAGTGAAAAATTGAAATGAGAGAGAATTTTAAGGAAACTTTATGATTTTCATTTTGTTGATTTTAAGTCTCAACATATGGTATGCATGTTTATGTACTTGTTCTTGAGTGCAAGGTTCTTGAGAAGGCTTGTGCATAAAATACCTAGTCGGCTGCAAGAAAGAGAATGGTGGCTATTTGAGATGGATTAATAGAGGAATAATAGGGTGTATGAGAATATATGAACATGAATCTAAGGCATTAGATCACCTAGGTGTGTTTCAAAGTGAGCCTATAAGGGATAGACCATACATGACTAACATGTAAATAAACTAGTATTAGACTCTGCAAGATATAACTAGGGGTCATGAGGTGTTAACAAGACCTATGAATGATTAAAATAAGTGGTATATCATGTGATAAGTTAATTTAACATGTGAATAAAGTGGAGACTGAAGTAATAATATCTATATGGTCTATTTTTAGGCTAAATATGACCTACATCTCAAAAGCCTAATTACAAAGAAATAGAAGGTGACCAAATGAGGTACAAGGTTCATGTTATAAGTAAATAATTGTAAAATAAGATTTTAAAAAGTTTTTCCATGTTTTTTAAATTATTTTTTTGAATATTTAGGTATTAAGTCGAAGAATAAAGTATGAAAAGTGGATTTAAGGTCTCTCAAGTGCTAAAATGAGGTGTTGCAAACCTAAGAAGGATTTTATCATGCTTTTTGGCTCATCAATAATTTTCATAATATATTAAGTAGCTAATGGTATTTACAAAAATTTCCTAGATTTATTCTATATTAATTATTTTTTGGAATGAGGGTCAATCCTTTATGAATGATTACTAAGAGTGGAAACTAGTCTTTAGTGATTTAAAACCCTAAGTTGAACCTGATATTAGAGATATAATTCAAAAGTGCTTAGAATTTTTTGGGAAGGTTAGTATGATTATTGGATTTTGGATTAAACTCTCTAAGTCACCTATAGGTGTTATTGGTTAAAGAGAGGAGAGAGAATATGATTAATTTAGGCATATTTGTGAAGAAGTTTGTATAGTTCTAAGAAGTTGCATTGACCAAAAGAAGTGAATGGATGGAGGGAGAAGATAAATAATAATATTTTATGTATATGAATATTTTAAGATAATATATATCCTCTAATTAAATATTTTTGGTCTTCTAAGTGAGCCAGTTGCTAACTAGTCTTATAGTGAAAAATGTGTGTTTCCAAAATTGTTAATGTTGAAGACCTTTGCATAGTAGAGTGGTTATCCTAAGTGATTTAATATTATTATTTTTTACTTTTGTGTCTTATTAATTCCTTGGAGAGAGTGTGAAATTTATTTTAAGTGTTTGAGAAGTTGGTCATAAAGTTGCATGTTTGGTCCAGTGAAGACTGAGAGAGAGGGTCATGGTTTGGGTATATAATACCAATGTTTTATTTCTAGACCATATTTTTTTTGTATTTTAAGTTGTTATAGGGAAATAATATAATAATTTTAATGTATTTATTATCATTATAAGTCTCTATGTTAGTCTGTAAAGTCAAAGGCATGTTGACTAGTCCTTAAGATAGAATGTCAGTTTTGAGTAGTCATCTAATAGAGATAAGTTTGAGGTGATTTGCCTAGATTTAAAGAGTATAATGTATATTAATATTATATTAAGTTATATGAAGTTAATATGACCTCATTGATAATAATGAAATATCCTTTTATAGATGTTGGTGGTCAATTTTCAGGACTGGGTTTTAAAGCATTTAGGCAGTTATGAGTGGTTATGTTGCAAAAGTGAGTTTGACAATTTAAGATCTATATTGAAGTGTTTAATGAACCTTTTGATGACCCTAAGGTAGTTTATTTTCCATACATATGCAGTTTTTTCCTATTATTCATTTTTATAGGTTATATGAGCTTCATTTTTGAAGGTAGTGTTTTTAAGGTAATAAGTCATAATAGGTCCTTAAGGCCTAATTGTGATTTCAAGGTGTGAGAGACGGATTTATGACATATTGAGCATAGAGGAGGTGAGTTTAGGTTTTTATATAAGTGTTTTAAATGTTTTAGTTGATTGGTGAGGGCCATCTAGGCCATAGAGTTTCAAGTTATTCTGTGGAGAGGATAAGCCTAATGCATTAGGTCTCTATTAGGCCTAAAATAAGAATGAGGTCTAAGTGTTTTTGAATGACCTAAAAGTGATCTAAATTTGATTTATTTCTATGTGTAACATGTTATTATTTATATTTTAATATTTATCTAAATTGATAAAGTGCTTTGGATGACCAAAAGAGTATGTGAGCAAGTGACTTGTATTTATACAAGGCTAGAAAGGTCAATTTTTTTTTAAGAGAAGAGATGTGTGAATGAATTCAATATCTAACTATTCAGAGAGAAAGAGTAGAGAGGAAATGATGGATATATAACCTCACCATATATTCATGTAATGACTATCTATGTTTCTTAATGAAAGGAAGCATTTAGTGAACTAATAATTGGAATAAGAATGAGGCCTAAGTGGCCTAATTGGCTAGCTGAGTGTATGGATGTTGAAGAAAATAAGATATAACTTTTAAGGAATTTAGGTATTTTATACCATAATGAGAATACATAAAAACCATCATGAATATATAACAAGGTTACCAATTTTTTTTTCAAGGTCATATGACCTAACCTAGTCAAGAAGAGGACTAATTGAGTAAAAAAGGTAAAGGATAGTTTGTGCTTATGTGAGAATAAATTTGAGTGTGATAGAGTAAAATAAGACCATCATCAATTGTGAGAGGAAAAAAAGAGAAAGGTGGATAGGTTTAGAGTGTTTATTTAGTGGGTGATTAAAAATCAAGGGGGTTATAGCCTCCTATCAAGCTGGTGCTTGATAACTTTAGGGGTTAGTACTCCTTGTTGGGTTGGTGTTAAACTAAACTTGATTCATAGTCTTATAGGATGAATTTTCCAAGCTATGTTTTAGTGATTTTTATTCCCATGATGACTTCCCACATATTTGATGTGTTCATGTGTTGTGTTCTTGATTCATACTCATATGAATGATTATAAATGCACTGTTTAAATCACTATATTGGTTATAATAGTTAATTAATGATAAATATATTTGATTAAAAGTTTGAAAAACTATTCATCCCCCTCTTAGTGGTTGTGCTTCCAACAATTGGTATCTTAGTAGGTCCTTTGAAGATTCTTGACATCTTAAAGGTGATTTTAAAAGCACATGATGGCTAAGCAACTACGAAAAGAGAATTAGGAATTGAGATCTATGGACAAGATTATTGAGGATAAGTAATGAAGATATTTGAGTTATGGATTGGTCTGCAATAACAATGTGTTCATCAAGATAAGTTGAGTTTGTTGAGTCAGATTTGAATGTAGTGTAGAATGTTTATGAGAGATATGTAGAAAATGAAAATAGTTGGTGGTGAGCCTAATATGTGTTGAGGTTTGGAGTTGGTTTCAAGAGGCTTGAAATAAGTCTAGGATGCCCCATTGATTCAAATGGAGTGCTCAAGATATGAAGATAAAGGAATCTACGGGGAACATAGTTGAAGTATATATATATGATGAGATCTTATGTGGGGAGTTAGTCCAAGATAAGTGATTTCCATTAATATTAGAATGAGGAACAATGATTAGATTGAGAGAAGTATATGTTTGAGTTCAAGAGCTTGTTTAAGGTGGTTGAATATGCAATAATGTGATTTTCCTATATGCATCATGAGATTGAGTTGAAATTTTTATGTGTTTTTATGATGGTACTAAGTGTAAGAACAAAGGGGGAGATTTTTATATATTCACATTATTCATCTTAGTGTTTACAATATCCAAAGATGTATCTAAGTGTATGAAGGCCAATGATGGTTTGGTTAATATTGAAAGGTGAGCATGGTATTAAGGGGAGATTTGTATTGTTTTATTGAAAATTTGTCCACTTTAGTGGATATGAGCCTAAAGTGATTTGTTATTAGCATTTCATTGATGATTGTGAATTATAGGTCTAATGATCAGTTGGTAGCTTGATAGGTTTTACAAAGAGGGAGAAATAAATTTCTTGTATAAGAAACTTTTTCACTAATTTCAAAGGGGGGAAAGTTCTTGATGAAAATAGTTCACTTTGAGAGAGATAAGTAACATGTTGAGAGAAGTTTGAGAATGATTAGTTCATTTGTGTTTTGCCGTCAATGTGGTTTGCCATCAATAACAAAGAGGGATATTTTTGAGTGTTTTAATTTATGTCAAGAAGAATCAATAAGAGGTGCTCTTGTGAATATGAATGGTAAGTGATAATGATGGCTTAAACATGGTTTAGTGGGTCTTTGAGTTTTACTTGGGGTCTTGGCATAATGTTATGATGTGATAAGATTATGAGTAGTTTTATTTTTTACTAATATAAGAGATAATAAAAAAGAGATTTTTTATTGTGTTGAAGTTATTGTTGTGATAAGGTCATTGTTTACCAAGTTCATAAGAAGCAAGTTTTTTTAGACAAGGTGTATTTTGAAGCCTAGTCTTGTCTTAGTGAAGGCATGAATAGTGAAGTTTGGTGAAGTGAGTGAGATAATGTAAGTGATAATTTCTTTAAAACTATTTAAACATGTTTAAAAAGTGAATAACCTTTTATAGGAGGTTTCAATATCAATCAATGGCTTATTCATTTGCACAAAGAGAACTAGTGGTTGGTCATTGACATGAGGTTGATTATTTGAGATTTCTAGTGTGTCTTTGAGTGACCCAATGGAGTGTCTTGTGAATATTTATGAGTAATTTTAAGTTTAATGTATTTATTGAAGGTCTTCAAGGCTCCATAATTACATAATAGATAATTTTAAGATAAGTAATGTCTTTTGTCTTCATGTCTTATGTGATCAAGAAGGATAGTTCAGTCTTGACAAGAGACCTATATGGTTTGAGAAGTCTTGGTCAAATTATAATGATGAGAGATGTTTTGGATCCTATATCATATTTTTGGATATTATTTTTAAGCTATAGAAGGAGTCTTGAATTTTTCAAATTGGTATGGTGCCTAGTAGGTTTGTTTGATGGACTAGTTCTTAGGCATGGATATGGCTTGTAGAGACATGTTGAAGTGTTATGTGACAAGGAAAATAAGTGAAAAAGTGGAATGATAGATATTTTTAAGGAAAATTTATGAATCTTATGGATAATGTCAAATATTATAACATGACATGCATGTTTATTTACCTTTTCTTGATTGCAATGTTCTTTAGAAGGATAATGCATGGAATACCTAGTCTTGAGCAAGAAGGAGCATGGTGGATCTATGAGATGAATGCACAAAGGTGTAATAAAATTTATGAGAATTTTTGAAAATGAATATGAGGAATTGGGGTACCTAGGTGTGTTTCAAAATGAGCTTATAAGTTATAGACCCAATATGACTAACATGCAAACAAACTAGTCTTACACTTTGCTTAATCTAATTAGAGATCATGATGTGTTCAAAAGACCTATGAATGATGAAAACTAGTGGTATATCATGTGATAATTATATTTAACATGTCAATAATGTGGATACTTTAGTAATAATATCTATAAGGTCTATTTCTAGGCCTAATATGACATGTAGCTCAAGAGCCTAAAGTGCAAAGATATATAAGGTGACCAAATCATGTATGAGGTTCAGGTTATAAGGTAAGAATGGTAAAATAATATTTTACAAAGGTTTTAAATGTTTTTTAAAGTTTTTTGGTGAATTTTTAGGTCTTGAGTTGAATAATAAATCATGAAAAAGTGGATTTAAGGTCTCTCAAGTGATAGAATGAGGTGTTGTAGACCTGAGAAGTATTTTATCATGCTTGTTGGCTTGTCAAAAATTTACATGTGATAATAGGTAGTTAATTGTAGTTATAAAAATATCCTAGGTATATTCTACATTCATTATTTTTTGGAATGATGGGTAATCATTTATGAATGATTGCTAAGAGTGGAAACTGGATTTTAGTGCCGTAAACCCCTAAGTAGAACATGATGTTAGAGATATGATTAAAAATTTATTAGAATAGTTTTTTAATTTTTTTATTATTATTTTTTATTGGATTGAAATATATTATTCACCTTGAGGTGGCATTGGTTAGAGAGAGGAGAGAGAAAAAATTAGTTAAAAGCATATTTGTAAATAAGTTTGTATAGTTCTCAAAAGTTGCATTGACCAAAAGAAGTGAATGGATGGAAGGATAAGTTAAATAATATTATTATATTTACATGAAGGTTTTAATAAAATATATATCCTTTATGTCAGTATTTTTCATTTTCTAAGTGACCCAATCGCTAACTAGTCTTATAGTGAAAAATGTTGGTTTCTAGAATCATTGATGTTGAATACCTTTGCATAGTAGATTGGTGTTCTTTAGTGATTAAATATGTTTTTATGAATTTTGTTTACTATTAATCCTTGGAGAGAGTGTTAAGTTCAGTTAAAGTGTTTGATAAGTTACTCATAAGGTTGCTTGTCTGGTTCAATGAAGATTGTGAGAGAGAGGGTCATGGTTTGGGTATACAAGACCAATGCTTTTTTCTAGGCCATGTTGTTTTTGTATTTTAATTTATTATATGGATTACATAGTATCATTGTAATTTATTTATTATAATTATAATTATCTATGTTAGTATGTAAATTTAAAGGCATGTTGAATAGTCCTCAAGGTAGAATGGCAGTTTTGAGTAGTCATCTATCAGAGATGAGTTTGACATGATTTGCCTAGATTTGAAGAGTATAATGAATATTAATATATTTTAAGGTATATTATGTTCATATTAGTGAATTAATAATCATGAAATATCCTTATATAAATGTTGGTTGTCAATAGTTCATGATTGGGTTTTGGAATATTTAAGTAGTTATGAGTGGTCATGTTGTAGAAGTGAGTTTGAGGCTTTAAGATATATATTGAAGTGTATAATGAAAATTTTGATGAAATTTATGTCATTAAGTTTCCATAAATATTAATTTTTTTTCCTATAATGTGTTTCTACAAGTTATATGATCTTGATCTTTGAAGACAATGTTTTTGAGGTAATTAGGCCTAAAAGGTCTTTGAGGCCTAATAGTGCTTTTAAGGTGTGATCAAAGTATATTTTGGCTTATTGATAATAGAGGAGGTTTTTTTATGTTTTAATATAAGTTTTTTAAAGTTTTATCTCATTATTTAGGGCCATCTAGGCCATATAGGTTCAAGTTGTTTCATGGAGAGGTTAAACCTAATGCATTAGGTCTCTATTAGGCCTAAAAAAAGATTGAGGTTTAAATGTATTTGACTGAACTAAAAGTGATATAAATATGACTTATTACTATGTTTAATGTGTTATTATTTATATTTTAAGATTTATCTAAATTTCTAAAGTGTTTTATCCAATTAAGAGAGTATGTGAGCTAGTGATTTGTATTTATACAAGGCTAGATAGATATATCTTTATAAGAGAAGAGATGTGTGAATGAATTAGATATCAAAATATTTAAAGGGGAATACTAGAGAGTAAAGGATGGATATCAAACATTAACAAATATTCATGTAATTAATATCTATTTTTCTTAATGAAAGGAAGCATAGAGTGAACTAGTAATTGGAATAAGAATGAGACCTAATAAGCCTAATTGGCTGGTTGAGTATATGGATGTTGAAGAAAATAAGATATAAATTTGAAGGAGTTGAATGATTAAATTTATACCATTATGAGAATAAATATAAACTATCATGAATATTTTATAGGGTTACCAAATTTTATTGTCAAGGTCATATGCTTAACCTAGTCAAGAAGAGGGATAATTGAGTGAAAAAGGTAAAGGACAGTTTATGCTTGTGTGAGAAGTAGATTTGAGTGTGATAGAGAAAAATAAGACCATAATAAATTGTGAGAGGAAAAAAATATAAATTTTTGTAGGCTTAGAGTGTTTACTGAGTGGGTGCTTGATCAACAAGGGGTTGTAGTGTCCTATTAATTTGGTTCTTGTTAAAGTCAAGTTGGTACTTGATAAATTTAGGGGTTAAAACTCCTTATTGGGTTGGTGATCAAATAAAATTAATTAATGGTATTATAGGATTAATTTTAAAATTTGTATTTTATTGGTTTTTATTCCCATGAGTTTTTCCCACATAGCTCATGTGTTCATTTATTATTCTCTTGCTTCATCCTCATATAAATGATTCTATATGCATTGTTTAAATCACTATATTGGTTTTAATGGTTAATGAATGATAAATTTATTTGATTAAAAATTTTAACTATAATTCACCCCCCTCTTAGTGGTTGTGATTCCAAAACTACAAAAGTGTTACAATTCAAAGTCACCACGACTAGTTCGTGAAGAAAACTGGGAATTTTAAGTGAATAAGGTACAATGATGAGTTTGAAGCCTTATCTTTTGAATTGAAGTGTTTTATGAATATGGTGATGTTTATTTGGAAATATATGACCTATAAATTATTTTTATAATGATTTATAATCATTATAATAGGTTGAATAATTAAATCCAAAATGGCTTCTCTGGCTGAGTAAGGTATGATAGAGAGAAGGCCAATAGAGTGGTCAACAAGACCAATAGCTACCATTCATTCTTGTGGTATTTCTATTTAGAGTTTATATAAGTATGTTTTAATATAATTTTAATTAATTATAATACCTTGAGTATGTTCTTTCAAGTGACATAAGTTCAATTTTTCCTTGACTATGTTTTGAGGCCAGTTGGCAGTTCTAAGTGGGCCACTACAAGAGAAGGGTTTAAGTACTTTAGACAAAGTTGTGAAGTATAAATAATATGGTGATGACCCTAAGGTAATATATATATTATTTATATATGATTTTTTACCATGATTGTTTTATAAAATGGTTTTTATTCTTCAATAGTCCAAGATAGTTTTTTTGTGCTTACATAGGCTTATTGTGAATAGTGTTTTGAGAAGAGGTTCAAGTGGTAGATAGACCTAAAAGGTGTTATGGACATAAATAAAATTTGGATAAGGTATATTTTATTTTAATATTTATTTTTAGTTTTCTTTTTTTATTTTTTAAACATTTCAACAAAGACAAAGTATAACGTGCTCTAATAGTTGCCTAAATAAATTAGGTCTCCTTAAGGCCTAAAAGAGAATTTGGTCTTATATGCTATGATCGATATATTAAAATTTTTGGTTAGTATTTAAAAAATTATATAATACATAATAAAATATTAATTAAATTTTAAAAATGTATATGGATGACTTAGGTGTTTAAGATCAAGTGACTTGTATAAGAACAAGGCCTAATAGCCTTAATTGGTAATGAACGAGCGTGAAGTGTGAAAATGAATAAAATAACACAAAGAGGAATAGGAGGAGGTCATGTGGAAAATAATAGGGGTGTCATTAATATATAATATAGGGTTTTAATATGAGGATCAATGCCATATGACGTAATCAAGTCAAGAGGATATCCATGATCAAAGAAGGACAAAGGCCAATTTGAGAGGAATAAAAGTGTGTAAATAACATAAAAAGAGGGTCATCATCTATTTAATATTACAACAAGAAAAATATGGAAGGTATAATTATAATTATATGAGTGGGTGATTGGTTAAGAGGTGGATTAGTTAGTGTTGAGTCACTAAGGGAGTTGGTGCTTCCTTACAAGTGGGTGCTTACTAAAGACTCTGTCAAGTTGGTGCTTGATAGATTGGGGTTAGTGATCCAAATTGAGTGGGTGATAAATTAAATTTTATTCATTTATTTATAAGACTAGTTGTCCAATATATGGTCTATGGGTTTTATTATTCATGAGTTTTTTCCACATAGATGATGTTTTCATACTTGCTATGTGTATATTTTCTTTACTATGTTAATATTTCTCATATGGTGATATTGCTTGATGAATGATTATAAGATAAATTGGAATGAAAGTAAAAGTTTATAAGGAGACTTATTCACCCCCGTATTATTCATATTACTTAAAACAAATGTATTATTTAAAATGGTGTGCATATTAACACTTATTCTAATTATTATCCACAAGGTAATGGCCTTGATGAGTCTACTAACAAAAACTTGTTGAGGATCAATAAGAGAACCACTGAAGATAATCAAAGGACTTGGAATTTGAATTTAAAATCATATTTATGGGATAATAAGATCAAATTAAATAGGTCCATTTACAATTCAACCTAAAATATAGTGTATTTAAGAGAAGTTATATTTTCAATCTCACCTGAGCTTCCTAATTTGGAGATAATGCATTAGCTAGAACTATTGGAGAGTGAGCGTATGAAAGTGAGATATGTTTTAGAGTTAGAGGAAATTAAAACTTAGTCCATGATATATTTTGAGATGAATAAAACATAAGTAAAAAAAAACATTTGATAGAAAAGAATATTCAAGGAGATTAAAATAAGGTGACTTAGTTCACAAATGTGATGAAGATAGGGCCAAACCAAGAAGACACAAAGTTTGACTGACTTTGGAGTGGTCCTTACATGATATCAAGATGAAATCCTCACAACACCTTCCAAATAGCCAATATGGATGGTGAATATATCTAAATCCTAGTTAATGGTATTCATATTAAGTGTTGTTAGTAAAGATAGGTTCTTATTTGTACATAGTAGTTTAGTTTTCACTTTCCTCTAAGTGTTATCTTGCACATTTTTTAGTTGGTAGTTGTTCTACTTTTAAATTCCATAAGTTATTATACACAAGTGTTTTAGTTTCTTAATATTTATTTTTCAATTTATTATTTGGTGATATTTTTTTAACTCCATAGACCAATGGTTAAGACTACTAGTCTTTAGTGTTTATCAGAATAACATCCCAATAGGGTTGCTGAGAATGTTTACAAATTTTGCCACCATTGGTCAAAGTTATTTATGTGAAGGTTTTCAAGAAGAATACATTAATTTATTAAAGAATAAATAGGTTATATAAAAAATAATAAAACATTAATAAATCTTAAACCATGATTAATAATATTTCTTAGGTCAAAATTTTGGCAAAAGTTTCTTCTATTCCTCTAACTAGCTAGATGCAAGCTAGTAAGGACAATTTTCAAATGTTCATTTCATAAAGGATAAGAAGAGTTATTTATAATGGTATTACGGGAATATTTTTTAAATTATTCCCTAAAAATTATGTTAAATTTTTTTAAATTTTTTATAGGATTAACTTTATTGATAATAATTAAGAAGGAAAGGTGCTCTAAAACCCTTCTTAAACCCTAATAGCTCAGTTTAAGATGTGATTGAAATTTTGATTTTTTTCTAAAAATTAAAAGTTATTTGATATATTATGGGGAATAAATAAACTTATTAAATCACTATAAATGAAATTTTTAAGTCAAAAAATGGAGAATTCCAAAGGCATAGGTTGTAGGGTTTCAAGCAAGCAAGAGAGATAGTCATAAAAGACATTTTTTGAGAGGTTTAAGTTGTTTTTTGAGAATATACAATGGTTTTAGTGACTTTAGGGTATATTAAATTTCATAATTAAAAATTATTTATTTATTTATTCCCAATATATTTCATTAAAATTAAAAATCTCAAACCTACATGTATTCAAAAATGAGATTATGTAAGCTAGGAAACACCAAAAAGTACATATTTTGAGTTTTACTAAATGAAATATATTTAAATTTTACATGTAGTTATTTTTTTTTTAATTTAATGTTTAAAAGTGGTTTAATGTCTGTAATGTATCTTAGGAGAGACAAAATAATAGAACACATGTCTATTCATGGAAGAAATTAGAGTTTTTTCACTATTTTGCTCACACATGGAGTTATAAATGAGTGTTTCAGATCATTCCAAGGGAAAAATATGATTTTATAGGATGTAAAATTAATTTAAAGGTATTAATACATTATTATATAATTAAAACCAATTCAAAACATGTTTAGATCAAAGAAAAACATTTGTAGGTCACCCTACAGGAAAAAAACATACACTTTTTGTGAATTTTTGTTTGAGAGCTTGGTGAAACATTTTTGATATTTAAAAAAATTTATAAGTATTCCCAATTTATAAGTATATAATTATAATATTTTTTAGTTTTTTTAATTCTTATAACTCATTTTAGACCTTGAAATCTAAATTAGGGTTTTTTTAGACCTAGAGAGCAAAAAAATGGCATTTTTGGAAGTTGTAAGTGGAATTTGGAGATAAAACCTTGTTTTAATGTATATTAAATGACATTTATTATGTTAATATCATATTTAAAATAATTATATATTAAAAAAATTAAAATTCATCAAGTTCCAGGTTCTCATGGTGTATTCAAGAAGCTTGCCAAAACCACATAAGATAGATATGTCCAAGAAGAACTAGTATGGAGAGATATTATTGTAATAATCAAGTGAAATATTATTAGAGATATTTCATGAATAATTCAAAAAATAAAAAATTATATCTCTCCCACTTATATTCCAACCTTGAGGAAGAAAACAATTTGCAAGATCAATCAATACATTGTACTCTCAACAAGCTTGCCTAGTCAAACATATGCCTTCTTTGCTAGGTCGATATAAATTAGAGGCTAAGTGTTGGTTTTAAATATTAAATAAAGGTTAATAATTAGTATCCATTAATTAATTAATACCTTATCTCTATAATATGCCCCATTTGGGATAAATTTATAAAAAGTCAAGCAAACAAGAAGTCTTCAAGGAGCCCTAAAAAGGTGGAGAAAGAAACATGTAAGAGTAGAGAATTTGAGTTGATGTATTGGTTAATAATTGAATTAATATTTTCATGGAATATAATCCTCATACATTCGACATGAAATCTCTCTCCTACTATGCCCCCTTATAGCTAATTTTATAAATTCAACAAGAAGAGTCATGAATGCAAGATGCAAGTGAGATAACTAAAATCAAACTCTAAATGCAAGTGAGATAGCTTAAGTCAAACTCCATGATTAAATTGAGATAAATAAATTAAATATTAAATATTTATGCAATATAAAAAAGATTTCAATTAAATTTTAAGGAGTTAACTTAAGATGATCATTTCTTCAATACTCAACCATCAAAGCATGCATGAGACCTTTGAGTTTTCAAACATTAAAACAAGATTCTCTCTCTCTCTCTCTCTCTCTCTCTCTCTCTCTCTCTCTCTCTCTCTCTCTCTCTCTCTCTCTCTCTCTCTCTCTCTCTCTCTCTCTCTCTCCATATTACAAGAAGAGAAGTTTAAAATTATGATATGCTACCTATTAATTTTTAATTTGAATATTAAGGTGGTGGTTGAGTTAAATTTTTAGTTGAAAGAGTGAACACTGACTACAGAAGGACTCATTCCTAGTTTGAAGCTACTTATATTCTACCTCATTGCTTCCTTTCCTATAAGTATTTTCATTTTGAGAAGTTTATGATCAGGTTACAATTTTTTTTACATAAAATATACCAAAATTTTGATTACATCACCTTTGAATCAATAAGGACCTGATTTTTCCTTAATTTTCAAATTGTTCATGAAGTGTGTATCTTGTGTCCATTAATGTAACATAGTGAATGATTATTTTTCCTATGTTTATGTCTAAAATTTTAATATTTATGAAGAAAATAATAACTCTTTTAGGTAATATAGAGTGTCTAAGTTTGATTTATACCTAATATTGAAGTGAATTAAACCATTGTTCATTCCTTCTAAGCTTGAGTGTGTGTGTGTGTGTGTGTGTGTGTGTGTGTGTGTGTGTGTGTGTGTGTGTGTGTGTGTGTGTGTGTAGGCGCGTGCGCGCGCGTGCGTGTGTGTGTGTGCGTGTGTTTGTCAAGACTTGTGTATGAAATACTAATGCAAGAATCATTGTATGAAGATGAAGTTAATGTGTGAAAGTTATTAATCTTAAAAATTATGTAAATTATAGTCATAATTTACCTTAACAATGGTACATCACCCTAAATTTTCAATTTTATGTTCAATTCTAGTTTGAGCAGTGCTCCTTTTCCCCTTTTCCTAGTCAATAAAGCATAGAATTAGATTTAGAGAGAAGTGGGTGAGTGTACCAAAGGGAACCAGAAATTCATCTGTATATTATCTATAATGCAGGGTCACCAAATAATTTTATATTTTACATTGTATAAATAAGAGTGAGAACAGGCACATGTTCTTGCAAGGGTGTACTTCTGAGTGATAACATGTCTTAAGAATAGTCTAACAATTTTCTCTAGGGCTATGGTAACAAGATTTAAAGATTTCATTCATGAATTTTTTGGAGGTATATTTAGATTTTGGGTTGTATTATAATTGTTTAAATATCATCTCTTAAATTTACATTTAATAATAGAATGGTGTCAAACCATATGCATTGCATTGAACCTAAAGAAGTGTTTGTTTTTAACAAATTTTAGTGTTCTTATGGGTCACATCATATGCAGTGATGAGATCTTAGAAGACTAAGATAAAATTGTATTAATTTTAAGGATTACACCTCCAAATAGTTTCACATAGGTTCACACATTTCTATTAATATAATATAATATAATATGCAAAATTCATTAAGGATACATAACCATTTCTACACTATTAGAAAATATATTACACAAAGATATAAAGTTTGAGTGGACATAGGAATTCTAAAAAACATTTATTGATCTCAGATAAAGGTTAGAAACATTTCATAGCTTTTTTTCCTAATTGGAAGAATCCATTACATGCACATGTGGATGAATCTAGTATCATAGTAGGAGTTGTATTAGCACAACAAAGGGATGATGGGTTGGATCATCCCATATATTTTGCTAGTAGAAAACTATTGGAAGAAGATTAAAATTATATGACTAGAGATAGAGAAACCTTCAATATTTTTTTTGACGTAAAAAATGTTAGGCATTATATTTTGACCACATCATTTGATATTTTAATAGATCAATAGGTATTGTGATATTTAACAAGACTATATTGGGTGGATGGATATTTAGGTGGCTAATGTTGTTTCAAGAATTATAATTTAGAATCAATGTGAATCAAAGTTGATAGAATGCGGGACCAAATAATTTGAGTAGGATCTATAATGGAGAAGAACCAGAGGAATTTCATGATGAATCTCAAGAAGTGTACTTATTTAGAGCCCATAAAATCCATGATAAAATGGAGAACATTGAAAAATTACTAGAATAAAGAAATGGTTCTTACACACTATGTTGAAAGGGATATAAATAAAATGGTTACACGAGTCATTCCTTATAGACTCATTAATGTATTTATATATAAAACTAGATAGGATGATGTGCTACACATGGTAGCCATAGAACATGAGCGACCAAAACATCTTCAAGAGGTAAGTCAAGGAGTTATAGGAGGTCATTTCATATGATAAACCACTATGAGTAAGATATTGTAAATTATTTTTTGGTTTCTAAAATTATTTTAGGATGAGAATAGGGTGATAAAAAATTGCAATGTTTGACAAAGAATGAGAAAACTGAATCAACATGATGAGATTTATTTGGTTATAATTATAGTAGAGAAACTATTTGAATAATGGGGAATAGAATTTTAGGGCCTGGAAATCTTCCAAGGAAATCCATTCATGTGAGATACATTATTACTATGATAAACTATTTCAAATAGTGGGTGGAATTTGTTATGACACCAAGATGCAATGAAAAGGATGTCAAAAATTATTATATGATAACATCCCAACATGGTTTAAATTTTTGATTAAATTGGTTAGAAATAAAGATGTATGAAATTATAAATGCATCATATCTATAAATCAATCCTATCTTAGATAAGATAAAGCATACCTAAACTTTTGATTAGAAATAAATTTGTTAAGTGGGAGTATGACCAATATGGGGGTTTGTTAAACCCAATTAGGGGTTCACTTGTCACAATACACCATGATAGGAAGGGTTCAAAATCCTAAATCCTAGCATAATCATGCAACAACCCTAAAAGAGTCTTAGGTTTATTATATCACTCTATTATAATAATAATCAAATAAATCTAATCTAATTCTCACCGAAACTTGTTGCACAAAATGGGGGTTATAAACAATAAAACAAGCTAAACTAAACATGAAAATAAGACATATACTCACATTAATTTATATTAAATCCTAATGCATGAGAGATAAGCACAAATTCATTATTTATCTACTCTTATAAAGGAGAAATAAAGTTAGGAATACTTACCTTCAAGATGAACTCATCAAGCCTCAATCTCTCCCTTGGCTAAGGTGATTTACAAGAGATTATTATGGTATGTAAGGATAATAAAGATATATTAGCTCTAGGATACACAACCTATCTATGCCTCCAAAAGACTTATCCAAAATACAAGATTCATATATCCAAAGAAAGTATGGAACCCTAAGCTTTATTCCTTAATCATAATGGTTAATAAGTAGATGTTCATTCACACATTATTATTCAATAATTTATTTTCAACATGTTGGAAATGAACTTGTATATATAGGTAGATCTTGCCCTAAAAAATTCCATAAATTTAAATTATAAAGGGTTAACCCAATCAAATCTATATGTTTTTTTGGAGATAAATCATTAGGTCCCAAGCTGGGTCGATCGAAGGGCTAGCAAGCTCAAAAGTGAAAAATACCCCTTAAGAGTATACAGTCGACCTAGGAAACCTAATATAATCGATTACCCAAAAGGGAACAAGGTAAGGAAAAGGAGGGTAAAGCATGAAAAATTACTTGAATGCATAAAATGGATAAGAATAAGCTTAGGGTAAATGGTTTTATGAGACATGTATGTATATGGAAAGCGACAAAAGGGACAACAATCTTACGAAGCACCAATGGTCTGCCCACACCATTCTTGGTGCACCCTTTAAGGTGTACACATAGATAGATTGAGACTTGATAGGTTCTTATAAGATATAAAGTGTCAATAAGTGATAAAACTTTGAAAATATTATGTGTATATATATGCCCCATTCGAAGCTCATCATGTGTCATGTAAGTGCAACATGAGATGGTACTTTGGGATAAAACATGATAACACATAATATTGATGATAAGTAAAGTGTAGTAAGTAAAAAATAAGATAAATGAAATGATATAAGTGAAAAACACATACCTTTATATACCTTAGTGATGTAGATAAAGAAATAGACTGTAATAGAAATGCAGGCATCCATTTTAAATAACACTATGTGAACATGTAGAAGTTAGTGCAAAAAAAAGCCAAAAATAATTTTTTTTGGAAAATAAACATATAGTAGTGGAAAATATTCTCTACATAATCATGAATCCAATGTATTTTATGCTTTGAAAAATAGATGAGTAAAAACAAAAACATAGACAAAACAAGGTTTCTACTTGAAAATAATTGAAAATTTTGAATTTTGAAAAGTGTTTTTAATTAGGGGAAAAGAGAAGTCATTTGTTATTTTGACTTGTGAAGGAGAGAAAAAGAACTTTGGAGATAAAACAAGCTAGGATGGTGAGGAGATGATAGACTAGATGAGAGGGACACCTAGAGGCAATAATAGGTGCACTACAAGTATGCAACTATGAATCTTAAGCCAATTTTTGACTATTTTAGTGATTTAAGTGTATTTAAAAAATAATAATTTTTAACATTTATAAATGTTAGAATGAAATGAAATTAGATTTTATAGGTAAAAAAACCAATATGGGAAATGGGTGTGAAGGAATTAGGTAGAAAACTTCCAGAAGGCACTTTTTAAGGAAAATCCTAGGGGTCAGTAGTTAAAGATAAGTAGGTCAACCTAGTCGACCAAGTAGGATAAAAATAAGAAAAAATGACACTACTGACCTAGTAGGTGTGTGTCAAACCTATATGTTTTATAGACTAATGAGCTAGTATAGTTTTCTAACTAATCTAAAAATTCGAGTATGACAACTCATTACTAGGGAGGGTAAAATAAGAGGGTTAAATCAAATTTTTGAGTTAATAAGGTCAAAAATAGGGAAATTTTGGTCACACTAGGTTGACCAATGAACTAAAATAATAAAAAAATGCATGTAAAAGACCAAAAGGGGGAAAGAATGGTCTAAAATGACCAAGTGAGGGAAAAAATTACTGAATAGGCTAAAAATAAGTAAAAATGAAAAAATTGATGAAGTTTAGGCTTGTTTTTAATTAAAATTTGAAAAAGAATGTATCGAGTTTATACATGAAATGGAGGATCTAATGCATCTTTTATTGTTTCTTGATTACAAGGATGATAGAGGTTCTAGTGACTAGTGAATGTATCATGACTACAAGATTTTTTAGAGTGATTAATGATTAGGGATAGAGATAACTAGTATTTATAGGCCTAGGAGGGATAGATGATATATTTAGGATTCCCCTGAGTGGAAATTTGTTGGTCATGTTCCTCAGATGTTAGGAATGACTAACTAACACCTTTAAATTAGAGGTAGAGGGGAACATAATAGAGATGGATATCACTCTAGAGGATGTCCATGCCATCCTAAGGCTACTGATAATAGGATCATTAGGGACTACAAGGATACAAGACAACATGGAGGAGAGGAGAGCCTTAGCCATATGGGATACAAGCTCAAAGATTATATTGTGAGGAGAGTTAACATGTTCAAAATATATACATCAAAAATTTTAGATATATGAAAGGCTATGATAGGGATTGTGACATAATGAGTGCTATTTCATAAGTCATACAATAAAGTACCACTATTCATGGTAGCCTTGAGTAGGATGATCTTAGAGGAGAGAGTATTATATGAATCTAGGTCCAACCCATACATGATATGTATAAAGTGTTAGTTATAGGTCATAAGTTGATAAGATTGATCATATTGATGATGGATTGGATATATGAGAGGTTTCCCATGTATCATCTGATTGGGTTACCCCATGTAGTTGATGATAGGTTGCCTTAGATACAGAGATGGAGAGAGGACTAGGTAGCATAAGCCATGCCCCATGTGTTACTTCTAAATTCAATGAGATATAAAAACATAGTTTGGAAACCATATGGGCACATAACAACTACATGGCCTAACTGCAAGATAGTTGTAATAGCTATAATGAGGATGGAGGTGGTCAAAGACTACACTTAGTAGAGAGAGCCATACCTAGTGGTATAGATACTAGGATAGATGTGCTTACCTCATCTAATAACACTAATATTGATGCTTGAGTAGTGGGATTAACATATGAGAGATTCATGGGGGAGAATAGGACTAGGGTTGCTAATGGTGAGGTTAACAATTAGGCCACATCATGAGCGACCATGGACTAGGTGAGCACAATAAGGAATAAAGTCAGAGGATAAAGGTACAAAGGTAGTAGCACTAGAGATGTCACTACCAGATCTATAGAGGTATGGGTAGTGAGTATCAAGGACATGACATTGATAAAGGTAGGAGTAAGAGAGAGTGGAGACTAATGTCATCCCTAATGAATCATAAGGTGATCTAGAGGAGAGCTAGATGATAGAGAGGCCACTCAAGTGTAAGCTAAGGTGGACATGAGCCATAATAGATAGATTTGTGTTGAGGTGACCTATAGAGTAGGTGTTAGTAGGCCATATAAATGGAGAGGTTGTGCTAGGTAGTCATGTAGATGGTGAGACCATAGTGGCCAAAATATAGACATGTAAGAAAGATGGATTAATTATTTATTAAGATTTTACTTTGAAAAAAGATTAGAGATAGATAGATATTTTGAGATATAAAAGTGATATAATATTTATTTAGGTGTGAATTTGTAGTTGTAGCTAAGTATGAAGAGGATATATGTGGGTCCCTTGTGAGGAGAACCATCCATGATGTCTTGGATGAGACACTATAACTGTATGACCCTATTGCATTAGAGGATCCTAGTGTACCATCTACCCCAACTAAGGCAAGCTAGTTTAAATTAGCTAGAGAGGAAAAATGTAGAATGAACATAGAGAGAGGATGAATCCACCAATAAATATGGGTGTAGGCATGATATGGGCATGGTAGGCTCTAACAGAGGAGAGAGATACACATCTGGATATAGTGATGCAAATGACATAGGCACATATAGTGACCCTAACCTAGCTAGTACAATCATAGGCACATGTAACACACCTTTAAGGATAGGTAGAGGGACTTATATATTAGATTACCTCATTATATTCATACTATGTGGAGGATTCAGATCAAGGCTTTGATAGGAAATGTGGCTAGGCCACGAGAGAGATAGGATGGAGTGTAGCCATAAATATGGCACATTGTATATGGTTGTACTTGTATTAAAACTCATGATATATATATATATATATATATATATATATATATATATATATATATGATGTATCATTTTGGCATATTGATGTTAAATGTGTATGTTCATCATTATGGTTGTGGCTATGGATGCTTTGGATATATTTATTTCTAGCACATGTATTTAGCTATCGTTGTATATTCTATAAGAAATAAATGAGATGTGGTTTATTTTCTAGGATTATGTAGAACACATGCATGGTTACAAAGAAATAGGCAAAAAGGATTTGGTAAAATATAATAAATCAAAAATGTACTACACACTATTTCAAGTTGGGAAATTTGTAATAGCAATAAAATTACTAAGTATAAAGAACCAAAAGAGATGGTAAAACAAGATGGTAAAAAGAAATTTGTTTTTAAACCAAAGTAAAATATTTTTGAAATAAATTAAAACAAGTAAAATCACACTAAATCATGTTGGGAAGTATGAAAAAAATGCAATAAAATGGAAGGTATGTAAAAGGGAAAAAATGGTATAAAAACAAATCAATTAAGTCAATCAATCATACTAAATCATGTTGGGAAGTATAAAAGAAAAAAAAAATTGGAAAAAGTTTAGTCGTAAATTTGTCACAATAATTCAAGCTGGGAAGTATGAAAAATCTAAGAAATAGTTGGATTCTTACATGCACTTAGAAAATAAGAAGATAAAATTGAAAAGAAAAATGAAGCAAGCATAAAACATAGTAAATCAAGCTGGGAAGCATGTCAATGACATGTAACATACTAATCAAGCACATTTTATCTCTTATTTGACACATGTAATTTTGATGGTGACTTGGATATAGGAATTTTTTTTGAGAAATGTCAGGTGTTGTCACTTGGATTTTCACCCTTTGAGAAGATGTCTCAGCTTTCCTCATCCAAGTGACATAAATGGAACACCTCTAGGCTGTGGGTAGTCTAAGGATGAGGTGAATATCTCGATAGAGATATCTCCCTTGATGTACCACTTTTGGATCACTACTAAACCTATGTTTTAAGTAAAAGAGAGAGAGAAAACTAAAAGTAAACTATCCTAAAGGAGGTGATACACAAAAATGATTGATGACTACCAACTAGCTGCATGTGACACATGAGACGAGGCATACACTTCTCTAATCTGAATCTTCTCATATTAGTATTTCATTATGAGGTTGTAATGAATGTTTAAGCTAAGAGGGATAAACAAGAGGCATATAATGGCATTATTTGAATAGAATAACTCACTCAACCTTGACACATAAATAAAACACTTCATATGACCTACAAGAAGAAGATTTTCAACTGAAAATAGGTGAGAGAATGAGATAATAATGCCAAATAAACAACAATCATCACTAAGCAAGATTAATAATATAAGTAAATAAATTATGAAAAGTCATATAAGAGGTAAAATTAGTAGTCTTATTTATACATGGAATGTAAATGAGTAGGGCTTTTCCATACTCATGTGGAACATAGTTTACAAAGGGCCAAAATGGCTAATTCTTATAGAACTTGAGAGAGAGAGAGGATAAGAAATAAGTCCAAAGGTCACAAGGAAACTTGTAAATCTAAGAAAATGAGTTACATGTGCATACGATAAATTGAAACTAATCAGGCAAAGGTAACAATCACAAGTGTAACCCCAACTCATAAAACTCTTGAAATGTGGCATAGGAGTTCTCGATTTGCACAAGGAAACTACCTTCATAATTCACCCCTATTTGAACATCCCAAAATTGACTAGGTATAGGTTTAATAATTATAATAAGAGGTAAGTATTTAATACATGCTTCTCCATGCATTGGTTGCATTCCTAGTCATCTAGAATCTTTTAGAAGTGAGCCATCATTTCCTGTACTCAAAGGTAACTCTTCTTTCACACACCCCTCACACTTGGCCTCAAAATTATCTTCACTTTTCCATTAAAATACATTAATGGGAGTAAATTATATTTTTTAAGACCATCCATAGACTTAGAGGCATCATGGACACCTTAAATTCAATTTACTTGAATCTTTTCACCCTTCTCACTACCATGTTTAGTATGATAGTTATAATTATATGTGATGATAGCTCCTATTGAGGAACCTAGGAGTTGTTATGAATAAATAATTATCATGATAAGTTATATTAATTCTCAATCTTTCCTCCCATGTGATTGGCATCTTTAGACTCTTCCTAGAACCTACAAAAACACAAAAATTATTAATAAAAACCTATTTTGTACTCCATATATATAATTCCATATATTTAAAAGTATGGGAAGTATCATAATATATTATCATAAAACATCCAATCATCATTATAGGCAAACTATGCTATTTAGGTGTACTAATTGCTCCATTTTCTCAAACTAGTCACTAGTAAGGGTTTTGGTGAGACTAGGCCTATTTTACCCTCCTAATCTTCATTCATAAAGATGGGATATTTAATTTGTAAAAAAAATCAACAAGATAAATATATAGTACCCCTATCAACTTCCCCAAAATCATTGAGTCTCCATTAAAACCACTAAGGGATCTCTGAGCACTCAAAGCTACCTTATCAAGCTTTTCATTTCATTTACATAGGCATAGTGTTGTCTCTAAGCTCAAAAATGAATTCCTTATGATTTATATGAAAATTAAGAGATTTATCACCTACACTATGATCCCATAAGCATGTTACAATAGGTTGTAATCAATAATGAGGCTAGAAGTGTAATTGACCTTCCAGTTGGAAACTAAGAGAAAACCCTACCTAATAGGATTGACAATAACATTTGTGGTCTAGACCACCCTATTGAATTTCCTCATTTTGTGATTATTTACTCATGTTTTTATATATTTTATCCCTCTTAATACACCTCATTGAAATTTTTAAACAACACCCTTCTTTCCAAGACTGTAGGGTTTGTGTACAAAGGGAGAGCCCTCTGTCTGAGATAATATAGAGGAAAATTCTCCTATTTTATAATACCAAATAATAATTATATTAGATTATATATTTTTTAAATACCTTATTCACAAAATTTCATCCCTTTTTCATCTCATTTTACCTTCCAAAAGCACTAAAAATTGAGATAAACTGTGAGGAAAGAGAACTATGTGTAGGCCTCTACCATGTGGACTTTGTGATGATTGACTGGAGCCTCTATTTATTATATGTACATAGTTATAATTTAATTATTATTATTTATTTATTATTAATTTTTTTTAATATTCCTCGTCACTTCAACATCCTATTCTTTCTCCTCACACTTGACTGGTCAAGTCTGAGTTTTACTTTGACTATGTTTCCTATTTTCCTCACTCAAGGGTGAGCCCCAGAGGTTTCTTTACATGGATTAGGATTTGAAAATAGTATATAATCCTTTATTAAGAATTAAAAGTTTAACTTAATGTATTATCTTATCCACCTCACACCTTGGGGTTACAATACTCTTAATACAAGTCATAGGTAGTTGATTGCATTACCCTACCCTTTTGATCAAAGGAGGATTCTTAGAGGTGATCATCCATGTTTAAGTCTTGGGTAAGTGTATAAATATCCTATTAAGGTGTTTATAGTTACACCAATTCATTTTACTACTAATCCATGTCATGTCCATACCTTCAACTATTTTGTTCTAGCTACTGTCACCTCTCAGTCAGTTGTAGGTGAGTACTTTGGAATATAGGGACACATGTAGGTGTATATTAGGACCCAAAATAGTTTATATAATTTTTTTTAAATTATTATTTGGATCATTAATTACATTTTCACTATTTTTAACCATTTAACCTTGATGGCTTTTTCTAGGCTACTAGCTTGGAACACAAAGGTCATTCAAAAATTCTAATCTTGTAGATAATAGTGAAGCAATTTAATGATCAAATAACAACTTTGAGGCCCCAAAAAACTATCTTACATTGGTCATATACCTTCCAAATTTTTAAAAGTTAATTATCTAAGTAGAGGATACAAGATAAGGTCATTATACGAATCAGAAGTACTTGTAACCCTGTTACAAGATATCAACATAACATCAAGGTACTCTATTTTGCACTTTTGGGGATTTGATCCCTGAACACTATCATTTGATGTTATATGGTGATATATAATTAAATTTAGAAATTTTACACCAAAAATGGGTCTACCATGATAAAAACCAACATTATATGACTCCAAGGAAGGTTCCAACTTGTTGTAATCTCCTAGGTGACATCTCAACTCTCTATTAACAACTGTAGGTGGCCATTCTAATGTACATGTAAATAATGGATGATATTATGAATAGGATGCATGTTTTATTGGTTTAAATGAGGATTTAACCTTTTTAAAAATTTCTAAAAATACTTTAATTACTATTAAAACCCTACTCAATTCAAATACTCCTTTTTAGCATGCTTAATTTCCATGAAGACACTTAAAAGTATTCTAAGTTTCACATAGACAGTAATCATGAAATGGTCCATATACTATAAGAGTTTGATTTCATGGTAAATTTATCTCATATCATGTTATATACATTAAAACTCATTAATTTTTAGATCTTCAACAAGATCACACACCTCATTTTTAATGTTCAACCCTATTATATGACCTGTAGGTGCATGCTAATGGGAGGAGACTGAGTGTAGAAAGAAAAGGTTTCCCTCATGATAATTATATGATATTTTATGAACTCACATTTATAAAACATGTGATAAATATGTTTCCATCACCATAGGACTCTCTTTCACTCTCTTATGAACATGCCCAAGCTTTAACACAACTCATTCAGATGACTGTATATGACAATCTTGAAGCAAATGGCTATATAGTATGTCTCTTAACTACCAATCCATGGTTATTATATTTATGATGAGTTTTAATGGATAATTTAATATTATGAGATTATAAACATGAATATAAACCTATCACCATCCCATGTAATCACTACCAAAGCATGAGGATCTTGAAAATGGTGGAATCCTACCTATTACATAGAAAAGTGTCTTCAATTGCAACCTGAGCTACTTGGCTTATCCAAATAGTTTAAACACTAAAAAAAGAATGGATAAAATTATATGAGGGATTAAACATATTATACAATCAACATCACTAGTTAGATTGTATAGAATCATCCAAACCAAAGCAAAACCTATAAGGTGAAAAAATTAACAAGTAAATTGGATAGGATAACTTCATGATAATGGTGTATAAATAATAATACACTATTATTTGAATAATTTTTATGTAAATTAATCTCTCTAATTGTTATTTCATCTCCCAAAAGTGTCTGGACTGAAACTTCTCTAACTATTTATATTGAGCACAATCCTACTGATAGGTTCTATATGTCTAGAAGGGAGAAGGAGAAGAATGGTTTTACCTAAAAATAGCACTTCCAAAATATTTAAATAATTTAAATGAGTCCAAGGAGTATTAATAGTCATATCAAAACCTTTTCTCATATATCACACTCCCTCATGGGTTGTACAAGTGCCAAACATAATTTTAGTTGATTTCCTAATTTTTAGCTAACTAACCTACAAGTTTCAGATGAAATGACATTATTAATAGGAAATATGATTTATTATATGTTTTAAAGGAAAATATGACACTTGGACACATTTAAAACCATGACACTTACATTTATGACCCCTAAATGCCTACTAAGTGACTCAAAATGACATAAATATTAAAAATGACCAAGACCAAGGCTAATGTGATATGAAATGAAATCAAATGACCTATAATAAACCTTATGACATAATATTAGACCCATTAACACATGTAAGGTTCATTTTTTAACCTATAGGGGTCATAATTTGACCTATAGGGTCAAATTTGTTCAACAAATTGGTGATTCATAGGGGTAGCATGCCTTCTATATTAAAGATTAGTAGACTTATTAGTCCATAGGGATTAGGGACTCATCTAAAGTTTGAAACAAAATAAGAGGACTTTGATAGTTTATAAAAATATTTAATTAAGATAAGACCAATTGACTACCTCAACTACATAGAATAAAGGACATACACAAAACAAATCAAAAAACTAACAAGACACACACATGTGCTCAAAGCACTTAGGTAAACCAAAAAAATAAACCACTATGTACAACTAACAATTAAACATACCTCCCTTTCCAAGATAAAAAGGAAATTTCCTTGCATCTCCTTCTTCATGAGATGAATCATAGTGCTGAGCATGTTGCTCTTTGGATTATATAATTGAAAGATCAAACCTATTTCATAGAACTTCACTTGATATGCTCTCAAGTAGACCATATTTGAATGGGTCTCCAATGTGTTGATGCTTCTAATTTTACCATAGGTTTTCTTAGTATTGAAGAACACTTCTCATTTTAGGATTTTTAGAATCCATGGAATGAGTTGTAGTTTGTGAATATTTAATGATTGTCTCTAGTGGAATAGAAGAAAAGTATGAAAATTGTCCACAATATTTATTTGATTTAGTGGTTGGGAGCCACTAGGTTTTATACTATTTGAATACTTAATAATTATGAGGATTCGGTAGTTAAAATAAATGATTATTAACAATTACCTCTAAGATAGAGTGAATCTTAATAAAAATAAGAAAAATGAAGGGTAAACAAGAAATAAATGTGATTGTAGGTTTCATCTCAAATATTATGACAAAATTCCAATTACTTTGAGCACATTTGAACCAATTTATGTTATAAAACAACATAAGCTCAAATTATATCACAAATCAGGCAAAATTCAAAAGAAAAATATGAATCATAAGTAAGAACCAAATTTATTTTAAAGGTTTGTTATTATGATCTAGATAACCTAAGTACATCTAAATATAGAACAAGTAAAATGAAGTATATTTGAGATATTTACAGTCAATTTAACATTTAGCACAAATTAACAACCCTATGACAAAGAATGTAACTCAAACAATAAGAATAATTTAAATTCAAGATAACTCCCTGTAATTGAGAGATAACATAGACATTTAACAAAAACAATCAGACAATCTTTTCAGAATTCCTTAGTTATATTAAATTCTCTTGGTATCAATTGCTCAAAACCTTTCTCCCTAAAAATGGTAACCATGTGCCTATTTATAGGAAATATAAGTGATTAATTGATTAACTCTCAAAAATATCCAAATGTGGATAAGGATATTTATCCTTGATACAAAGCTACAATGTGACCAAAAACATGCCAAATTCACAAGAAAGAGTATATTCTAATAGACTAACATATACTTTACAAAAAAAATATTCCTTTTAGAATTCCACTGGTGGGTCCTTCCAATTAACCTTGTCTAAAGAAGCCTTTCACCTTGGTGTATTACTCCTTGATCTGCTCAAAATCCACTATAATATTCATTAGACAATCCCCTTCTTTATCCACTAACTTGTCAAATCACTATCTGTCCAAGACACAAGTTCCTTGACACATTGTGCTTCTACAATTTGCTTCCTTACAAAAGTAATGGTATGAAGGGTCTTCAAGTTGTCCTTAGCTAAATGACCTTGGCTATTTATGATGCCCTGTATGTGGGTATCAACTCTCTGCTTGAAATATTCCTAATCGATCAAGCCTAAAGTAGTGGTTCGAGAAGGGTTATTTAATATATTCCATAAAATTTTCTCAATTTGATTTACCAAATATGTGTCTCTCTTGCTAAAGTCTTTAACATCACTACTCCAAGTGATCAAATCTTCTTGTTTATCTACCAAAACTACCATGAGGATGTTTGAGTTTGATAATCTTGAATTTAAAGGCCTCCTTTGTCTTATGTACCTTAATGAGCTCCTCCATCTGAGATTGAGAATTTTTCCATTGGATGATTAAGTTTTGTGCCATATAAACTTGATGGTCCAAATCATTCAATCTAGACTTAATGATTTTCAAATTATTAAATACATCCATCAAGGATTTATTTAGTATTTACAATATATTTTTAGGAATTGTCAAGAAGAGATGAGCTTCCAAATATTACTTTTCTATTTCCAAGTTGAGTATCTTCTATTTCAATCTTTGAACTCCACCAAGGCCATTGTTGATTGGGCTAGTACTACACTAGCTACATCCTCTTGAAAAATAGGATGCTCCCCTACTAATTTTTTTGGAATAAGAGTTAAGCCTATAAATAGCTCTACCTTCTACAAGGTGAACTCTTGAGTACTAACAATGAATTTTTTTGGTCACTAATCTTTCAAGAGTTGATGTTTATGTATTAAATTAGACCTAAGGATCAAGTTCTTTCACTTGTGGTTGTTTAGGAATCTCTACATTTGAAATCCCAAAGGCTCCTAGGGTACCAACCTATTGGCTTTCCTTGTTTTAAAGAATCTAGATGATTCTCTCTACTTGTTTATTCAACATATCTTAAATCCATGGTTTGACATTATCCTTAACACATATTTTCACTTGAGTTAGAGCTAGTGAAGGAGAAAGAGATCAGATTTTTTACAACTTCTCATAAACAAACCAATCAGGAATCGTTGGTCCATGAATAGGATTCTCATCACTAAAGAGGTTTATTTCACTAGTGGGGTGAGTGACAGTTAACCTAGGCCTCTTTCCTAGAGTAGAAGGAACTAAGGCTAATTTTTATTGTCTCTTTCCATTACTCAATGGAACCAATTCATTCCCTACTTCCTCATATGGGTCTTCTTCCTTATCTAGATCATAAGTAGCCATGATGTTCATAAGGGAACTCTCCAATATTTATCTAGTTTCCAAATAAATTCAGCTGATAAATTATATTGGGGAAGAAGGCCTTGGTGGGGATTCTTGAATTTTGAGGCTTTCAATAGGTCTTTGTTTAATCTTAAAATCTTCACTTATAGCTTTACCTTTTCTTTTTACATCCTCAAATTGCTCAATCTAAGGTGACTTTGTCAATTATCCATACTGAGGCTTAGAATATTGTCCCTCAATATGTGGTTCTTGATGTATAGTCCCATATGGCCCTAGTAACAATTGATAATGTAAATGATGTAACTGCCATATCTCTCTTGAGTGCTTATTATCCCTGACCAACCTAAATTTTAAGGTTATGTTGTAATTTTTAACCCTAAATAGGACTTCAAATTTCTTGGCCCTTGTGTAAATACCATCCCCCATACCTATTTGATGATTTTACTGAGTCTTTGGGACCTTCTTATCTTGAATAGGGTTAACCACTCTATTATTGGGGTCTCACATCTTAAGATCATATAATTGGAAAGCAAAAGAGTTCATATGCACTACCATGATCTCTAACTATTTCTAATCTTTGATTATAATTCTACAAATGTCTAATGGGAAGGGATGAACTTGAGCCTTTTTATTCTTCTTACAATACCAATCTATGACCTAGATGATTTAATAAGTAATTTCTTACTCTATAATCTTATTAGGAGCATATATGGGTAGTACATATGGTTGGATCATGATTCCTTCTATCCTTATTATAGTGTAATTTGGATAGAACCACACATCCCCCATGGTCTCCACTTGTTTTTTTATTAGAGAATAAAGTCTATGCATATGAATACCAGTGATTGTCTCAAAAATTATTGGCAAGACACCATCACATATGAATTGCATATGATTCCTATATTTGAAAATATTTAGTTTGGTGTAATGATGTGAAATGGTAGTCCTACCATTAGGTGACCAATTTTGGATGCCAGGGAAATTAATAGAGGCTAGGAGTGAGTGTAAGAGGTAAGACATCATAAATAAATGTCTGGAGGTCTTTCTCTTGATGGTTATAAACTTTTTGACAAAGAAGAAACTTATCAAGTCTCCAATGGGAGGGGTTATGTTCCACTCCAACATGAAAAAGACATAAGACACCCAAACCTTACATAAGTTGTAGAAGAGAAACCAAATTCTCTATTTAATAAGGTCATAGATACCATAACACCTTCTCTGAATTGGGTAATAGGAATATCACCATTAGGGATCCTGAAAACATGGGAACCTTGGATTAACCAAGGTGAAACAACTAAATCTAGTTTGTGGGATTTTTTCTATTCTCTCAAGGAAGGAAGATCAACATGAGGTAAAAGGAGCTTATAATAAGTCTCAAAGGCCATGGGAGCTATGCATACAACTTTATTAACATTTCCTTCATGAATAATCCATTGTCCATCTACTTTGTAGTCAGCTAAAAAGGAAAAATAAGGTCAATACAATGCATTACCTCTGATTTAGCAACTACATGATGAAGGCATACTATTTATATTGATACTAAATCCTTGTATCTTTGGTACACTAAAACATTCCTCTTTTCTTCTTGCAAAATTAGTTACAAATCTTTGACAAAGAATAATAATTCAGACCAATTCTTGATTCCCTATACATTCAATGCTATTGAATCTAACTCTATGTCTCTAGAGACCCTTCCTTCACCATCTAAAGTTAGATAAAGCTCTACTTCAATCTTCATTTTTTGCTTACATACTACCATTGGTAAGAGTTTATTGTAATTACAAAGCTATCAAATTTCTCACTAAGGTACTTGCTCTAAATTTAGTTCACAATTATTTCAAGTTTCACCTAGTCAATTTGAACCAATTCTAGCCTTCTTTATAGAGGGTTTAGGGTTTTTATACTTTAATGATCAAAACATCTAACTTTGATCTCATATGTGCCTTAGATATGATGGAACCCTTCTTATCATCTTTCCTATGTTTTTCAATCATGAAATATCTTTCATTTTGATCCTCCATACTAACATGGAGCTTTTATGGTAGGGATCCATGCCTTTCATATCAATTTTCATAAATGCCATTTAAAGGGTGACCATTTGTTTCCAAAAGTCCCTTCTATTTTGCTTTGAAAATCCAAATCTAGGTCCTTGCATTTCATTAGTTCTTGATCTTTGAGCTTATTGATTATGCCATCTATCAAAATTTTAAGTCATTTGAAAAGTTTTCAATTGGATCATACCATTCAATCAAATCCAATGAGCAAGTGACCACCATTGGATCCTTCAGGACATCTTTAGGCTTTTGTGTTGATGTGAATTATTGGATCAAATCCAGTGAGCAAGTAATGACTATTGGAACCTGTAAAAATATTACCCTTTTAATCAGTAAAAGAATTAGGCCAAGATTTTGTCTCAATCTTGTCTTCATAAGTAAACCAAGAATTTATTAAAAAGGATTTATAAATACCCCCTTTGATTAGGATTTAAAAAATGTCTACATTAAATTTGATGGGTTTGGTCCTATCAAATACATCCTCATAGATGTCAAATGACAGGGGTGAACTTGTCAATTTTAAGGAAATAAAATCTTTCTATTTTAATTTAAATTTGACGGGTTCAGTCTTGTCACATATGTCTTTGTAGATGTCAAATGATGGGGGCAAACTTATCAAATTTAAAATAATGAAACTTATTGATCTAATAACTAAATGCCACATGTAAAACCATTGGGAGATCTCAAAGCTTTAGGGATTATCTAAGTAAAATTTTATAGGTTTGGTCATATCAAATACATCCTCACAGATGTCAAATGATGGGGGTCAACATGTTAATTTTAAGACAATAAGATCTTTATATTTCAATTGAAATTTGATGGGTTTAGTCTCATCACATACATCCTTGTAGACATCAAATGATGCGGGTGAATCTATTAAATTTAAAATAATGAAACTTATTGATCTAATAATTGAATGCCACATGTAGAACCATTGAGAGATCTGAAAGCTTCAAGGATTGTCTAAGTTAAATTTGATGGGTTTGGTCTTGTCAAATACATCCTTATATATGTCAAATGATAGGGGCAAACTAATCAAATTTAAAATAGTAAAATCTTTCTTTCATACCATTTGATTTAAAAACTCAAATCAAGATATCATTGTTGGATCTTTATTGGGGCCCAAATCACTAACTATATGCCTTTCTAAAAGACTTCAAGCTTGATGCACCATTAGATCAAATCTAGTAAACAAGTGTAAAACATTAGATCTATAAAAGTGTATGAACTTTAAGCTAAAACTTGATCATGCATAAAATTTCCCACTAGACTTTTAAATGAATCCTTAAATTCAAATCACTACGGATTATTTTTTCAAAACCTTGACTTCTTTCATGGAACCTATAATTAATAACCTTCAAGACAATTTTTAGCAACATAAAAAACATGATCAAACAATCTTTCACACTTATTCTAGGATAGAAGTTTAAGAAATAATCACATGGGTCCTCTTTCCAAAAAAAAGATGGGGGGTTGTTGGTCTCAACAAATGGTAACTCATAGGAGTAACATAGAAATATGTTGGAACACATATCTATAGTTTAAACTTGTACATGAATTTTATATCCCTTTTTGGACATATAGTCTCTCCTGAATCAACTTTATATTGTAACAAGTTCCTTATGTATAAAATTTAAACTTAGATATTAAAACATAAACATGCAACGTGTGCTTTGATTCCACTTACTATTTGTCATGAATTTCAAGAAACAACATCTAGGTTCATATCCTTTTATTCCATTACACTTAACTTTGAGTGCTTTAGATATTAATTAAGAATAATAAATCTTAATTTAGGGGAGGCTTGGGCATTTCTTTGCTTCTAGCCAGGCGTCTATAGCCCTAATAGAGATACCCTTGGTTCCACTCAAGGTCTTGCTCCACTACCATTCAGGCATCCATAGCCGCAATGGAGATTACTTGATTCACCTTTGCTTCTATTTCCATAGATTTTTTAATGATATTTTTTTGTATGTCCTTTTGTAAAGGTTGGAAACTAATAAAACCTAGTTTTAAATATTTGGTTAAATGCTCTAGCATTAGGATACTCTCCCCTTTAATTAAAACTTTAGTACATGACAAGGATGTGTTTTAAGTGTAAGGATTAATATGAGTTAATAAATTGAATTCACATTAAATACATATGATTATTCTTAAAACCATGTTTTGAAGTAGAATAAGGTTTAAATCTTTGTGGGAAAATAAATTCCTATACCAATTTATACCAATGCCCCTGGTTGCTTCATACTACTTTATTTCCAGCCATGGTCACCTTTGTAAGATTTATATCCACAGTTTTGAACAACTCCAAACCAAAAACATAATAACATGAGACTTTACACAAGAAAAGAACACCATTAATCAAGAATAAAAGAAAAAAAATGTAAATAAAACAAATATACACAAGCCCAGCAATGAAGAAAAAACAAATCAAGAAAGAGAACTAACTAGCCTACCTATTCTAATTTTAGCAATATTACACATTTATTCCATGAAGACCTCTTGTGGGGTAGCAACAAAGTAATTTTTGAGATATTTTCCATTAGTAGGTAATGTGAACTATAATCCTTTGAGATCTTTCAACCTTAAAGTATTGTTGCCCAAGATTTTGACAATTTGGTAAGGACCAATCTATAAAGAAGTGAATTTACCATGTTTACCTTTGGGTTATGATGCCTTCTCCCAAAGAGGGAACACATCCCCCTATCTAAATACCTTCACTTTGGATCTCTTATCAAACCATATTTTCATGTTTGATTAGTTTCTACTGAAGTCTATTAATTCTTTTTCTCTGGCATCTTCCATTTGAATAATGTCTAATAGCTAAGAATTAGCTAGTTCCTGACAATCTTCCATATATTATTATATGAACATGAACATAGACAAATTCAAAGTGATGGGAAAGATGGTATCTTGACCATTTATGAATAAAAATGGTAAATATTTTAGAGCTTGCTTGATCCTACTTTGATATACCCATAATATAAACTTAAGAAGTTTATGCATTCTAGGTTTATCTTTAGTAGATTTCTTGATAGCTTTCATCATATTTTTGTTTGTGGATTAAGAAACACCATTTCCTTGAGGATATTTATTAGAATAAAACTTGAGTGTAATGCCTTGGTCATAAGCCCATTCCATCATTTCAATAGAAATGAATGCAGATCCATTGTCACAAACTAAAGAAACTAGGTTTCCAAATCTAGTACAAATATTTTCTTCTAGGAAATTGATCACTTCTTCTATTTTGCATTGCTCAATGGATACTACCTTAGTACACCTAGTACAATAATACATAAAATTCAAGAAAAACTTATGAACTTCAAAATAATTGGGGTTTATTACTCCAATAAAGTCTAATCCCCATTGTGTAAAAAGTTTATCTACCATCATACGTTGTAAAGGCATGTCTAACTTTAGATTCTTTGTGATAAATATATGGCATGAATGACACTCCCTCACATGCTTATAAGCATATTTGAAGAGTGTGGGCCAATAATACATATCCCATGAGAATCTTATGAGCTATGTTTCTTCTTGAAGGGTGTCCACTTCCTAATTTTTCATGAAAGGTAGTCATAATCCAAGCTACTTCCTTGGACACACACCTCAAATAAATTACCTTAAAGTTCCTCCTATACAAGACTCTATTATTAATGAGGTAATGAGATACTTTGAGACTTAAGGATCTCTTTTGTTCTCTTTTAAATTTTGGGGGACAAATACCATTGACAAGTAAATGGATAATAGAGTCATACCACTCATTAGGTTGAAAGTTTTTTTGATCTACTTGTATGATATGAACTTTTGGGTCAATAATAGAAATCATATAAACTAGACCATAACATTTAAATAATTTTGAAATTGTCATCTCTATATCATATTCCTGTAGAATTACATTCCATTTGCCTCTTCTTTTTCCAAGCTCATTCTGACTCAACATAAGTTTTGTAGCTGGGTCAAGTAATATAACATGTACCTTATTTCTAAGGAGGTAATGTCTAAACTTTTTTATTTCCTTTACTAATGCATAATATTTCTTATCAATTATATAATAATTTAATTTTTCATTTTTTATGTTGGTGCTCATGAAAGCTATAGGATGATCATTCCCATCAACCTTTTAAGTTAACACTGTAGCCTTAGTATTCTTAGAAGTAAACAAATATAGATAGAAAACCTTTAAAAAATAAAGAATTATGAGGATTGAAGCTTCAATAACTACCTTCTTAATGTCAATGAAGGCCTTCTTGGATTCTTAATTCTAATAAATTATAGCATCTTTCTTAAGCATGCCATTTAAAGGTTTAACAATCGCAACGAAGCCTAAAATAAACATCCTCATAAAATTAATCTTGCCAAATAATGCCTTAAGTTATTTTTGGCTATTGGGCAACCAAATTTTATAAATGGCCTCTATTCTATTAGGATCCATGGAGATTCCATATTTGGTAATGACACGTCCCAAATTTTTTCCCTCAGTGACATAAAATATGTTTTTTTGGAGTTAATAGATACACCATACCTCTTGCATCTATAAAATACTTGTCTCAAATGTATGAATTGTTCTTATCTATTTTATAAAATACTATAAGATCATCCATATATATGATGATACACTTTCCCACTAAACCTTGGAAAGCATAGTCGATGGCCCTTGGAAAAATTTCCCCTATGTTAATTAATCAAAAAGGCATTCTCTTGTAAGCTTATGTTCCCTATTTAGTAGTAAAAGTTGTTTTTATCCTATCTTCTAAAACAACAAGAACCTAGTTACACCCAAAAAATCCATCCAAAAAGGACATCATGGAATATCCTAAAATAGTTTGGATAACTTGGTCTAGAGAAGGTAAATGATAATTATCTTTTTTAGATGCTCTATTCAGATTTCTAAAATTTATGTACAATCTTATTTCTACATTATTTTTTCTTACTAGGAATAGGTTTGCCACCCAAGTGGAATTTCTAATATTAAACACTATCCTTGCATCTAACAAGTTCTTGACTTCTTTAAAAATCATGGGTTATAAAATATGGTTGACTGGGCTTGCTTCTGTCTATAAGGTTTTCAACATTTTTGAAGAGGTATGGTATGAGTAATGACCCTCAGGTCAAATATTTTCAAATCTTCATAAGACCAAACAATTACATACTTGTATATTTTAATCAACTCTCTAGCTTTTCTATTTTCCATTTCAGTGTAATCCTTCCCTATATTTACCATTTGGGGTTGATCATGTGATCCAAAATTTGTTTCATTATAATCTTTACCATTTACCTTGGTTTTCTTAGGTGCTTCAAAAAATTTGTCAAAATAAAATAGTCTTTCCAATGAAATCATCCCTTTAAGTATTTTATTATCACTTAACTGGGTGATTTTACCATTAAGTTCCTTGTGAGAAGTGTCATCAATCTATCAATAATGTGAGATTCAAAAGCCCTAGAACTAGTTAAGAAATCTATGATTTGTGGATTATCATTGAAAACTTGGAAATGATTTATATTGTCAATAAATGAAGGAAAAAGTATTAGCTTAGTACTAATGTTTTGATAATCATGATTAGGCATGAGGTTAGCTACAATGGAGGCAAGATCATCAGTAATTTTTTTTCTTCTCTTAGAATAGCTAAGATGTTGAAAGCATAAAAAGATTCGATCAAATCCCACACCCTAAACTTATCTCTTTAAGTAAGACAATTTGCGCTGGTACTTACTTTTCACTTGGTTAACCACAAGTTCAGAGTCTCTTTAGATAAGGAGTTCTTTAATTTTGTGTTTAATGGTGAATTGTAATCCAAGTATGAGAGCTTCATGCTCAACTAAATTATTGGTGCAAGGAAATTGTAACTTATAAGCTGCATGGTATTGCTTTTCTTAAGGATTCATCAATACAATACCAACTCCTAATCCTAATTTGCAGTTGGCACCATTAATCTATAACTTCCATAAATCAAACATTTGATAAGAACTCATAAAAACTGGTTTTTTTGTAATTTCCAAAGTGAAAACTCCCAAATCAGAATCCAAGAAATTTACCCTTTAATTAACAACATTATATTATGTTATCATGTGTTTCATTGGAGGTTCCCTTTCTATTCTTACTTGATTTGGCACACCTTTCCCAAGAATACATAAGTGTGAACAATTAGTAAACATATAGCCACATAAATCTTTATTCCATTCTGTACTTAAAAGCAATCCATAAGCACTAGGCATTTCTACCACTTAGATATAAATGAATTATTGAACCCTTAGTTCACTAGCTAGCTATATATGAACATTTAATAATTCTCCTACAACCTTAACTCTAGATTTATCCAATTGAGTGACTACCCTATCATATTTGATTATAATTAACTTAAGTTTTTCACATATCCTAGTAGGCATAATATTGGTTGAGGCTCTCGAATATAAAAGACAATTATGAACATTTTTTCCAAATATCCTAACTGTAAGTAAAAAAGGTGGGGACTCTACTTTGATCATTTATGTAATTACATTTTCACTAACATTCTTAGGGGGTTTCCTACTTTTCTTTGACAAAGATTCCAAGAGTAAGTCTCTTTGTTCTATGATTTGAGTTAGCTCATGTAGAGTGATATTATCTTTAACATTTTCATATCTTCCACAATGTTGTAGCTATCTTTTCTTGGAGGATCAACCGTTAACATTAACTTAGAAGAATGCCCTCTAGGAGGTTCATGATTATTCTTTAATATAGTGTCTATAGGGGTTCCTTAATTATTAGGATGGGTATAGGGAGTTAATGGTTGTTTTTATTCCCTATTTCTTAGAGGATATGTCTTCAAAAATTTATAGAATGCTTGAATTTCCCCAAGAATATTCTCAAGCTCATTATCCTCTTGTAAAAGGAAATTAAATGTTTCTACCATATGAACTTAGTCAGATGGTTTAGATTTAGAAGATTTTTAGCAACCTCTTTGTTTGGAACCACTTCAAATGTGTCAAGTTCTTCTTGAAAATCTTGAAAATATTTACAAAACTCAATACAATCAATCTCACCATGTTTGGAAGTAGCATGTGCCCTACAATAATATGGTAAGGCAATATCAGTGAGGTTTATATCCATATTATTTTTTATAGGGAAAGACTCATTAGATTTCTTTATTATAGAAACTATCATTTTGAAACCTATTATTAGGTCTATTTAATTTTTGGAAAGTGAAGTTCCTTCTAGAATTATCAATAGCATTACCATTGCAATTGCAAAAAATTAGTGCTAAGCTTTTGTACCATTTTCAATATAGATTCATTCTCATTTTTTGGAACCTCAATAGTTTGACTTTGGTTATTGTTGATTCCATTGATAGGCACTAAAGTATTATGATCATTATCATGAAATCCATTAGTAACATGATGGCTCAAGAATCCTATATTTTGATTAGGAGCAACATGACTAGTAGGCACTACATTCAAAGTAGGAAACTAGTTTAATGTTGGAGTATTTTGGTTATTACTTAGGAAAAGGTTTAATGTGGGCATTTGAGGATTAACATTTGAGATTGAATAAGCCATCTATCCTTGGGTTTTCATTTGGTCACTAATAACCACTACTTCAGAATAGGCTCGAGCCAATGTGATGATTAGTGGAATATCTCTCTTTAAAAACATATAAGTCATGGGGTCAATAGCATCTTTATAAACCTCTAAATATAAAGCTTCATTAGGTTTATATGGATCCATGGTCCAGATAAACATATTTTATAACTTGGCATTAAATGACCTAATAAGTTCACTTGTATCTCTCTTAATAATTGTGAATTGATTCTAAATGACACAAGGGATTATGATCTTTCCAAATTGATCAATGAAAATAATGTCAAAATTATTCGATGAAACAATATAATTGTTAGGTAGATTGAGGAACCATTCATATGTAGCATCTTTAAATGTAAATGGGAACAACCTACATGATAAATATTCATGAATAACACTAAAAAATATTAATGTAGCTTTGAAATATTTAACATGTTATTCAACAATCGTAATATTAGTTGGACTAAATATTGGTAAATATTTCTCCAGATTATGTGGTAAATCATGAACCACACTTAGTATATTGATAGGTGAAATTTCAAGCCACACCATGTTTGGATGAAGATCAAGTACATGAATCCCTTACGAAGGTGATGCTGGTAGAGATTTAGAATACCTAAGCTTACCTCTATCTATCCTAGTCCTTCTATGAGTTTCTAGTTCAAGCAAGGGTTCTCTAGTCTCTAAATGTGATCTGGTCCTAATCCTTGGTAGTTATAGCTTGAAGACTAAGGATCCTATTTTAAAAGATGGTGTAACACATTAATTTCCAAATAATGAAAAATAATATGCAACCTATAATTAATTTCCAAAAACATTGCTAATAAGAGGATAAAGGACATCAATCTTTAACTAAAAAAGTTTAAAGATATATTAAATTATGAAAATATGACAAATCATTACAACTTATGACTCAAATAAACTTCTTATTGTCAAGTAATTATCAATTTTGAGCAAAATAAGCCATCCTAACTCCAAATATTAATAAATTTTTAACAACAAAAGACATTTTTCTGCAAAGGTTACCAATATTTACATAATTTATGTTAAAAGTAACATAATTATGTAAAATTTAGATAATTCTAACCAAATACACTTTTAAACATATTAAGAATCTTTAAAGAGGCCCTTCTTCTAACACTAGTGGATCTTCTCCTGTTGATGCTTCTAATTCTACCATAGGTTCTCTTAGTGTTGAATAACACCTCCCATTTTAGGATTTTAAGAATTCATGACATGAGTTATGGTTTGTGACTATTCAATGATTGTATATGGTGGAATAGAAGAAAGGTATGAAAACTATCCACAATATTTATTTGATTTAGTGGTTGGGAGCCACCAAAGTCTATACTACTTAAATACTTAATAATTCTGAGGATTCGATAGTTAAACTAAATGATTATTAACAATGACCTCTAAGCTAGAGTGAATCTTGATAAAAATAACAAAAAGGAAGGGTAAAGAAGAAAGAAACATGATTTTAGGTTTTCATCTCAAATATTATGATAAAATTCCAATCACTTTGAGCACATTTGAACTAGTTTATGTTATCAAACAACATAAGCTCAAATTATATCACAAATAAAAAAAATTAAAATGAAAAATGTGAATCATAAGTAAGAACCAAATTTACTTTAAAGTTTTGTTATTATGATCTGGATAACCTAAGTACATCAAAATATAAAGAAAATGAAATGAAGTATATTTGAGATCTCAATAGTTAATTTAACATATAGCACAAATTGACAACCCTATGACAAAGAATGTAACTCAAATAATGAGAATCATTCAAATTCAAGATAACTCCTTGTAATTGAGAGATAGGATAGAAATTCAACAAAAATAATCAGATAATCTTTTCAAAATTCTTTAGTTGTATTAAATGCTCTTGGTATCAATTTCTCAAAAAATCTCTCCCTAAAAATGGTAACCATACACCTATTTATAGGAAACATAGGTGGTTAACAAGTTAACTTTCAAAACTATCTAGATGTGTATAAGGACAACTATCCTTGATACAAAGCTATAATATGACAAAAAACATGCCAACTTGACAAGAAAGAGTATATGCTAATAGACTAGCATATACTTTACAACAAGAATATTCCTTTAGGAATTCTATTAGTGGTTCCTTCCAATTAACCTTGTCTGAAGAAGTATTTCACCTTGGTGTATTTCTCCTTGATCATCTCAAAATCCACTATAGGCTTCATTAGACAATTCCCTTATTTATCCACTAACTTGTCAAATTCACTATCTATCCAAGATATAAGTTCCTTGACACATTATACTTCTACAACTTGCTTCCTTGCAAAAGTAATGGTATCAAGGGTCTTCAGGTTGTCCTTATCTAAATGACCTTGGATAACTATGATGCCTTGGATGTGGGTATCAATTCTCTTCTTGAATTATTCATGATCAATTAAGCCTAAAATAGTGGTTTGAGAAGGGTTATTTAATAGATTCCCTAGAATTTTCTCAATCTAATTTATGAAATATGTGTCTCTCTTGCTAAAGTCCTTAAAATCACTACTTCAAGTGATAAAATCTTCTTGTTTATCTACCAAAACTACCACTAGAATGTCAAGATGTCTAAGTTTGATAATCTTGAAGTTCAAAGCCTACTTTTTCTTATGCACCTTAATGATCTCCTCTATCTAAGCTTGAGAAGTATACCACTAGATGATTAAGGTTTGTTCCATCTCAACTTGATGGTCCAAAGAATTCATCTAGACTTAATGCTTTTCAAATTCTTGAATGCATCCATAAAAGATTTATTCAACATTTACAATATATTTTTAGGAATTATTAAGAAGACCTGAGCTTCCAAATCTTTCTTTTCTATTTCCAAGTTGAGGATCATCTATTTCAATCCTTTAACTCTAGCCAAGGCCATTATTTATTAGGCTAGTACCACACTAGCTACACCCTCTTAAAAAATATGATGCTCCCCTATTGCTTGTCCTAGAATAGGAGTTAAGCCTATAAATGGCTACACCTTCTGCAAGGTAAACTCCTTAGCACTAATAGTGACTTTATTGGCCACTACTCTTTCAAAATATGATGTCTCTAAATTAAATTAGACCTGAGGATCAAGTTGTTTCACCTATGGTTGTTTGGAAATATCTACATTTGAACTCCCAAAAGATCCTAGGGTACCAAACCATTGGCTTTCCTTGTTTTGAAGAATCTAGATGCTTTTCTCTACTTATTTATTCAACATATCTTCAATCCATGGTCTGATATTATCCTGAACACCTATATCCACTTGTGTAAAGCTAGTGAAGGAGAAAGAGATGGGAATTTCTACAACTTCCCATAATTAAACCAATATAGAATGGTTGGTCTATAAATAGGATTATCATCAATAAAAATGTTTATTTCACTAGTGGGCTAAGTGAAAGTTAACCTAGGCCTCTTTGCTAGAGCCAGAGGAACTAAGGCTAATTCTACCTATCTCTTTCCACTACTCAATATAACCAATTCCTTGAATGCTTCCTTAGATGGGTCTTCTTCCTTATCTAAACCATAAGTAGTCATGAAGTTAACAAGGGTAATCTCTACTATTTCTATGATTTCTAAAGGAATTAAGCTGATAACTTATATTGGGGAAGAAGGCCTTGGTGGGGATGCTTGAATTTGGAGGCTTTCAATAGGTCTTTACTCAATCTTCGAATCCTCACTTATAGCTTTACCTTTTCCTTTTACATCCTCTATTTCTCAATCTAAGGTGACTTTGTTAATTGTCCCTATTGAGGCTCAAAATATAATCACTCAATATGTGGTTCTTGATGTGTAGTCCCAGATGGCCCTGGTAACAAGTGATACTATAAAGGATGTACCTACCATATTTCTCTTTAAGGCTTATTATCCCTAAACAACCTATGTTATAAGGTTATGTTGTAGTTTTTAACCCTAGATATGACTTCTTCAAATATGTTTGCCCTTGTGTAAATACCATCCCCCATACCTGATTGATGCTTGTACTTAGTTTTTGGGACCTTCATATCCTAAATATGGTTAACCACTCTATTATTAGGGTCCCACATCTTAAGATCATCTAATTTGAAATCAAAAGAGTTACTATTCAGCAACATGATCTCCAAATATTTCCAATCCTTGATTAAAATTATAACAATTTCTAGTGGGAAGGGAAAAACTTAAGCCTTTTTATTCTTCTTGCAATGCCAATCTATGCCTTGGATGATTTGATATGTAATTTCTTGCTCTAAAACCTTACTAATAACATATATGGGTAGTCTATATGGCTAGACCATGATTCCTTCTATCCTTATTATAGTGAAATTTGGATAAAACCACACATCCCCCATGGTTTCCACTTTTTTTTTGATTAGCAAATGAATTCTAGGCATAAGAATACTAGTGATTGTCTCAAAAATAATTGAGAAGACACCATCACATATGAATTTCATATGATTCTTATATTTGAAAATATGTAGTTTGGAGTAATGATGGGAAATGGTAGTCCTACCATTAGGGGACCAATTTTAGATGCCAGGGAAATTAATAGGGGCTAGGAGTGAGTCTAAGAGGTAAGATATCATAAATAAATGTCTATGGGTCTTTCTCTTGATGGTTGTAAACTATTGGTCTAAGAAGAAACTTATCAAGTCTCCAATGGGAGGGGTTAGGTTCCACTCCAACATGCAATAGACATAAGACACCCAGACCTTACTCATAAAAGTTGTAGAAGAGGCACCAAGGGCTTTGTTCAATAATGGCATAGCTACCCTAACACCTTTCTCTAAATTGGGTAATAGGAATCTCACCATTAGGGGTCCTGAAAACATGAGAACCATGGATTAACCAAGGTGAAAGAAATGAATCCATGTTTTGGGAATTTATCCATTCTCTCAAGGAAGGAAGATCAACATGAGGTAAAGGGAGCTTATAATAAGTCTCAAAGGCCATGGGAGATATTCATTCAACTTTACTAACATTTCCTTCATGAATAATCCATTCTCCATCTACTCTATAGTCAATGAAAATAAGAATAACAAAGTTAATGTAATGCATTACTTCTAGTTTAGTAGTTATGTGATGAAGGCCTGCCATTTGAATTGATACTAAATCCTTGTATATTTATTTCATTGAAACATTCCTCTTTTTTTCCTAAGGAATTAGTTACAACTCTTTGACAAAGAAGATTTATTTATACCAATTCCTAATTCCCTATACATTCAATGCCATTGAATCTATCTCTATGTCTCTAAAGATGCTTCCTTCACCATCTAAAGTTAGATAAAGATCTGATTCAATCTTCATTTGTTGCCTACCCATTACATTGATAATAGTGTAATGTAATTACAAAGCTATAAAAGTTCTCACTAAGGTACCTTATTTTAATTCAATTCATAATTATCTCAAGTGTCACCTAATCAATTTCAACTGATTCTAGCCTTCTTTATGAAGGGTTTAGGTTTTTTCTTCTCTAATGACCAAAACATCCAACTTTGATCTCATATGTGCCTTAGATATTATGGAAACTTTATTATCATCTCTCATGTGTTTTTTAATCATGAAATATACTTCATTTAGATCCTCCATACTTACATGGAGCTTATGTGGCAAGGTTCCATGCTTTTCATGGCAATTTTCATAAATGTCATTTGAAGAGTGATCATTGGTTTCCAAAAGTCCCATTTATTTTGTTTTGAAAAGCCAAATCCAAGTCCTTAGAGTTCATTGGTTCTTGATCTTTAAGCTTATTGATTATGCCATCTATCAAGTTTTTAAGGCCTTTGGAAAATATTCAATTGGATTACATTATTGGATCAAATCTTTCAAGTGAGTGACCACCATTAGATCCTTTAGTAGATCTTGAGGCTTCCGTGTTGATGTGCATTATTAGATCAAATCCAATGAGTAAGTGATCACCATTGGATCCTACAAGAAGCTTACCCTTTTAATCAGTAAAAGACTTAGGCCAAGATTTTATGTCTCAATCTTGTCTTCATAAGAAAATAAAAATTTCCTAGAAAAGGCTTTAGAAATACCCCCTTTGATTAGGATTAAAAAATTATTTAATTTAAATTTAATGGGTTCATTCCTATCAAATACGTCCTCACAAATATCAAATGATAGGGGTGAACTTGTAAATTTTAAGACAATAAAATCTTTCTATTTTGATTTAAATTTGATGGGTTTGGTCCCATCATGTACGTCCTCATAGATGTCAAATGTGGGGGCAAACCTGTAAAATTTAAAATAATGAAACTTATTGATCTAATAACTAAATGCCATGTGTAAAACCATTAAAATATATCAAAGCTTTAAGAATTGTCTACGTTAAATTTGATCGGTTTAGTCCTATCAACTACATCCTCATAGACATCAAATGATGGGGGTGAACCTATCAATTTTAAGACAATAAAATATTTTTATTTCAATTTAAATTTGATGGGTTTGATCTTGTCACATACATACTCATAAAATTCAAATGATAGGGGTGAGCGTGTCAAATTTAAAATAATGAAACTTATTGATCTAGTAATTGAATGCCATGTGTAAAACCATCAAGAGATATCAAAGCTTTAGGGATTGTCTAAGTTAAATTTGATAGGTTTAGTCCTGTCAAATACATCTTCATAGATGTCAAATGATGGGGGTGAACCTGTCAAATTTAAAAATAAAAAATCTTTCTTTCACACCATTATATTTAAAACTTACGATCAAGTGATCACCATTGGATATTTACTGGGGACCGAATCATTAACTACATGCCTCTATAAAATAATTTAAGCTTGATGCACCATTGGATCAAATCTAGTGAACAAGAATAAAGTGTTATATCTACAAAAGTGCATGAAATTTAAGCTAAAATCTGATTATGCATAATTTTTTTTGCTAGAATATATCATGAACATTTAAATTCAAACTACTAGGGTTTATTTTTTGGGAGCCTTGACTTCTTTCATGGAACCTATATTTAATAACCTTCAAGATGATTTTTAGGAAAATAAAAAACATGATCAAACAATCTTTCACACTTATTCCAAGATAAAAGTTCAAAAAACAATCACATGGGTCCCCTTTCCAAAAAAAAAGATGGGGGAGGGTTTTTGGCCTTAACACAATGTAAATGTATTCCTCTTGGCTTTGTACACATACCTCATTTTTCTACCCACTCTTCATCTCATGATCAACTTGTATCTTATTTGTAGGTATAGTTTCAAGAAGAATGTTTTATTTTTATTTGGAAGATTGAGGCCAATAAAATCTTGTTTTGACCTTAAAATATTGAGGTGAACTTTGCTCTAGCTCATCTATGACATTTTGAAAAATGTCATCATTGCTTACCATCACATGAAATTAGTTCTATGAAAGTTATAGGCCCTTTGAGAGACTTAAACTCATTGTAAATTCCTACAAATTACTACCAAAAGTCCCCATCTTCTCTTTGATCATCATCATGAAGGTTAATAATAAGAGAATCTCTTTAATCCTCTTATTTAGAGTCTAAAAGTATTTCATCCAATATTTCTTATTTAATACAAGGCATTCCTCATTATCAACATAACAAGAAGACTCAACATAAAGACTCACCTCTTCTTTAGAATTTAGGACCTCTTGATGGATCTCAAATTGTATCTCAACTATCATAACCTAGATTTTCTTCTTAAGGGATGAAATATATTCAATTTCCTTCTCCTTCTCGGTGATTCCAAGACTATAGATCTTGAAATCAGGTGACTTAGCCCAATGACACTACCAGGGATCTATATTTTATTCAAACAAGAGTTATGAATTATTGTCAACCAAATGTTCCTTTTCATATTCCCATACCATAGGTACATCAATGAAAATGGTGATGGGGTGAGGACAATATGAATTATTTGTTAGATGTGGAACATAGGTCTAAAAGTAGATTGAGAATGAATTATAGGGGATCTTTTGGAAGCTCTTAAGGAAGGGGAGGTAGACCTTGGGATAAAATAGTTTGGTTTTATTACTTCCATTTTAAAATCATTTCATTTACATATGATTTAGTTTGAGGAATCTTTTGAGGAAGGTTAGATGGGTTGTGTTTAAGCATAGGATCTACTTTTGGCTCTAAACCTTCCATCACACCTTGACTCAACAATTTCATTCTCAACTCCAACTCTTTAATTTTCTTGGCTAGGTTATCTTATAAAAGTCTCTCATGAATTTGATAGGAATATTCATGAGTATAATGAGTACAAGAGGGTTGACATGGAACACAAGAGGTCTCTTAGGGAAGGGTGGGAGGGAATTGCATAGGATCAAGCTCTTTCTCAACTTCACACTCTTTGTCAAAGCTTATATCCTTTTTATTTCCCCATGATTCAACTACCCCATTCTTGATTATGATGTTAGGATTAGGAGTCTCTTCTTTAGGTAGTGATTCAATTTGAGTAGGGGATGAAATTTTCAAGAAACTTGGGATCTTCTTAGGCTTGGATTCTCCACCTTGTCTTCAACTTGGAATCTCATATCTAGAAGTCTCTTCTTGGGATGGGGATTGGATGGTAGATGGAAATGAGGGGTTATATTCCACTTAATTTGATAATTATATGGAATATTTCATCTGATTATTGATAACTCAATATAACTATCAAGATTTACTTCAAAAATAAGGTTTGTATTTACAACTCTCTCTTCCAACTAATTGGGAAAAAGATGAATTTAACAAGCTTGATTGGGTTCATAAGTAGGGGTCAAGTAGGACTAATATAAATATTTGGGAGGTGAATATAAGGTTTGATATATTTATTGAGGTTATTCCTCATAAAATCTTATCCTATATTCTAAGGATGCAATTAAGCCACCTACATCTAGTATCTCACTTGTGAGCCTTTGCCAATTGGCTCTCTCAATAGGTACCTAATATATTTTAACTAGATCTAATGTAACTCTCAAATTATGAATAATATGAATAGGAACATATTGACCATGCCCCTTAGTGTGTCAATCTCTATTGAGTACCTCTCATAGTCTAAGTGATTTTTATTTAAAGTTGAAATGGACTAACCTGAGGAGTGACTAGGTTGACTAAGAGGAGAAAGATATTGAGAAGGATAGTTATAGGACTGATAAAAATTATGATGAGGCTGATAAAGGTCATATTATATCTATCAATAATCATATTAGATCTAGTAAGGATCATGACAAGGCTGATAGGGAAATCCATAAGCTTGAGATACCTCACCAAATTATATAAAATAGTACTCAACATCAAAACCATCCATGGAACTTAATTAGAAAAAAAGAACACAAGGAAAGATTACCAATAATCTTTAAAATGAAAACCTAGGTTGCTTGACCAGCTAATGTAACTTTAGAGTCATCGTTGATGCTTAGATAGATGCCTCCAAAGACTAATGTGTTGAAAGAAAACATAAAAAATCCTTAAACTTCTTGGATAATGAGTCCCATTGGGTATGATAAAAACTATTGTCACTTGGATTTTCACCTTTTGAGGATATGTCTCAACTCTCCTCATCCAAGTGACACAATTGAAACACTTCTATGCTATGGGTAGCCTAAGGAAGAGGTGAATCTCTAGATATTACTAACTCCCTTGATATACCACTTTTGGATCACTAATACACCTATATTTTTAAGTAAAATGGAGAGAGAAAATTAAAATTAAACTATCCTAAATAAGGTGATATAATAAAACTATTGATGACTACCAACCTGTTGCATGTGACATATGAGACCAAGAGACTAACTAGGCATACACTTCTCTAATCTAAATCTTCTCACATTAGTATTTCATTATGAGGTTATGATGAATGTTTAGGCTAGGAGGGATAAACAAGAGGCCTATAATGGCACTATTTTAATATACCAACTCACTCAAACTTGATACATCAATAGAACACTTCACATGACTTACAAGAAGAAGTTTTCCAACTATAAATAGGTGAGATAATGAGATAACAATACTAAGGAAACAAAAATCATCACTAAGATTAATCATCTAAGTGAATAGACTATGAAAAATCATATAATAGGTAAAATAAATAGTCTTATTTATCTATGGTATGAAAATGAGTAGGGATTCACCATATTCAAGTGGAGCATAGTTTATAAAGGGCCAAAATGATTAGTTTTTATATACCTTGAGAGAGAGAGAGGAGATGAAAGAAGTACAAAGGCCATAAGGACACTTATAAGTCTGATAAAATTATTTATATTTGCATGAGAAGAGAAATTGAAATTTATCATTAAAATTTGGGAAGCACAAGTTTCACCCCAAGTCATGAAACTCTTGAAATGTGCCATAGGAGTTCTCAATTTGCACAATGAAACTATCTTCATCATTCACCCCTATTTAAACATCCAAAAACTAAATATGGATAGGTATAATGATTTTACTAAGAGTTAATGGTTGTAGAAATGTTTCTCCATGCATTGGTTATATTCCTAATTATTTGGAATCTTCTAGAAGTGAGCCATCATTGCCTACACTCAAAGAAAACTCCTCTTTCACACACCCCTTACACTTGGCCTCAAAATTAGATTAAATTTTTCATTTAAATACATGAAAGGAAGTGAATGACATTTTAAAATACCATCCATTTCCTTAGAGGCATCAACACCTTAAAGTTAGTTTAGTTGAATCTTTTCACCCTTCTCATTATCATGTTCACTATGCCAGTTTTACCTGGATAAGATGAGATCTCCTATTGAGGTACCTAGAAGTTTTTATGAATTAATAAATTGTTATTAGGAGGTATATTAAGTCTTAATATTTCCTCCCATGTTATTTTCATCTTTACACTCTTCTTAGAACCTATAAAAACATTATTTTTTAAGAAAACCTTGTTTTGTACTCCATTTGTACAATTCCATATAGTTAAAAAGTGTGGGGAGTATCTTTACAGATTATCATATAACATAAAATCATCATTCTATGAAAAATATGCCATTTAGGTACACTAGCTACTCCATTTTCTCAAACTAGTCACTAGTAGGGGTTTTGGTGAGTCTAAGCATATTTTACCCTCTTAAGATTCATTCATAAAGATGGGACATTGAAGATGAAAAAAATTTAAAAATATAAATTTATATGAACCTTTTAAACTTCTCAAAAATCCCTAAGTCTTCATGCAAATCACTAAGGGAGATATGAACACTCAAAGCTACTTTATCAAGCTTTTCCTTTCATTTACACAAGCCTAGTGTTGTCTCTAAGATGAAACATTAAATAATTATGATTTATCTACCAAAAAATAAATTTAAAACCTCAATTATTATCCCATAATAATTATATAATAGGTTATAGTGAATATATAAGGTTATAAGTGAAAGTGACTTCCCAGTTGGACACTAGGATAAAACCCTGCCTAATAGGCTTGATTGTAACTTTTATGGTTTAGACCACCCTATTTAATTTAATCATATTATTTTTTCATTATTTTTTAATAGATATTATATAACTTCATACACCTCATTTAAATGTTAAAATATCTCTTAGTTATCTCATTTCATCCCTTCTTTCCAAGACTATAAGGTTTGTGTACAAAGGGAGAGCTCTCTATTTGAGAAAAAAATAGAGAGAAATTACAGTATTTCCTCAAAATAAATAATAATTTGAGGAGATTATATATGTTTTAAATAAATTATCCATAAAATTTCATCCCTTTTCATCTCATTTTACCTTCCAAAAGCACTAAAAACTGAGATAGACTGTGAGGAAAGAGAAATGTGTCTAGGCCTCTACCATGTGGATTGTGTGATGCTTGATTGGAGACTTTATTTATTATATGTACATCATGAGAATTAAATTAGGATATTTTTTTAATTATTAAGGTTTTTTAATATTTCCAATCACTTTAACCTCTTATGCTTTCACCTCACACTTGACTGGTCAAGTTCAAGTGTAACTTTTACTATGTTTCCTATTTTCCTCGCTCAACGGTGACCCCTATGGGTTACATTACATGGGTTAGGATTTGAAAATAGGATACAATAATTTATTAATATTTACAATATGAAATTTTTTTATTCTCTTAACCACCTCACACCTTGGGGTTGAAATACTCTCAATACCAATCATAGGCACTTGACTATGTTAACTTGCCCTTTTGACCAAAAGAGAATTCCTATAGGTGATCATTCATGTTTGAATATTGGGTAAGTGTATAAATATCATAATAAGATGTTTTTTATTACACTAATTCATTTTAATACTAATCCAATTCATTTCCATACCTTCAACTATTTTATTCTAGTTCTCGTCACCTCTCAGCCAGTTGTAGGTGAGTACTTTAGAATGTAAGGACACCTATAGGTATAAATTAGGACCCCAAACGGTTTATATAAACCTTTTTTAATTATTATTTGGATAATTAATTCCATTTTTAATATTTTTATCCATTTAAACTTTATGTCATCATCTAGGCTACCAACCTAGAACACAAAGGTCATTCAAAACTTGTAATCATATAGATAATAGTGAAGTAATTCAGTGATCAAATAACAACTTTGAGGTCCCAAAAAACTATATTATATCAGTCATATAACTTAATTTTTTTTTATATTTAATCCTATATATATATAGGCTATAATATAAATTCATTATATTCTTCAAAATTCCTTGTAACCCTCTTACAAGATATCAACAAAACATCAAGGTACTCTATTTTGCACTTTTGGGGATTTGATCCCTGAACACTATCATTTCATGTTATAGGTGATATATACTTCCATTTTCCAATTAAACACCTAAAATTGGTCTTAAATTATCAAAAAAAACACGATATGACTCCAAGGGAGGTTATAACTTGTTCTAATCTCCTAGGTGACACCTCTACTCTTTATTAACATCTGTAGGTGGCCATTCTAATGTAGATGCAAATAGTGGATGATATTATGAATAGGATGAATGATTTATGGGTTTTCACAAGGCTTTAACCTTTTAAAAAATTAAAAAAAATACTTTACTTATGATCAAAACCATAATCAGTTCAAATGCTCCTTTTCAACATGCTTGGTTTTTATTAAGACACTTGTAGGTAGGTACTCTAAGTTGTACATAGATAGTAATCATGAAATGGTCCATATAATATAGGAGTTTTATTTCATGGTTAATTTAACTCATATCATGGTATATACATGATAAATTATGATGTTTCATATATTCAACAAGATCACACACCTCATTTTCAATCTTAAATCCTGTTATATGCCCTGTATGTGCATGCTAATGGTAGGAGACTGAGTGTAAAAATAAAAGCTTTCCCTCATGATAATAATAAAATATTTTATGAACTAACCTTGATCACATATATGATAAATATTTTTACATAACCATAGGATTCTTTTTCACTCTCTTATGAACATGCTCGAGCTTTATCATAGCTCATTCAGATGACTGTATATGACAGTCATGAAGCAAATGTTTGTATAGTATGTCTCTTAGCTACCACTCCATGGTTATTATTTTGAGGATAATTTTTAATGGATAAGGGACTAGGAGTAGATTATAAACATGAAAATAAACTTATCACTATCCCCTAGAATCACTATTAAAGTATGAGGATCTTGAAAATGGTAGAAACATGCTTGTTACATAGAAAAGTGTCTTCACTTGCAACCTAAGCTACTTGGCTTATCCAAACACTTTTAAAGACTAAAAAAAGCATGGATAAAATTATATGAGGGATTAAACATATTATATAATCAAAATCACCTTATATATTATACACAATCATCCAAATCAAAGCAAAACCTATAGGGTGCATAAAATAGTAATTAAATTGGATAGGCTAATTTCATGATAATAGTTCATAAATCAAAGGAAATCATACTTTGAAAATTTTTTATGTAAATTAATATCTATGATTTTAATTTCACCTCCCAAAATATTCTGGTCTTAAACTTCTCTAACTGTCTGTATCAAGCACAAACTTACTAATGAGTTCTGCGTGTCTAGAAGGGGGAAGAAGGAGAAGAATGGTTTTAGCTCAAAATTGGAACTTTTATATTATTTTAAGTGTGTAAATGAGTATTATTAAGATTATTAGTCATATAAAAACCTTTTCCCATGTGTCACACTCCCTCATGGGTTGTATAAATGCCAAAATCTTCCTTTTTCAATTGATTTCTTGATTTTCAATTAGATAACCTATAAGTATCAAATGAAATGAAATTCTTGATAGGCAATTTGAATTATTGGAAATTTTAAAGGAAACTAGGACACTTGGACACCTTGATAACTATGCCACTTGCATTTATGACCCCCAAATGTCTACTAAGTGACTCAAAATCACATAAATATTAAAAGTGACCAAGACCAAGGTTGATATGATATTAAATGACATAATATGACCTATAATACACCTTATTACATAATATTAGGACCCTTAAAACATCTAAGGTTTATGTTTTTATCTATAGGGGTCCCAATTTGACCTATAGGATCAAATTTGGTCAACACCAGGTCCTATCCATGATCTTATGAAGTAATTCACAAAGAAAACACCACTACAATGAAATAAATAGGACAATTAGGTAACAAAAGATGTGGGTAATAGGAATAAAAATATGGTAATTTGTGAGGAATTTTGGGTCCTATCTATGGTCTTACAAAGCAACTCATAAATGGAATTATAAGGGGAGTGATCAATACACAAAACAATATTTCTCAAGAAAAAATATGAGGGATTTAAGAATGAAAAATAGAGTGTAAAAATCAAGACTTAAGTGTATTATGAGAATACCTTAAAAAACAAGAGCCATAATAAGGACATGAGAAGAAACTATGTGACTAGGGACCATCAATGTACAAAGGAAACTTATTCGTTATAGACACAAAGCTTTGTAGAAAAATAGGCATGCTAATAAGATCAACTTATGAAGGTATATTGGTACAAAAAAATAAAATGCACCTAAATTCCCATGATGTGTTCCTTGTTCCTCAATACCCCTTATAGAGATGTCAATCTACTACAAAGATTGGGTACAGGCATGAGAAAGTATGTAGAATTAAAAGATTTTGTATTCTTGCCATCCAATCTACTAGCCTACCACACCTCAAAAGACCTTAGATCTATTGTGAGGCCAACTATGGATTTTTAGATTTGACTAGAAGAAGAAGATGTGATTTGAATCATGTCTTTCATGTGGTTTGACTTTTAAAAACAATATTATTTTTTCCTTTTGATATCATTTCCTTTTATTTAAATGATTTGGATTTTAACTTTTTATGATTTTTTTAATATTCCTCCTATATATAGACTTGGAATGTCCAATCATGAGAGACGTAGTGATACATGTGAATGAGCTTTAGGCTATGGCTAAAGGAAGCTAAGAAATGAAAGATAAAGACTAACTAGGACACTTAGGCTTAAAAATGAATGATCATGTGATCTCAAGTCTCAATCATGTATATGATTACTTTATGAAAAGGGAAGAAAGGAAAAAAGGATATCTAAAGGTGGGTCGGTGAAAGGAGATTATAATGAGATGAATTGTTTATTAATTTGTCACATAGTAAAAGGAGACAATGACCAAAGGGAATATGGTTGGTATAACCAAGTCACAATGATAATTGACTATGAGAAATGGAGATAAGAGAGTAAATAATCTTAAATATATAAGAAGAGAGTTTATATAAAAACTCATGAGAAAAAGAGAAAGCAATGATAAATAAAGATAATCATATGAGAATATAAATGATAATGTAAGAAAGATATAGTACAAAAGGTGAAATCACCATGTAGGATAAGTAAGAATTTGACACAACATCAAATGATATAAAATATAGAAAAAACTAAAATTTAAACACACTTCCAATCCAAATATAAATCTAAATTCACCATGTATATGCTCATAAATACTGATAAATTTGACCACACACATTAAAAAGACATCAAATAGATTTTTATGAAGATGGATATGAACTACTACTAATTCTTTGTCAATTTTCAATTAAAACTAGGAAAATACTTCTCTTCTAATCTCCTCCATAGAAAAATTAAGAATACTTGATGGATTGGGCTGAAGAGGGAAATTTGGCAAGGGATGCTTAGGAGAATTCATGGGAGTGGGATATATAGGATATGGATGAATCATCAGAGGAGAAGGATCCATAGATGAAGGAAGGTCCATAGGTGAAAAAATCATAGGTGGAGGCACAGATGATGAAGAGACCATAGGATGGGATGAAACCATAGGAGTTGGGACCATAGGAGAATAAGGAGGATCCTTCTTCAAGAATAACCTATAGGAAGAATAAAATAAGGTTCAAGAATAACTATAAGGTAATCCTTAATGTATTGCTAAAGGATGTAGTGACAATTGGTGTGCCATAGATGATATACCTCACCATACATAGGCATATATTCAAGAAGTACATTTGAGGGAGGTATGGATTTGTATAAGGATGGGGAGAAATATGAAAAGTATCAATATACTATCACATCTTGCAACAACGGGTAAAAGAATGATTATCTATCCCATGGAAGAAACTTATATGCTTGTGAGTGGCTTTAGTAGAAGCACTCACAAAAGGAGGAGTAACATGAGTGGAAGAATTTAGAGAAGAATCATCAACACATTTGGTTAGGAAAGGATCCATATTAGGCAAAGGAATCCAACCATCACCAAGAGAAGGTGGTGATGGCTGAGGAACAAAACTAGGCTCAATGGAAAGATCCATGGGATGAGAAGTAGGAGTAGACTTAGTAATAATAATAGCAAGAATATGATCAACTATAGTATAATTAGGAATGGGATATAATAAGGTATTTACTTAGGGAGGAATAAGATACCCAAAAGGTCTAAGGAGGGTCACACTATTATTAAGATTAAACCAACTATGGTGAGTATGGAACCTAGCAAAGTGGTAAGTCCTAGTCATAGCATGATCCATGAGAAAAATCCTATGGGGATCCTTAGATATTAGAGGTTTTGGAGCCATATCTCCCATATGATAAAGATGAAAAATAATAAAATTATGAATTGTAAATGAATGAAAATTATGTGTCTGATTAGCATTATTATAAGCATTGTCAGGAACCTAAAACAATAAACATGTTTCGATGCCTACTTAGTCAGGATCTTGCTCTACCAATAGAGCACATATGATTACTTCTTGTATTAGCAACTAAACACGAAATTTAACTAGAATCAATAAGTAACTAGAAATATGAAACAACATAGGAATTGAGAGACAATACACAATTGTATTAATAATCACTCTGAAGAATATACAATAAGGAAGATGCCACTTCTTCCTCCACCTCAAAGGTTTGACACACCTCAAGACCCTCTTCCCTCTCTCTCTCAGTCCCAAAAATCAACTCCAATACAGAATTGATGTTCACCTCTCCAGCTAGTCAGTAACAAGCTGCCAGCACACCAAGTACACAACCATACTCCAAGTAGATCTCCTACTCTCTGCTGCTACCTACAAATCACTAGACCTTACTCACCATTTTAGATCTCCTATAGAAAGTCATGCACACATGCTGACCAAGATCATACACATGCGAAGAACCCTACTGATTTTCCAAACCATTACCCACCTTGGTACTGTGGTACTAGGAGGAATGCACCATTGCTCTCCTCTATCTGAAGGAGCTTATATCTCTCTTACTCACTAGCTACAAGTTTACACTACAGCCTATGAGTCTATTATATAGATCTCATGCATACAATAATTAGACTATCCTGATTTAATTAATTAGAGACACAACTCAAGACCAAAAATAGCCTTTACATGCAAACACTTAGTTCAATGAACTAACTATCCATGGAACAAGCAGTTCTAGAACTGCCACAGGCGACCGACGTTGGTCCCTGTCTGCTTGGAGGTGACCAACATCAGCCGACCTCCTGTCGATGTCAGTTTCCTTCCTGTCCATCCTGTCGTCGTCGGTTGCCTTGTGCACTGCACTCTACAGACACCAGTCTCCCTGGAACTCAGCAACCTCCTCCCTGTTTTCACCAGTTGAAGCTTTTAGCTCCACATCCTAACAAGCATTATGGTTGGTATTAGTGGCTTGGGTACCATTATTAGTGTTGATAGGAGCTTGAGAGGAATTATGAGAATGTGAGGCACTAGTCAAAACATTTGTTTGTGTAACAAAAGATGGACTAGTGAATGGATGAGAATAAGAATAATTAGACCCATGATTACCTTGTGTAGTAAACGAATCACTAGTGGAAGGATTAAATATTATAGATCTCATGCGAGGCCCACTAGATGTTGAACTTGCCATATTAGTGGATATATTAGGTGTGGAGGTGGAAGAACTTAGAAAATAATAGGTCATGGTATGATACGGGGTAATAATCAAAGTAATAGGATGAGAATTAAATAAAGTAGTACCCCTAAATATATTTGAGAATGTAGGAGTAGGTGAAGGAGGCTCTTCGGATTGACCACTAGTCATAAGATTATAAATGGTAGAGGGATTATTTCCTTGATGTTGAATAAATTTAGAGATAAAGAAGAGATTTTTAGGGGTATACTCCAATTTTTTTTGGTATTACAATGAGAAGAGAGGATTAAGATGCAAAGAGTTATTGGGAGTGGTCCTATAGTTCATTGTGCAAGTGGTAATATTAACATTACTAGCATCCAAGAGAGGAACCCTACTTTGCTTATGGGAGACCCTATGAGGTTTGGTAAATTTAATCATGTATGTTGAGTGTAACTTATTGTTATCATCAAGAAGAAATTCCATGGTGAAGGAAAAGGAAGAGAGATGAGAAGGCAAAGAACTATGGAGTGACAAAAATAGTATAAGTTGATTGGGTCGACCTAGCATAAAAATAAGGATTAAAAAAATAGTACAAAGTTGATTGGGTCAATTTTAAATAGTTAACAGAGGATAGAAAAATAATGAATAGGGTTTTTATATATTAAAGGGTTAACTAGGTCGATCTACTATAGTGAATAGAGGCTAGAAAAATGCATAGGGTTGATTGGGTCGACCTAGTACAATAAATACGGAAGATTAAGAAGCTTATAATAGGTTGTGAATTGAAACAAGATAATTTTTGAAAATAACTCAAAAATTAAGAATGTAAGGGAAACAAATGGTCAATTATATCAACGTTGGACAATCCAATTGAATCACATAACACAAAACCTTGCACCAATGCTAGCTAATGCAAGTTCTTGTAATATAAAATAAAATCGAGCAAAGAGAAAATAATCAACTTGGAAAGTAAAGAGAGAACTAATTGGTCAACCTAAATTATTATTATATTATTAAGAATATTCTTTTAAATGTGATGGGAAGTTGGCTATGAGGAAGGAACTAGAAAGCAATCTAAGGATGGTTTTAGGTAGTTTGGGCTAAAAGGGATCTATAGTGGTAATGATACAAGCTGAGTATTGGGGCCTACCCACTCACTTCACACACCAAAAAAATAAGGGTAAAATGAACTTAGATAGAATATACTAGTAACCATGATTTATACTTACCAAAAAATTAAGTCGGCTTCACCATTGGTGATGAAATCTAAGTAGATTGGCCTTGGCTAGATAAATGCTAAAATGCTTGTTTAGATTTTGTGATTTGGTTATGTGTGCATAAAATAGAAAATAGTGAAAATAAATGATTAATTGAAATCCACCTAACTACGTGATCTATTCTTAACATGTAATAAGTAAGAAATGAAAGTGTGAGATAATTAGTAGCATATAAGGTTAATTTCAACTTTAAAATAAGGTACAATGTTGATATAGTCAATAGTGTATGCACAAAATATAGAACAAGGTCAACAAGGTAAATCCTATACTATGAAATCAAGGTTTAAAAATGAATAGGGTTAGTATAGTTAACCTAGTTATCTAGATAGCACACAAAATAAAGAAATTGGTCGATAGGATCAATTTAGTTGACTTTGTAGGGGTAGTTTAAAGACTATAAACTATGAAAGGAAAGACTATAAAGAAAGAAATATATAGGTAGAAAGGAACCTTGGTGGATCATAGATGTAGATAATGAATATTTTTGTTCAAAAACCTTGACAAATGTTTGCAAAACTTGCTAATTGGGTTGACTAGGTCCATCAAGATTTGCAAAAATCTGTTGCTAAGTGCTTGGAATGTACAAGGTCGACTAGGTCAACCTAATAGTCTAGAATAGATGTCTAAAATTTTAGAAATATATATTAGGTCAACTGGGTTGATATAGTAGCCTATACCAAAAAAAGAGCCTACATAAAGAGAACAAATTTGTATGGATGCAAATGTATGTTAAACTTATGCACAAAAGTTTTAACCAGGTCACCACAATCAATCTAGTATGATGAATATATGATAAAAATAGTGATAAAAGGAATAACATAAAGTGAAAAAATCCCACAAGGGTTATTTCACATTAGGTTCACTAGAATGTATGTATTCATAATGCAACATATCTATAAATCTATCTTGGTTTGGAGAAGATAGAGCATACCTACACTTCTAATTGGGAATACATTTTTAAGTAGAAGCATGACCAATATGGGGATCCAATAGAATTGATTAGGGGATAAATTGTCATAATAAACCATGTTAGGAAGGGTTCCAAAGCCTAGAATCTAACACAATTATGAAACAACCCTAAAAGAGTCCTATGTTTAATTTCTCACTCTATTTTAATAACAAGAAAGTAAATCTAATATAGTTCTCACCAAATTTTGTGGCACAAAGTGGGGGTTAGAAATTAAAAAAAACTAAACTAAAAATTCATAAAAGACATATACTCATGTCAATGTATACACAATCTTAATGCATGGGAGAAAAGCATAATTGCATTATATATCTACTCTTACAAAGGAGAAATAAAGGTAAGAATACTTACCTTGAAGACAAACCTACCAAGCCTCAATCTCTCCCTTGGCCAAGGTGCTTCATAAGAGATTGTTGTGGTATGTAAGGATAAGAAATTAAAATCATATATAGGATACACAACCTATATATGCATCCAAAATACTTATCCACAAGATAAGATCTACATCCCAAAATGTAGTATGGAACCTTAAGCTTTATTCCTTATGAAGAATGGTCAATAAGAAGATGTTCATTCACAATTATTCTTATTTGATTCTCTATTTTTAAATGGTTGAAAATAAACACACACACACACACATGTATATGTATATATAGATATATATGTATACATATATGTATATATGTGTGTGTGTGTGTGTGTGTGTGTGTGTGTGTGTGTGTGTGTGTGTGTGTGTGTGTATACATATATATATATATATATATATATATATATATATATATATATATATATACATATATATATACATAGATATATATATACATACATATATATATATATATATATGTATATATATATACATGTTTATTTTCAACACACACACACACACACACAAATCTTTCCCTAAATAATTTTATAAATGTTAGATGTATAGGTTGACCCAATCGACCTTGTATATTTTTAGGAGATAAATCACTAGGTCTTGAGCTAGGTTAGTTGAAGACCTAATAAGCTCAAAAGTAAAAAATACCCCTTAACAGTATAAGGTATACCCAATAAACCTAGTACATCTTGTATACATAGTATTTTCAAATGTTTATCACTTAGTGACACTTTGTATCTTGTAGGAACCCATTGAGTCTCAGTCTCTTTTAGTGCATGCCTAAAGGGGTGCATCAGGAAAGGGGTAGGTAGGAGATTAGTAATTCATAATATTTTTTTCCAATTTTCCACTTTCCATATACACTTATGTCCTAAAAACCATTTAACATAATCTTATTCTTCTTTATCCTACCCATTCTAGTCATTTTACCATGCTTTATCCCTCCTTTTCTTGCCTTAATTCCCTTTTGGACAGTCAGCTATACTAGGTTGACTGGGTTGACCCCATACTATTTAGGGGTATTTGTCTCTTCTAAATATTTTTATCCCTTTATCCAATTTATCTTAGGACCTAGTGAATTATCCCTTAAAAACATACAGGGTTGATTGGGTGGACCCTGTACAATTGACATTTCTGGGAGGATATAGGAAAAGATCCAATTATATATACAATTTAATTTTAAACCATTTGAGGATAGAGAAGTGAAGAATAATAATTGAAAATGAACATTTTATTATTGACCATTCTACTTGAGGAATAAAGCTTAGGGTTCCATAATTTATTTGGAGATATGGATCTTGTCTTATGGATAAGTCTTTTGGATGCATAGATAGGTTTTTTAGCCTAGAGATGATTTATATTTGTTATCCTTACATACCAAAGCAATATCTTGCAAAAAACTTTGGCAAAGGGAGAGATTTAGGCTCAATGGGTTCATCTTCAAAGGTAAGTATTCATAACTTTATTTTTGCTTTGTAAGAGTAGATATATAATGCAGTTGTGCTTCTCTCCCATGCATTAGGATTCAATATACATTGACATGAGTATATGTCTTATATACATGTTTAGTTATTTTTTTTCTTTATAACCCCCACTTTCTGCCACAATCTTTGGTGTGCACTATATTAGATTTACATTCTTGTTATTAAAATAAAGTGAATATTAAACCTTAGGACTATTTTAGGGTTGTTACTTGATTGTGTTAGAATATATGATTTGGAACCCTTCTTAGCATGGTGTATTGTGACAAGTGATCCCATAATTAGGTCTATTAGTTCCCCTTATTTATCATGCTCTTTCTTAACAAATGTATTCCCAATCAAAAGTGTAGGTATGCGCTATCTTCTTCAAACTAGGATTGATTTATAGACACATTGAATTTTGATTGCATACATTCTAGTGAACCCAATGTGAACTAACCCTTGTAGGATTTATTTCACTTATTTCATTATTTATATCATTATTTTCATCATATATCTATCATATTGGATTGAATCAATCAACCTAGTTCTAATTTTTATGCACAAGATTTTAGTTACATGCTACTAGATCAGTCTAGTCAACCCAATAAAAATTTCTAGACTTTCAAACATCCAATTTAGAATACTAGGTTGACTTAGTTGACTATGTAAATTCCAAGTACTTAGTAGTAGGTCCTTACCAAGCCTGATCGACCCAGTCAACCTAGTTAGCAGGTTCTAAAAGCATATATCAAGGTTATTGAACAATAATATTAATTCTTTACATTTATGATCCTCTAAGGTTCCTTTCTACCTCTCTATATATTTATTTACAAACTTTCCTTTCATAGTTTTTAGTATTCAAAACTGCCCTTGTATAGTAGACTAAATCGACCCTATAGACCTAGTTTCATATTTTGTGTGTTGTCTAGATAACTAGGTCAACTTTACCAACCCTATTCATTTTTAGACCTTAATTTAATAGTAAAAGCTCAAACTTATTGGATTTATTTTGTATTTTATGCATATAGTGTCAACACTATACCTTTTTTCATGTTGGAATTAACCTTATATGCTAGTAATTATCTCACATATTACTTTCTTATTACTTGCATACTTAAAATATATCACATAGTCTAACTAGGAGGTTTTAAATTAATAACTTAGTTTTAATATTTATATTTTATCCATATATGACCAAATCAAAAAATATAAATAATGACTTTAAAATTTTTCTACCAACCTACTTAGATTTCATCTCTAAGGGGGAAGCTGACTTGATGTTTTGGTCAATTATAAATCATGGTTAATGGTATATTTTGGATAAGCACCCATTATTACTATTGTTTTGTGTTCATGCCTCTAAATGTATCAAAAGTGTCCTTAGTGTTCAAATAACACTTTTCATTTTATAATTTTGGGAATTCATAGCATGATTAGTTAGTTTTGGCAACTTATGTTACCCATGGTGAAATAAAGGTAGAACAATATTTTAACTATTCCAAAAAAATTATATTAATTGATGGTTGGGAGCCATCACTGGTCAAATATTTGAAAAATATGAGTATCATTTCTAATACTAGTGAATTATGATCAAATATTAAACTATAGACTATTCTAGATGGATATTTATAATGAAATCTAAACTAAAGTGATCTGGTTAAAAATAAGCAAAAGATAAGGGTAAGGCAGAAAGAGAATAAGTGATTACTGATCTTAGCCTCAAACATTATGACAAAGTTTCAATTACAACTGAGTATGCATTTAACTAGTCTATAGTGAAAAATAACATAAGTTCAGATCGCACTACACACCAAGAAAACCTTAAAGGATGATATGAAGAATTACAAGTAAGAACTGAATTTAATTTAAGTATTTTATACCACACTCAAATAGCATTAGCACATTTGAAAACAAAATAAATGAAATGAAGCAAATTCAAGATCCTTCAACTAATCTATCATAAGCACAAATTAGAAAACATGTAATCAAATATACAACTTAGAATTCATAGACACTATTCAAATTTAAGACTTAATATTAACAATTAAGAGAAAATCATGTAACAATTGACACAAACAAACTTAGATAATCCTTTCAGAATTCCTTGATTGTATTAAATGCTCATAGTACAAAAATTTTGCTCAAAATTTTCCCCTTTTACAAGATGTTAATACTACCTTTTATAAGATGAAAAGGTAGTATATTGATCAATTATAAGATAAAAATATACAAGAAGTAATGATAGTTGTCCTTCTTCAAAAAGTTCTAAAATACACATGTTTTTCTAGACTAAATTTCCCTAGATACAATATGCTAACAAACTAACAGATGCCTTTACAATCTTATATTCCATTTTCAAAATGTTACAACACTTTTACAAAATGGAATATTAACTAGTTGGTGGGCCCATTACTGAAGGGTTCCCCTATTGCTCTTGTAAAATATCCATATCTCTTTGATGTTATTCTTTGATAAGCTCCAAATCTATAAATATATTTAGGAGATATACATCCTCTTGATCAACTAAGGCATTAAAGTCTCTATCATACCTTACCATAGATTCTTTAATTCTTCTATCTTCTACAATATTTTCTTAAGTAGTGAAGATCATACTCATAATTTTGTTGTTATCACTACCAGATTGACCCTAGATTTTACTTTTCAATTATTGCATCACTAAAGTGATTCTATGCTTATATTCCTCATCATCAATAATGCCCTAGGCTATATATTTCATAGGATTAGTCAACATGGTGCCAAGGAGTTGATTAATCCTAGTAATCAACTCTTCATCATCCCTTAGGTGTCTATCCAAGCCTACTAACCAAACACTTAAATTTTGGATCTTATCCACCACTATTCCTAATATAACATTTAAGTGGGCTAGGCTAATGGTTTTGAATTTAGGAATTCTATTCCTAATTAATATATTTATGAGATCCCTTATTTTATCCTCTACATCTTGCCACTCTATCATAAATCATTTGGTCACCTCACTCTATTGGCTTAATGCATCTTGTCTTAGCTTCATTGATTTTACAGAGTCAAACATGTCAGAAAGGATGATTCAAAAAACTTTATTATGGTTCAATGAACTGGTATTATAGCTTGGGTATCTAAATTATCCTTTTCCTTTTCTAAGCCATTTATCCTTTGTTTCATCCCCTTGATGCTAGATCTGACTTAATCTAAATGAGCCTCATCTAGGCTTTTAACATCCTCTTCATGGAGGGGTAGTTTACCAGGCTATTGTCCCCTAGCTAGAGTTAAGATTAGAAATGGCTCAAACTTTTTTAATGTGAACTCTCCAGTCCTCACCATGGTTTTTTTAATTTTTACTCTATCTACTATAGCTATCTTTGGATTGAATTACATAGTAGTGGTATATTTATTATACTTTGGAGGTTTAGAAGCCTCCATCTGGGTACTAATTGATGATCCTAAAGCATCCATCTACTTGTTACTTGACCTTGTAGTGGTCACTATTATTATTTCTTCCTCATCCTTCATTAAATCCCTTATCCATGGCTTCATATCATCATGTACATCAATGTTAATAATTAGGGTCAAGGCCCAAGAATGAGACAAAGTGGGAATTTTATTCATTTTTCCATAGATAACCCAATCAAGGATGATTGCTTGATGAATAGGGTATTACTTAATGAATAATTTAATTTAACTTGTAGGTTGAGTGATATTCAAATTTAGCCTCTTTGATCTAACTAGGACCAAGGCTAATTGTCCCTTTATTTTTTATGGGGGTGCTATTGGAAGTAAATCCAAAACAACCTCTTTTATTTTATCTTTCTTGGCCTCTTCAATTTGAGCATGGGTTCTTGAGCTTGATACTCCTCTTCTTTAGAACCATATGATTCAATTATTACCTTGAAGTCATCTTCCACTATTTCATTAGGCTCTAGGACATTTGTGTTTAGGTACTCAATGGGATATTATAGTCTTTGAGGAAGGGCTGAGGATGAAGGTCCCTCACCAAGACTCTCTTCTAACTTCTCCTTATTAGGACCATATGTAATTTGTGCTTGGGTCTTCATTTCTATCTATGGTTAGTCCCGAGGGGGCTTGAAAGGTCTAGGAAACAAATTATATTGAAGAGGTCCCATTTGCCATATATCCCCTAGTGGATTTTCATTAATAGTCAATCTATGTTCAAGTCTAACATTATGTTTCTTAAACCTAGATAGTAATTCTTCAAAAATTTTGGCCCTAATGTGTAGAGGGTCATAAAGAATAGTTTGATGCATGTAAATTGGCTTGGGTAGTTGTTTTCTTTTCAAATACTTGCCTACCCTATTATAAGGATCCTAATGCTTTAAGTCATCTAGATGAAATCCAAAGGAATCTATGTACCTAGCTATGGTGTCCACATGTTTCCATTATTTCAAAATAGTCATACCAATTATTAAAGGAAAGGGATAGAGAAGGCCTCTCCTTTTATCCTTTCACAGTCCATTGATACCATAAAGAAGTTGACATGAAATTTTTTACTCTATTAATTTTTTAGGAATAGAGAAACAAAAATTGTAAGGTTGAGTCAAAATCCCTTCAATTTTTATCACACTATAATCTAGATATAACCAGATGTCTCCCATTAGCTCCACCTACTTCATGATTAGAGGGATTACCCTAGGAATTAGGATCCATGTGTTGGCTTGTACTAAAGAAGAATAGACACAATCATAAATGGATTTCATGTGGTGTCTATTTTTGAAGATATGTAGCTTTGAATAATGGTGGGAGATTATGAATCTACCCTTAAGTGACTAGTTTTTTATGTGAAGGATCTTGGTGGAGGCCAGTAGGGAATCCAATAGATAGGACATCATAAATAATTGGTTTTAGTCTTCTTCTTGATGGATTTAAATTGTCTCCCTAGGTGGATGCTGATCATATCTCCAATTGGGGGAGTGAGCCCTTTTTTAACCATAAAGTAGACATAGTATACCCAACTCTTATTGATAAATTTGGTTGAATGGGAACCATATAGTATGTTTAATAGGGTGATATTTACCCTAATTACTTTTCTAAATTGGGCAACTATGATGCTTCTAGCAGGGTCTTAGATCACATGGTTCCCTTAGAGAAACTATGGCCTAATGATGGTGTCAAGATCATTCTTGCCAGTCCATTCATTAATAGTGGGTAGGTCCACATGGGGTTTTGGAAGCTTGTAATACCTCTCAAAATCTAGTGGGTAAATGTATGTAACTCTTTTGGATCTCCCCTCATGAATGATCTAGTCATTTTTAATTCTATAATATACAAAAATGGGAGTAAGAATGTCAATATAATGGAGTACCTTTGGTTTATCAACAACATGATGGAGGCTAGCCATTTGGATTGTAACCAGGTCATAATACCTCCTGATGACTATGGAAATAATTTATTCTTCCTTAGTGATGTCTTGTATCTCTTCAATGGTCTAAAATATCTTAGACTAATTATTGTTGCCAATGTTCAAGGCTATAGTGTCTAGATCGGTGTCTTTGAAAACCCTTCTCTCACTATCTGATGATAGATACAATTTTATCTCATCCCTCAGTTATTTCCTTCAAGATATCATGGCTTCCACAATTACAAATTATTCTCAATCAGATTATAAATGGTCTCTGGGTTAGTTCTTTTATGCTCAAATCACAATTGAACTTATTTTAGATTTACTATAATCAATCCAAGTTCACTTAAGGCATTGTATGCAAGATTTAGGGATTTGAAGCTTTAATGTCAATAGATTATTTGAACCTAGGCTTATACATGCCTCATTTTTGATTTTGACCTTTGCCTTTATACATTTGCATTTTGAGCACACAATATCTTCTATTTCATCACTTTATGCTTGCATGGCACTTATTTGGTAGATATCTAGCACTTTTTGTGATATTTTTCATAAATTCCCCTAAGAAGTAGACATTTTTTTTAGAAATATTCCCTTTGGATTCATGCCATTAGATCAAGATCCAAAGATTAACATAGGCCATTGATCATGACCTGGGCCCTTTCTTGTTATTAGTTCTTTTTGGTATCAAGCCCTGTAGTTGTGCCACTTGGCACCTTCATGAGCTTTCTAAGATCTATCACCTTTGTTAATCACATATTGAATGTGCATTTACCATATGTCAAACCCACAATTTCTAAGAGCTTCATTAATTTTTTTTATAATTTCACACCATTAAATCAACCTTCATGATGAAGCACGAGATGTCATATCTTGCAAGATGCATGAGATTTAGTCATTGCATAGATATACAGAAGACTTAGATTAAAATTCTTTTACCTAACTATATTTCATATTAATAAACATGAAAATACTTAGGTTAAGGCATTTTATGCTATGTTTTAAAGCATAAATAACCCTTTGAATGGCATAAAACATGTCCCTTTGGTCTAAATAAAATTTTAGATGAGCTTAATTTTGATATCTTCATAGATATCAATGATGGCCTTGTGGAAATCAAATGATGGTCTTGAGGACATCAAATTTAAGATCATAAAGTTCCTGTGTTTGAATGTGAAAGTGCCACGTAGTGGCTCTATCGGGTTTTTTGGGATTTTGGATTTAATTTTCTCATTATGATTAAAATCAATGATGAAGCAAGAACCATATAATCATGATATAATTAGTTTCACATAATTAGTTCCATTTAATTTGTCAGACCCTTTTTAATTAACTATTGAATGTAAGAGTGCTACATGGTGACTCCGTAGAGATTCATGAACCTTTGACTTATCAATGTTGTCTTTTTACCATCTGATATTTAGTCTATGATAAAGCACATGCCATTGATCATGATATAAATGTTTAAAAATGATTAGTTAGAAGGATTAAGTACTTAGTTTTATCAGGTTTTCTTCACATCATTCGATTAAAATCTGCGATGAAGCACAAACCATTGGATCCTACAAGAAACAAAGTATTTAATTCAGGGTTCAGGGTGGAAATAAAAAACTTAGGATAAAGAATTAAGTATAATGTCTTATTCATGTTAATAAACATGAATGGGGCCTTAGGATTATAACTTTAGGCTAAATAAATAATAATAAATGGGACTATGCTAGGAAAATAAAAGGATGCTGCTAGCATAACATTGGACTTGTTTAGAAATATAGGAAATAAAGGAGGAAAGTAAAAGGGACTAAGCATACTTTTTATGCTAAGGTTTGGTTATGTTAAAAAACATGACCAAGCCTTATAATAAAAAAATGAGCTTATGTTCAAAACAAGTTTAAAATATTCTTGCCAAATGCTCATGCCAAATGTAAATATAAACCAAGGGTTTTAAGCTAGGGTTTTTGGAGGAAAAATTTTAGACATGAATTTAGATTTGAATTTTCATAAACCAAAGGTTAGTAAAAACTTTGAATAGAGTCAATCTATAAATTCTAAACATGATCCCTTTAGCAAGGGCTCTATGAACCTATAACTATAAGACATGAAGACAAATTATTATCAAAATTAAGTCAGCCTAAAGCAAGATCATAAATTATTAAGCTAACTTTATCAAAGTGGATGATCTTCAAATTCTAACAATGATCAAAACATGCCATGTTTTTAGGTTTAAAATTTAAATTATCTCAAAGGTCCCATTTAAAAAAAAAATGGGTATGATGACCGCAACACTGTGGTGTGTGAAATGAGGGGGTAAGGCCCAATACCAAACCTATATCATTACCAATATATATCCTTTTCAACCCAAACTACCTGAAACCATCCTTAAATTATTTTCTAGTTCCTCACATCAAACTTCCCATCACATTCAAAATCATATTTTAATAATATAATAAACATCTTAGGTTATCCAAATAGTTATGTTTTACTTTTCAAGTTGACTGCTTGCTCTTTGCTCAATTATGTGTTTAAAAAATTACATTAGACAACATTAGTGCAAGGTTTTATTTTATGTGCCTCAATTAGACCGAATAGCATTAATCTAATTGACTATTTATTTCTTTTTAGTTATTACTTATTTACATTACTTGAAACAAATATATTGTTTTAGTTTATAGTTTATCACAAACTTTCTCATCTTCCCTGTCTATTGTATTGGGTCAACCCAATCAACCCTATAATTTTTTAGCCTCTGTTCACTATACAAGATGAATCCAATCAACCCTGTACTATTTATAGACCTATTTCATCCTTTATTTATTGTATAAGATTGACCCAGTCGACCCTGTACTATTTTTTTGTCACTTTTTGTTCTCTTTATGTGGTTGTCTAGTCTTATTTCATCATTATGACATCTTTTCAACCTTCCCTAAGTCCATAACACTACATAATCAAGGATTTAGATAATAAACTCACTTATTTTATTAATTTAGATGAAACCATCCAATTTTTTTCCTTCCCCTTCTCCTAAACTAAAACCAATCACTACACAATGTAATGTAGTTGAGGTCATTCATCCTAATCCTCCTCCCAATACCAATGTTGGGAATCCTCCACCTACAAAGAATACTCCTCCCAAAAACACTAACAATCCTTTTCCTATCAACACTATTACCCCACCTTCAAACCCACCTATTGATACAACTGAAATTCTTGTTCAAGTCATACAATAAATGAACATCATGTAAACAACTAATACCTCTTCAATGATGAACATGCAACAACATTTATTACACATGACTAGTCAGCCACCTTAAGTCATCATGTCTCAACCAAATCCAATTTTTTCCCTCCTCCTCTTATAATGGGAATATCATACCTCAACTTCTAATAAATAACAGAATTGTTCAACATCTTCAAAATGAACCTTTAGCCCCATTCATTTCATGAATAGATATTGGAAACATTTCTCCAACTATCACATATAATGGGACTAAGGACCATACTATCTTTCTTAAGTATTTTAGTAATATCTATAAGGAATGGGTCAAAACTAATACATTTGATACCACAAATATCTTAGACAAAACCTTTGTTGGTGATGCACTTGAATGGTACAACCAAATTCCTATACATTCCATCTCACAACTATAGGATTTAGTCAATGCTCTAGTGAAAATATTCCAACATTATGACCTTCCTAAAAATTACCTTAGCCATTTCATCAATGCCAAATAATTTCTTAATGAATATAATCATACTTTCATCAAATGATGGAAGTCTCTCACTCATAAAGTAGATCATACATGAATGATCACACTCTTTTAAAACTATTTTTCACTTATTTTGAATCTCCCCTTCAATACAAAATTCAAATATTTTCACCAAAAACTTTAGATGAAGCCCTAGACCAAGAAAAAAGGAAAAAAATTCTCATGACTCAATTTAAACCACCTCAAACAACTACTAAATAACCTTTTCAATCATTTTATCATAACATTTATTCATCTAAACCTCCCTAACATCAAATCAGAGCATCCAAATCAACAAATTTTAGTCCTTAAGGTTAGTCATCCTCTTATTTTGACAAATCTAATTTGAGTATCTTGACTTCAATAAATAATTTCTCTACCTTGGTTTTTCCTTCATTATCCCATCCACCCATTTAATTTCCCTCCCTGATATGAAAATTGTGACTCCAAATATATTTTCCCTCTTCTCTACTTCCTTCTTTTTTCACCTCTTAAAAAAATGATAACATTACTTTGTGTCAGTTTTATCTATCCTTAAAGCAAAACATGTTTGAATACCTATGGATCACTCCTTTCTTTAATTTGTCATTGTACTACTCTTCTATTGTGGAGAGCTGAGTCCACACCCTTTTTCCATTATTACATGTTTCTCTTTATGTATGTTTTATTCATATTTGTCTCACATCTTTAATTACATTTTAGTTTTAGTCTTTCATGGTTTTCTTTTTGCCTATCTTACATGAGCTTACTTTTCACCATATTACATATATTTATTATATTTACTTGCATTCATATTTCATTTGTCATTCTTATTTTTCATATTTCCCAATGTGATTTAGTATGTTCTACATCCTACTTTTTTCCATTTATGTTTTACATGCTTTCAAAACTGATCTATTATGTTTTCCAATCATTTTTCATTTATTTATTATTATTTCTCATTCATTTTCCATCATTTTATCATTCATTTTCCATCAATATTTTTGTATTAGCCTTGTCTTAACAATCCTAATTTACCAATTTTCCTAAGTCCTTTAAATATCTATCTCTAGTAACTAATATATGCCTATTTTTTAATAATTTTGATTTTTGGCTTTTTTTTTGCATTAACTTATACAGGTTCACCTAGTGTTCTTTACATTTGGATGCCTTCACTTTTTATTGTAGTCTACTTATGTATATAAAGTATTAAGGTAAGTTAAGGTATGCATTTTTTAATTATGCCTTTTCATTTATCTTATTTTCTTCTTATTACACTTTACTAAGCATCAATTTTGTGTTATTATTTTTTATTCCTAAAGAAAAATCCCATTTTACACTCATGTGACACATGATGAGATTCTAGTGGGGAATATACACACACACAATATTTTCAAACTTTTATCACTTACTAACAATTTTTATCTTTCAAGAACCCATCAAGTCTCAATCTCTTTGAGTTCATACCTTAAGGGGTACATCAAAAAAGGGGTGGGAAAACCATTGGTGCTTCATAAGATTATTTTCCCTTTTACCACTTTCCATATACAAATTTGTCTCATAAAAACCATTTTCCCTAAGATTATTCTTCTCTATCCTACCCATTCCAATCATTTGTCATGCTTTATCCCTCCTTTTCTTGCCTTAATTCCCTTTCAAATAGTTGATTATACTAGGTCAAGTGGGTTGATCCTATAATATTTAGGGGTATTTCTAAATTCTTGAGCTAATTATCCCTTTACAAAACCTAACTTAGGACTTAGTGATTTATCCCTTGAAAACATATAGGGTTGACTAGGTTGACCCTATACAACCAATGTTTCAAAGAGGATTTAGGGAAAGATCTACCTATATATACAAGTTCATTTCAAACCATTTGAGAATAGAAAATTGAAGAGGAATAAGTGCGAATGAACTTTTGCTTATTGACCATTATACTTGAGGAATAAATATTAGGCTTTCATACTTTATTTGGAGATATAGATATTGTCTTGTGGATAAATGTTTTGGCTGCATCAATAGGGTGTATATCCTAGACATGATTTTTATTTGTTATCTTTACATATCACAACAATCTCTTACAAAGCACCTTGGCCAAGGGAGATATTAAGGCCCGATGGGTTCATATTCAAGGGTAAGTATTCCTAACTTTATTTCTCCTTTATAAGAGTAGATAGATAATTCTATTGTGCTTCTCTCCCATGCATTAGGATTCTATATACATTGACATTAGTATATGTCTTATATGCATGTTTAGTTTAGTTTTTTCATTTATAATACCCACTTCATGCCACAATATTTGGTGTGTACTAGATTATATTTACTGTATTGTTATTATAATAGAGTGAATATTAAAACTTATGGATCTTTTAGGGATATTGAATGATTATGTTAGGCTGTAGGCTTTGGAACCCTTCTTAGCATGGTGTATTATGACAAGTGATCCACTAATCAAGTCTAGTGGATCCCCATATTGGTCATGGTATCTCTTAACTAATGTATTCCAAATTGGAAGTTTAATTATGATCTATATTCTATGAACTATGTTTGATTTATAGACATGATGAATTTTTGATTACATACACAACCGACTATACAAAATAGAATGAGGCAAGGAAAAAGATTGTAAAGCATGACAAATGATTGAAATGGGTAAAACAAAGAAGAATAAGCTAAGGGTAAATGGTTTTAGGATACAGGTGTGAAGATGGTAAGTGTTAAAGGGGATAATAATCTTATGAAGCACCAATGGTCTACCCACCCCTTTCTCGATGCACCCCGTAAGGTGTGTACTAAAAGAGATTGAGACTCTATGGGTTCCTAAAAGATACAAAGTGTTAGTAAGTGATAGAATTCTAAAAATATTATGTTTATATAATATGTACTCATTTATTCAATAACATAATCAAGAATCTTATTGAGGAGTTTATGATATTGCACAATAAGAGCATGACTTATCATCTCCAATCAAATAGGCAAAATGAGGCTTTAAATAAATTATTGGGTAAAATGATAATGAATATATGAAATGTTTAAAGGGATTATTGGGAGTATCATATTCCTATTATTTTTTGGGCACATAAGACAAACTATGAATATGCGACATGCTTCACTCCCTTTCATTTTGTTTATGGACTTGAAGCAATTATGCTTATGAAATACATTATTCATAGTCTACATATTGAGATGATTATGAGTTTGGGTGATTAGGACTCATTGAAAAAAATAGTGATGGATTTGGTTAAGATGGAAGGAAATAGACAAATAACATAATGGATGTAGGAGATTAACAATTTAAGTCAAAAAGTTTGGCATGATCAAAAATTGTGATCTAAATAATTTTATCCCATTCAATTAGTATTACTTTGTGATATAAGATTTAAATCATTCCCAATAAAATTGTAAATAAGATGGGAATGACCCTATATTATTCATGATGTTTCAAAATAGGGTACAATTATTTTAAAAGATTTATAGGGAACCATTTTAATAGGGAATATCAGTGGTTGTAGGCTTAATAATGACCATCATTAATCTCTATCTTGCATCATTGTAATTAAGAAAAGGTGCTAAGTAGAACCATGTAGTTATGATTTATATTTAATGATGTTTTGATTTCTATTTATTTTTTATTGTTAGTGTGTTTTTACAATGTGATCTTTGTGTTGCATCACATCATAATGAATTCTAAACATTCAACATCTTAGAGTGTGATCAATATGTAGAATTATCCTGAATTAAAGATAACTAGTAGCCAAAACATTGTGGTCATAAATTAAGTATGGGAATAGGGTAATGACAAGATAGGTATAGATGAAGTATGGGAAAGTGGTAATTTTAAACCATTAATAATAAAGCACTTGAGATATTGCATCTTTCTTAAAGAAGATTACATGATAGAATGACAAGATGGTCCGTAAAATAAAATGGATATATGAAAGTATGGTGTATCATATCAACTACCTACCAACAAATGGATCAAAGAATCTAGACATAGATTAATTATTATTGTGTCAAATAATAATTAGTTGACATAAAGTTTTGAGATATACTCATGAGAAAATATCTCATAAAATTTAAATATGATAGTTGGATGGATTTGGGTAGTAAATTCTATATAACAGAGGGTAAAAATAACATAGATACATTACACACTTCTACCACTAAGATAAATTTATGGTATGCATCCAAAAAAACTTCTTCTACACAAATTTCACACTAGTGTAAAACCAAGTGAATATAGTGTTCAATGTAATCCATATAAACAACCATGGATATGGAAAGAATATTAATCTAACTCATAAATGGGAAAAAGGAGTAAATGAGCATTGGTCTAGGACTCATATAGACTAGATATCATGACTTGAACCCCTTTGATTTCATTGATGAATCTGAAGCTACTCTATTTTCCCACAACCCATATGAAGTAGCATAAGAAGGAACACTAACACTTCAACATCCACTACAAGGCTATGATACTAAGTGACTAATCAAATTTCCTACTTTAGAGTAATTAGATGAGGTAATTTATACTTTGATCAGTCAATATAAAAAAGGCACCATTCATTTATCATAATATGTGACTATATTCATCAACTTTGTGACTATAGAAAGAGAAATAGGGATTTTAACATGAGGGAAGTCTCTTCTTACATAAAAATCCATAGCTACACCTATTCACTCTAACACTAGAGGAAATTACACAAGGTAAGGTAGATGAATACCAATTGATACTATTAAATATGATTCAATGTGCATCTTGGTTAAATGAATCACCAAATGGTTTTGATAGACAATGAAGTATGAAAACTAGATAAATAAAGGAGTGGTGGATATTACATATCAGATGATATGCCTACAAGAGGATTTTAATTGGCCCAATTTTCTAGCTTTTGAGCTCACAACTAACACTAAAAATATTCTTAGTGGCACCTTATAGCATTTCAATACCAATTTTTGGTTTTACCACTCTGATTCACATAATGGAAATCACCATAAGTCGCAATCAACACTATTAAATATTGCCATCCTCTTTAAATTTTCCAACATTTCATGGAATCAAATAGAGTAATACTATGAACAAATGGGGAGATTCAATGTATGGTGCCAAGATATCTAAGCCATGTTTATTTTCACCCTAGGGTACTCTAGGAAATGATTTAGTATTTAGGACATCATGTGTCAATCACCATACTTCACAATGGCATCTAAATCGAAGTGCATGAGTTTCCCAAAGTAACAATAACCCCACTTCCATTTTACATCACCATGTTAGATGTGTAGGTAGAATTTTTGAGATATAAATCTGTATCATGTACATTGGTACAACCTTTGAATTTTATATACCTAGGTGTGTAATAACCTGTAAAACCTAAATCACAAGATCAACCCAAATAATAAGCTAAAATTTAGCCAAAACTATAACCAATAATATATTTATTAAAAAATAACAAGGGAAAGAGGAAGGCACCATCATGACGAGCCTCATCACTACCACCTAAAAAAGGACATGCCACATAATGTGCTAGATCGATAAAAAAACATGTTGCAAATATAGTTTTTGAATGTGAATTGGTATATCTAGGAGTTAGAGAACATGAAGTTATAAAATACATGCTCACAAACATTACTAATGATTTATATGTGCATAAAGAGGAGAAATAAATATTTTTATGGAAAGCAATGAAAACCTGCTAGGTGTAAAATTATGTAAGACAAGAACTATGGGTGAAAATCACCCAACCTATTCCTTATATTATTATTGTTGATATTGTAAGTCAATAAGTACATCAAGAATAGTTTTAATGAAGACTTTTCCAATCAGTTCCATCTTTAGGATCCTCTTCTATATAAGAATCAAACTTGCTAGCATAAGAAATTCCACCACCACCTTAGATTCATAGACCATAGATGCATCCTACATCCAAGATATATCTAAAAATAAAATATATAATGGTATATTTTGGATAATGATTAGAATAATGTGGCATGCAAAAATTATTTGAGTCACATCCACAACCTCTAGTCCAAGATACAAAGAGGAAAAACAAGAGATCGCTCCACCTCTAACTTATATAAATAATATGCATGTGTGAAGGGGTAATATTTTATATTCATCCACTTTGGAATATTAAAATTTAGTTATATTTATAGATTCATCCACTCCCAAAAAAGTGCTTTAAAAAACTATCTTGACACAACTAAAGCCACAACATGAAGTTATACACAAATAAGAGGATCCATCATAGGTGCCAAAAGAGGATGAAATGAAGGATAAGGAATAGAAATAAAAAGGAGTGAGAGGAAAAGTGTAAGGATATATACAAAGATAAGAAGTAAAAATGACAAGTTATGGATGAGGAACATAGGTAAAAAGTCTAAGAAGCAAAGGCTCAAAAGAAAAGAGTAGAAGAAGAAGAGGTTGAAAAGAAGAAATATAAATAAAAAAGGAGCAAAATAAAATATAAAAAGAATCAAAGGCAAAGAATAAATAAAAATAAGAAGCAATAAAGAAACAAGAAGCATAAAATACAAAATAAAATAAAGAGGAAGTAACGACTATTATAAAGGCTCAGGAGGAGTAAAAGGCTAAATAATAAGATGATGATAAGGATTCTAATGACAAAGTCGATGATTTAGATGAATCCAAAGCTAAGGTTATGAAAAAATCTAAGGCTAAGGTTGAAGTGGAATCTAAAGCTAAAGTTGAGGCAAAAGGCAGGGCTAAGGCTAAAGTCAAAAATAAAGATAAAATAGAGGGAGGCACAAAATCCATTGAAAGAGTAGAAGGTGTAGTGAAAATGAAACTTTTTACATAATGAGGTGTGTAATAAGAGGAATTTTAGACTACATAAATTATAGACACTTCATTTACCATCATGTCTAAAACTATGTTTGAAATGATTTTCTAAAATTGCATCCAATATTAACTATAATTCTCTAACTAAACTTAATTTACTTACGCAATCACCAATTTAAACTAAAAATATAGTGATATATCCCTAATCAAGGAAAAGGATCATCTTTCACCATTTATCTTATATGATTCATCCTTATTCTAATCAACCTTTTTCAAGTGTCTTCGTAGGCTAATTAAGTGAATGCTTGATTAATAAAGAAACATAAAAAAATTTACATTTCTTATAATTACCAATTAGTCACCTTTATAAATTATCTCAATCATTCCTCCTATATTAAATTCCATGGATTTGTAATAACCTATTTTGTTAAAATACAAAATTTAAATATGGCCTCATATAGGTGATGTCATAGGGTCAAGTCAATGGAATGGAATGGATTGTGGGAAATGTGGCTTATGAAATGGCCACTTAAACACATTATTACATATGTTACATCCATCTTACACACTTAAGAGGACAAACATTTGCACTTTCTTCCAATTTATCTTTGATACTCCAAAAGGACTTAAATGACATATCTTACACACACTAAATGTGTAATCATGGATTTGAGGAATCATCCTCAACCCTCCATATTAGGATGAGATGAATGGTCCATATTAGTTTAGGGGATATATAAACATAACCCTCTTACCTATCATTTCATCAAGCTTCATAATGTAAACTTATTCTACTATATTATTCCAATAAGATTCATCAAATTTTTTCTCTCTTACCAAGCCAAAGCCAAGACCAAGTGTAGACAAGGAGAGGTGCTCCCTATGCAAGGATTAAATCATAGATGAATAGTTTTACATCAAAATGTGAACTCAAACTATTTTAGATTTATTTTCAAGTATAACTTCAATGGAGGTAAAAAGTATTATTTATATCCTTTTAAGTTACATTTTATGTTTGATTATCCTAGCTTACCTAAGGGCTTAGGCTTGAGTAGTTATATCTTCAATTTTTTTGGATTATTTCACTAACAATTGAATAACCCCTCTTATATTCTTTATACACATAATGGCATGATTTTTGAGACCTATTTAAGGATTGGATACATCCCATAACTCATTTTAGACCTATAAAATTCTTATAATTACCAAAATTGGCCTTCTATCAAGGTAGCTCTCTCTCTCTCTCTCTCTCTCTCTCTCTCTCTCTCTCTCTCTCTCTCTCTCTCTCTCTCTCTCTCTCTCTCTCTCTCTCTCTCTCTCTCTCTCTCTCCCTTTAAAAATGCATCAAAACCCATTTAGGAGTAAACATCAAATACATGACTCTGTATCAGTGAATTCATAACATTCATTAGTGAAATTGTTAGGGAAAAACAAAATTGCTAAAGACATTAGTAAAATTATTCCAAACTATGAAATTATCGTTATACATTTTCCTTGCTAACATTGTTTTCTATATAATTATAAAATTGAAGACTATTTTAATGAAATCATGCAAAAAAAGGAAAATCATTATAAAATAGCGAAATCATTTATTTGGTGTTTTCTATTACTAATATTATTTCCTATAGAGTTGAAAAATTGGAGATTATTTTGGTGAAATCATGTATAAGAATAGTTAAATCATGTAGAATAAAAATAAAATAATTTTTAACATTAGAAAAATCACTTACAAATAATGAAATCATTTCCTTTATATTTTCCATTTTCTCTATTTGTTGTGAAATTTTGAAATAGTCTAAATTAATAGTAAAATTTTACATCTCATTATAAAAAATATTGAATAGATTAGTGAAATTATAAACTCTAATCATGAAATAATTATATTAGTTTTCTATCTATTTTTATAGTAGTGGAAAAATCATCCCAAGTAGTAAAAAAATCTGAAACAACCCAATTTTATTTTTGAAGTTGCATATCAGATTACACATTGGTTGCATCATAGACCCAAACCTCTCTTGAGGAAGTGAGTGATATTTTATTAGTGTACTCACATACACACAACTAAAAAGGTTAACCTTGACATATAATGCCATTGTTGGTGCATATTGAGTCCAATAAGATAATAGGTGAAACAATGTCCTAGGCATCAATCAAGAAAAAATTGACATGCTAACATAATTAGCAACCATGACAATTAGAATAAATGATAAATAAGTAAGGTTTCACAAGCACCTAATAGGATATCATTTTCATAGAGATATTCAATTAGTTTACAAGCTTGCTTTCTGTAATCCAAAATAAATGATTGAGGATACAATAAGGTTAATTCATCATCTACTTGATTATGTGATAATGAAAATCATACAAATAATTAATATAAATTATCCCATATTCATAATAGATAATGAAATACAAAGCATAATGAAGTTAATACTACCAAGGTACATTACAACCCATGTACAATATTTATTCCATAGCATTGATTATCTATCGACTGATGTTTTAAGTAGGGAAGGTATATTAGTCCTTATAATTTACACTCTCACATTAGCATTCTATCCAAACCTATAATCATGAATCTATTGTGTATTATTAAATTTTACAACATTAACCTTTAATAATTTTAAGGAAATTTGTTAAAGAATTAACTCACTTCCTATAACCTCATACTAAGTATTTTTAGAATGAAAGAGTAGCATGTTCACTTATGTGCCAATGTATCTTAATCATGCATACAATAATTATAAATGAACTAGTTTTCAAAATCATACAAGCATCAAGGTTTACATACATACTAATCACAATGCCTACTTAGTAATAAAATGAAGCCTACAAGAGGATAAGTTAATATTCATATCCAACACATAAAAATTATATCCAAAACCACATTTTCATCCACTTCATTTATATAATCATATAAATAAGGAAAAGTATAAAATAACATTCCATTTAATTTACATTTCAAGGGATCTAATAATTTCCTTCTCTACCATAACTATCAATTTATTCTAATAACACAATTTATAACATCTCATATTTCTACATACAAGTTTGAACACCCAAAGAGTCTCTATACTCTATGCATAGATTGAAAACCATCTACAGGTAGTTATATATTCTTAGGTTGGATCAAGAGTAATTCTAATGTTCATAAAAAGGAAATTAACATATGTGTATGTATACAAAATTAAGAATTAGATAAATCTCATTATTTACCATCCAATTTAAGATTACAACTTTCTACTAATCCTAACCAATATACTCAAGCATGTCAAGATACCGAATTACAAAAATACATAAAATACATTGCCTAATAATCTCTACACCAACATCTTCATGATGGTTCAAATTAAGGGAATATATATATAGAATTTTGATAAGACAACATAATAAAATAAATTCCATAGGAAACAATTCACAACATCATATACCATATATTTCATAGTGTAAATAACAAGGGAATTCACCAATATAGAATTAGTATTGGTAATCCACTACCATGGCATTAGCAATTAGTAAACAACTATCAATGCAAATCTAAAACTCAATTATGATTAAACATAACATAAGTAACTCTTTTTCTCAACAAACCATGAATCAAATTTACCATGGTAGTTTATATCATATGAACATATTGAATTTCTATATGATAGTACAATGAAACACTTCTATACTAGTGTGTTAAACCAATTTCTAATTATAACTAAAGGAAAGATTAGCTATGCAATGAGATGATAATGACATGGTGTAACATCATAACATTAGTAAGGAATATTTGGTTAATAATCTAAGATAAAATCCAAGTGCATCCAAAGATTGAGTCTATGACTATATGTGAGATCCAACATACTACATCATAATCAACAACATAAGTTTGAACTTCTTAATTCTGAAGGGTCCTTGACCATATACAAGGTTAACAAGCTAAGAACTAATTATAGCTAATCTAAAATCTAACGAAATCAATTATAAATGCAACATTAATCATGCTAGATGAAATTAATATAAATCTAATCTTGTAAAGAGATGAACAATGTGTGAATAACATTTCTAAGTACATCATAGCTATCCAAGAAGTCATCTAAGTATGGATCAATAAAAAAATTTGGAAAAAACCCTCCTAACTAACCCTATGAGCCCAACCATCAATGGCCCTTACCACCCCAACCATCATCAATATGGTGATTTTGGCAAGTAGGGTCAAGGAGGAAGTTTTGAGTAATTTGGACACCAAACCAAAGGACATCCCATCACAATAACATAGCACCAACACAAGGCACAATACCCATCAATGGTACACTCCAAAAATTAATAAGTATACTATAAAGCACCACATATAACTTATAGTTATACACAACCAAGTCAAGGACTAAAAAATAAACCCAACCCATCATGGTAACCAAAACACTTAGCCAAGCATGGTAATCAAGAAACATAGCCAAGGATCGTAATCATGAGATAATAAAGGAGCCTAATAATTAGTTAGAATCATGGAATCCTTCTAAGAATCCAAAATCTATCATAAGGGTAGTAGTGTTCCCAATAAGCATGAAACTATAAATCAATTTTAAAATAATAATCAATACAAGTGATTCGAGAGATCATCATGAGGTCTCACTCATATGATCTTTGAATAATACGAATTGGGTCAATGTAGATAAACAAAACAATAATTGTTTAAATGGTTTATTGAGAATGTAAAACCCTTGTTATAGTATAACAAAGATAATTGATTTTTTCCCCTTTCACCCAATCCATAATACACCTATATAAATAATTTCTTACAAAAAGCTAGAATAGTAATGTATCAATGGAAATGAAACACCCAAGAGACTCCACTCCCAAACACATACATATTATTATAACCAAATTATATTATTCTATGGATCATGATTATTTGGTTGAGACAAGGAAAGAATCAACCAAGGATTCATGTATAATAATTCAACCAAGCCCAATCATTAATAGAATAATGAAAATACACAATTTCTATCCAAACTAAAATGTATAACCATATGTCCTAAGTGTGCCATTTCATATACTTTTACTACCAAATCAGTTTACGAGAGTAGGTTAATTATGAATAACTCAACCCTTTTTAATCTTAATGTATTAAATTGGTTTTAATTCAAAATTTGAAGTTATAATGATAATCCCAAATCTGATTATTCGAAAAAGAAATTATAACTGATGATCCAAAATTCATCATAAGGCAAATAAACCCAAGTTGATTTAGTTAAAGTCTAGAAATTGATATGGACAAATAAATAATCATATTATAGATTTAAAATGACCCCCAAATTGACTTAGTCCAATTCATAAAAAAATATATAAATATAAATAAGCCTAAAGGTTTGCCTAAAATGTTTTATATAGAATCAAATTGATTTAAATCAATTTTGATGGTTAAAATATCAAAAGAACATTTTCCCCATATAATTGATAGAAGCCCAAGTTGATTTATAATCCAAATGGAGAATATATAATAATAGTCAAAAAAATCCTACCTTTGAGATTCTTAATGAAATTAAAGTTATTTAAAAGTTTTTTTATTAAGAAACAAACCCTAAAAAAAGTACAACCCACAAGATAGGGGTACAATGACCATAATGTTATGTACATGCCATAGGGAAAGGGAAGAACATGCCTTCAAAAGGTAATTAATAAAATATAGGGTTTTATGGAATATTTGTAATGCATGGGTATACATATATACTGAGATTAACAAGTATGCAGGTTGATAATCATAACCACATCATGGCTCCATAGATTAAATAGTCATGATTCGTATAATGATAATATGAATTACATTCAATAATGCCAATCCTTAATGCATGACATCCCTCAAAATTAGAAGTTTTATGACTTAAAAACACACAAACTCAATAAAAGTGCAACATGTTCATTATATAAGAGTTATATGGGTGTAATAAAATAGAGCATTCCACTGAGTTTATGCATTTACAAGATTGAAAAATGATCCAAATAATATATTAAAATTGTTTTCATATTCATCCCAAATTTTCAAGTTATATATAGGAAGGAGTAATGTTTGTATTTATTGTTTTATTTCAAGGAAGAATGATTAGATTCAAATGAAAAATAAATTACCATGTTAATTCCATAACCAACATCTCCCACTACACTTTCCCATGTGTTTTCTTTTCTACACACCTCCCCTCCATACGTCCTTCATTTTTCCCTCTACATTTCCCTTTTTCCTTGACTTTACGTATCCTTTTTTGAGTTATTTTCCCTTTCCATTCCCTCCACACATTTTATTTATCTCCCCCTTTCATTTTTATTTATTTCATTTTATCTTTTCCTTACACCTTTTTCTTCTACTCTCCCAAGGCATTGCTTTCCTATCCTCCCCCCTTGTCCTTTCCTATCTCTACATTATCTCCTCTCCTACGCATCCTCCTTACCTATCATTTTTTCCTTGCATATTCTTTCTTTCTTCCCTGCCATACCCATCCTACTTCTCCTCTCCTTACACCTTCTTTCTACTAGCCACCTCCCCCCATCTAATTTTTCCTCCTCTTTCCCACTCCCCTCACATTTATAATGGAGAGATCAATATCTCCCATTTTCAAATCTATCAACCCCCTTCTACATGTGACTCCATCGTCCATTCAAAATTCCTAGTCAATGGTCATTAAGGAATTCTTTTCCAAAAATAGGCCAATAAGATATTAAACATGTTTAATAACAATTTAAATAATAAAAATACCAATTATTTAAAATTCCAAATAAATGTCTAAAAGCCATAAATTATTAATGGAAATTACTAGCAATAATAAAATATATATTATTCTTAATGCTAATAACATTTAAAGGTAGAATGACTAATTAACTAGGGCACAGAGACTAATTAACCAAGTCACCAGCTATAAAATCATAAAATAAATAATCATAAATAAAATAATAATAATAATTATTATTTTAAATGTTATTTAAAGTTTAAAAGTAAAAATGGCTAGTTAACCAAGCCATTAATAGTTATAAGGTCATTGGGTAATAAATCCCATAGAAGGGGTATCATGGGGAGGTAGGCCTAGGTAGGTCCTTAGGGAGTCTAAGTTATTCAAAAGTGAGACAAGAAGAGCTAGGGGTGACAAGGAGTAGGTAGTGGAGAGATAAGGGGGAAATTTTAAGCAAATGGAAGTAAAACCAAGTAACATGTAGGGATAAAAATAATACAATAAGACATATAAAGTGAGAGGTGATGAGGCACAATGAAATAGGACTGTATAAACAAATACCATAACTTGTCAAAAGGCACTAATTGAGGACACCAAATTACCTATCAAAATTCATCCAACTAATCAGAACCACTCTACTACCCCAAAAGTTGATTCCAACATCCAACCTAGCTCATGGTTAGTACTTATAACCACTAAGGGAATCCATCAATAGAATGTAATCTAAAATTTAGTAAAATGATAAGTAGTATTGAATTGTAATAAAAAATAAAGTATATTCCATAATCTATACATCATCAATGCAGAACTATAAACATGATAAATACATAAACCTATAGCCAAATATCATTATGTTGAAATCCAATAGAACAACACAAATAACAAAGGGAGTGTAATAGTAACAATACACATGCTATAAAAATATTTATATAGTCATATCAAGATGTGCAAGGGTAGGATCATAACATCCTCCCCCCCATAGAGAGGAGCTATCCTGATGACTATATCATCAACTGACAACCTAGCTGTCCATAGGGACTTAATCACTATTTAAACAAAGATTCCATTTACTCAACCATAATATAATTATAAAAACATTAGCTTACATATCAATAAAACAAGAGGATGCAATACACCATCTAGGGAAAAAAATACATTTATTATTCATTTCATAAATCATAAATTATAGTCATGTATTATCTTAATCCAAGTCATAAAAAAAATCACATCAACTCACCTATCATTTTATGACACTAGAAGAATAATATAGAGCTATCACATGTTATATATCAATATTGATGAAACACATACCTCACTCAGGGTATAATTCTATGCTTATGACACATAAGTAATTTATTAATAGTCAAAATAAGTGATCATAACCTTGGTAAAAGTTATAATAGCCCCAAATATATACTTAATTATTACACATACCAATGATATACAACCATTATAAACATAGTTCTAATAAAACTATATAATGTCATCCACTTGTCATAGCCATGACTTTCTAAATTTTAAGGCAAAATAATTTTACCAGTCATGGCAATGAATTTTCCATGCCTTAAAAAATGCCAATAAAAGTTTCCATTGCCCATTAGGTACATCTCTATCAATTGAAAGCTTGTGAAAGATAGGCAGCTTTAATAAATTTTGACTATATAGGTCAAAATTTTTCTAAAGAATCAATCACTAGTTAGACATTATTCTTATCAAGAGGAGAATATATTTTGCAAGTTTATAGCTTTTATGACTATAGATTCAAATTACACAATCCCATCATGGTTTTAAACATAAATCTAAATGAAAAATAGTGTCTTTACCAACACACATTATGCCTTATACATAATTTAGTTGGCTTTCATCACATAATACTACTACAGGGTAGTAACCCATTTAATTTGTTACATCTTAAACCAAAAAAATACCATTTAGGGGATAGTGTAGTGTCCCACACTATCCACACTAAAAAATAGGAGAAGATAGCCAAGGCTGTAAATGATATCCAAAGGTTTATCACATTCTCTCTAAACATCTTGTGAGCTCACACAATGGATATAGTAATCATAGTTCCACCATCATAATAAACTTACCTCATGGCAACAAAAAAAAGAAAAAGACATGGGTACCCCAAAATACAAAATCCACCTAATCAGGACTTGTAGTGTTCATTCTGAACATAAAACCAACATATTATCCATTCATGCATAAAAAATATAAAAATATATTCATATAATAATATATGTATAATAGTTATACAAAGTATTACCTCAATCACAACATGTCTACATGTACATGCCAACACATGCATGCATTTTCGTAAGTACCTCCTTGCTGATTTACATACACATCCTTAATGTAAGACCGATTAATGCTTCATAAGGCTTACACAAAGAAATTCCACATAGGTTTTTTAGCAACAACCTTTCAAGAGGTATCTAAAGGATCAATAAACCATAAGGCAACCATTATTTAGTAGGGTACCATAACTAATATGTGCCTCACATGGTGCACACCCTGAATAAATTAGATAGCTACCTCATGAAAATGGGTGGAGTGGATTTTTATCTTATGAGAGACTCCACTCCCTAGCTTGTACCTATTCTAAACCATTGCAAAAATAGTTCCCTTTACTCTCAACTTCATACTTGCATCAATGTTCAAACTATAACAATGATGCAGGATTACAACACATCACAACACTATACCTTGGTAACTTAATAAGAGATTCGGCTTCTAAACATAATTGTAACACACAAGTGCTTGAATTCACATTTTATATTTTGATAATACAAGGTCACCTATACATAACATAATAACACCAAGATATCCAACTAGATAGTAGAAAAAGTTCACACAATTTGCATGGTTAAACACTTACACATCTCACAAAGCTTATATAATATAAAAACATAACAATATACATGAATGAAAGAGAAATGTAAGATAAATGCATGATCAGGTATAGGTAACTATGCCAGGGTATTTTCCCACATTATAATGGTCAAACACACATGTGGAGAACAAGGGTCCATGAATCTACATCAGTCCACCTGATGTGTAGATGCCATGCAAAAGATATCAAATACCTATTAATGGTTTCACATAATCACTCCACAACTCTTAACTTGTGCATGCAAGTCTATCACACTCACCCCATCAAGGCCTCTAAGCTTGAACTGCACCCTTGGTCCTTCCAAGATATCATACCTTAGCCTCATGGGATGTCTTGCTCATGTAAGAAATTGATGGACATCTAGGCATTATCATATAATTATAAAAATAAGCTTATATCATGATTCAACTGATTGACTAAATCTAACATGTCAAAGGTCAAATGGAGAAGCTTATTTTATGCAACATGTATTTGGGAAAGGGTGAGCTTAGCTAAGGCTTAGGAAGAGTACTATATTGATACTATAGGAAACATAATTCACAAAATTATCAAGTTTAATTAGACCTTGTAATACACCTCCTCATAGTTGTAGGACATATCCAAGGTCTCAATAGACATCCTCATAAGTGTCAATATGAAATCAAGTCTAAATAGACATCTCCATAGGTGTATAACCTAGCCAGGATCACTCAACATACACATGAAATCAACCATATCCATAAATAAAACATACATCATAGATGTAAAACCAATCCATGATCATAATAAACATGCCAAAATTAGATAGATTCACCCTTTTTTAGACATACTAAGCCACTTGCTTCAATACATTAACCCTAAAGAGGCTAACAAAACCAAACATAAATTAGTTACAATTCATAAGTTTTTAGCTCTACATAAATTTACCTATATATATGATACAAAATAGTTGTAATCCACTATCTAAGCCATATACTAGATAATAAAACCTTCTTAGTTTTATTAAAAGTCCAATACGTTGGATGAGCCAATGCATCCTAAGTATTGCTATCATAATACAAATTATTGTATTACTACCCCCAGTCATGTATAGTGACACCTAAACCAACCCATAATCTATGGTTGCTCACTACAACTATTGCTGCAATGACATTATGAGAATATTTTACATAACAAACTTGTTATAAATAAAAAAAGAAGAGATATAGAAAACTTGATATCCATAAGTAAATCACTCCATGGAAATGTTTCCACTCCACTAAAACCATCCATAGTATGAACATTGGCTAGCATACCCATGTAATTTCATAGGTTACCAATAGCTCAAGGCAATCCTTTCTATGAGTGGAGAGCACAAAATTTTCTAACATACTCAAGAAATTTAATCCTTTTCTCACACTATCATGCCCTCTAGGTTTAGGTTGAACCCTTAGTCTTCCCTAGGTTATAATTCTCTAAGTATCTAAGGAAGATTTTCCCATAAATCTAATCATAGATACCCAAACATCATTCCCTTGATTCTAAGAGTGAAGCCTGTATCACCTAACTCTTATTGACCTACCCATACAAGTTAATGGTTTTTAGGTGAGACTTTTATTGATTCAACTAGATTTAGGAATGGTTAAATCAAACCAAGGATAGAGATGATAACAACCAACATAAGAGAAAACATTGTTTCCTTATAATCATTTATTTTGAGTAATGCATGAAATATTATAAAAAGAAAACAAAACAACACAACACATTAACCTTCATCCTAAAGGCTAAGTGTCTTAGAATTATTTCATAATTCCTCCTAATTAGGATAACTTAATGGTCACCAAATAACAACTCTACCAATCCCAACGTTCCCTAGAGTATAAACACTACTCTAATACCAAATGAACAACACCAATTTTTTTTGAAGTTGTATGTTAGAGTACATATTGATTACATCACAAACCCAAATGTTGCTTGCTAAAGCAAGTGATACTTGATTAGCATACTCACATATGCACAATCAAAAAGGTTAACCTTGACATCCAATGACATCATTGGATCATAATGAGTTTATAAGGGAATAGGTGAAATAATACCCTAGGCATAAATCATGAAATAATTTACATGCTAACATAATTAGCAACCATGCAAATTGAAAGAAATAAGAAATAAGCAATGTCTCACAAGCACCTAACAAGATATCATTTGCATAGAAATATCCAATCAATTTACAAGCATGTTTACTACAATCCAAAATAAATGATCGAGGATACAATGGGGTTAATTCATTATCTAACTGATGATGTGATATTGACAACCATACAAAGAATCAATATAAACCATCCCATATTGGCAATAACTAATGCAATACAAAACATAAGGAAGTCAATACTACCAAGGTACATTGCAACCCATGTACAATATTTATTCCATAGCATTGATTATCTACCAAATATTGTTTTAGGTAGGGAAGGCATATTAGTCCTTAAAATTTACACACTCATATTAGCATTCTAGCCAAACCTATAATCAAGAATTTATTATGTATGAATAACTTTTACAACATTAACCTCTCATCTTTTTATGGAATTTTGTTAAAGAATTAACTCACTTATTATAACCTAATACTAAGTATTTTCACATGAAAGAGTACCATGTTCACATATTCACCCATGTATCTTAATCATGCATATAATAGTTCAAAATGAACTAGTTTGTGGAAGTATACACGCATCAAGGTTTACATACATACTAATCGTAATGCCCAGTGAACAATAAAATATAGCCAACATGAGGAGAAGCTAATATTCATATCCAACACACAAAAATGACATCCACAACCACATTTTTAGTCACTTCATTATATAATTATATAATCAATGAAAATTATCAAATAACATTCCATTTACTTTACATTTCAAGTGATCTAAGAATTGCCTTCTCTACCATAACTATCAATTTATTCCAATAACATAATGTACAACATCTCATATTTCCACATACAATTTTAAATACCCAAGGAGTCTCTATACCCCATATATAAATTGAAAACCAAGTATAAGTTGTTATATATTGTTAGGTTAGATCAAGAGTAATTCTAGCATGTATAAAAAGGAAATGAATGTATGCGTATGTATACAGAAAAATATATAACTCTCATTAGTTACCATCAAATTTAATATTCCATCTAACTAGTGATCCTATCCAATATACTCAAGCATGTCAAGACACCCAATTACAAAAATACATAAAATCCATTGCCTAACAATCTCTACACCAATATCTTCATGATGGTTCAAATTAAGGGAATATATATATATATATATATATAAGTTTAAAAAGATTACATAATAAAATCAATGCCACATGAAAGCATGAAAAACATCATATATCATAATTTCATAATGTAAATAAAAAATAAACTCACCAATATAACATTAGTATTTTACCATGGCAGTTTATATCATATTAACATATTGATGTTCTATAAGTTAGTATAATGAAACACTTATATACTAGTATGTCAAACTAATTTCCATTTACAACTACAATAAAGATTAGTTATGAAATAAAATAATAACAATATGGTGTAACATTATAACATTAATAAGGAATATCTAGTTAAAAATCCAAGATAAAACCCAAGTGCATCCAAAGATAGAGTTCATGACTATATGTGAGGTCCATCATACTACATCATAATCAATAGCATAAGTTTTAACTTCTTAATTCCAAAGGATCCATAACCATATACAAGGTTATCATGCCAATATCCAACTGTAACAAATATAAAATCCAATGAAAGTAATTATAACTTGAACCACTAGTTATGCTAGATGAAAGTAATATAGATCTATGCTAATAAAGAGAAAACAATTTGTGAATAATATTTCCAAGTACATCACACCTATCCAAAAAGTCATCCAAATATGGAGTAGTATAAAACAATTAGGACAAGCCCTCCTAACTAACCCTGTGAGCCCAACCATCAGTGGCCCTTACCATCCCAACCATTATCAAGATGGTGGTTTTGATAAGTATGGTTAAGGAGGAAGTTTTGAGAAATTTGGACATCTAAAAAAAGGACATCCCATCACAAAAACATAACACCAACACAAGGCACTACCCCCATCAAGGGTGCACTCCACGTAATAATAAGTAGACTATAAAACACCACATATAACTTATAGTTATACATAACCAAGTTAGAGATGAACAAATAAACTCATCTAATCATGGTAATCAAATAAATTATCCAAACATGGTAATTAAGCAACTCAACCAAGAATCATAATCATGAGACAATAAAGGATCCTAACAATTGGTTAAAATCTTAGAATCCTTGCAACAATCCAAAATAGACCATAAGGGTAGTAGTGTTCCCAAAACACATGTAGCTATAAATCACTTTTGAAATAATAATCAATATAGAGGATTGAAAATATCATCATGAGGTCTCACAACCTCATATGATCCCCAAATAATAAGAATCATGTCAATGCAAATAAATCAAATAATAACTATTTAAATAGTTTAGTTAAGAATGTAAAACCCTTGTTATAGTATAAAAATGCTAACAGGGTTTTGTCCCCTTCTCCTAATTTTCAAAACACTTGTATAAGGAATTCCCTCCATAAAGTTAGAATAGTAATGTATCAATGGAAACGAAACACCTAGGAGACTCCACTCTCAATCACATACATATTTTTATAATTGGATTGTATTATTCTAGGGATCATGATTATTTGGTTGAGACAAGGAAATAACCTACCAAGGTTTCATGTATAATAATTCAACTAGGCCCAATCATTAATAAAATAATAAAAATACACAATTTCTTCCCAAACTAAAATGTATAACCATATGGCCCAAGTGTGCCATTTTGTATACTTTTATAACCAAATCAATTTATGAGAGTAGGTTAATGATGAATAACTTAACCTTTTTTATCTTTAAGATTCTAAATTAGTTTTAAATGAAAACAAGAAATTATAATGATAATCCCAAATCTGATTATTCAAAATGGAAATTATAACCGATGATCAAAAATCCATCATAAGGCAAATGAACCCATGTTGATTTAGTCAAAGTCAAGAAATTTATATGGACAAATAAATTATTGGATTACATGTTTAAAATGACCGCCAAATCAACTTAGGGCAATTTGGAAAAAAGATATATAAATATAGATAAAACTAAGGGTCTGCCTAAAAGGTTTTATATGGACTCAAATCGATTTAAATCAATTTTAAAGGTTATAATATCAGGAGAACATTCTACCCATATAATTAATAGAAGCCTAAGTTGATTTATAATCCAAATAGAAAATATATAATAATAGTTGAGAAAATCCTACCTTTAAGATTCTTAATAAAACTAAAGAAATTTTAATGTTTTTTATTAAGAAACAAACCCCCAAAAGGGTAAAACCCACAAGATAGGGGTATGATGACCATCAGGCTATGCACAAGCCATAGGGAAAGGGAAAAACATGCCTTTGAAGGGTCATTAATCAAAATACAATGTTTTATGGATGATTTAATGTGCATGTGTATACATATATACTGAGATTAACAAATATTCATGTTGATAAGCACAACCACATCATGGTTCTCATCAATTGAATGGTCATAGTTCCTATAATGGTAATATGAATTACATTCAACAATGTCAATCCATAATGCATGGATTCCCTCAAAAATAGAGTTTATATGTCTTAAAAAAACCCAACCTTAAATATAAATGTAGTAGCTTCATTATATAAGAGTTATGTGGGTGTAATAAAATAGAGTATACCACCGAGTTTGTGCATTTATAAGATTGAAAAATGATCTAGATAATATATAAAAACTATCTGCATATTCATCCCAAATTTTCAAGTTATAGATAGGAAGGAATGATGTCTATATTTGTTAGTGCATTTCAAGGAAGAATTATTAGATTCAAATGGAAAATAACTTACCTTGTTAACACCATAGCCAACATCTCCCACTACACTTTCCCCTACACTTTCTTTTCTGCACACCTCCCTTTCATACGTCCTTCATTTTTCCCTCTGCATTTCCCTTTTTCCTAAACTCTATGCATCTTTTTCTGAGTTAATTTACCTTCCCATTCCCTCCACATGTTTTTCTTATCTCCCCCTTTCATTTTTATCTACTAGATTTTATATTTTCCTTATGCCTTTTTCTTCCACTCTCTCAATGCCTTGATTCCCTATCCTCCCTCCATGTCCTTTCCTCTATTTGTGTTGTCTACTCTCCTACACATCCTACTTACATTTATTTTTTTAGTGCATTTTCTTTCTTTCTTCCTTGACATACCTATCCTACTTCTCCACTCCTTACGCATTCTTTATACCAACCACCCCTCCATCTTACTTTTCCTCCTATTCCCCACACCCCTCTCCATACTCTCCATACCCTTGAATTCATTATGGAGAGAGAATTATCTCCCTTTTTAAAATCTATTGACCCCCTTCTCCATGTGACCCCACCATCCATTCAAAATCCCTAGTCAATGGTCATTAAGGACTTGTTTTCCAAAAGTGCACCAATAAGATATTAAACATGCTTAATAATAATTTAAATAATAAGAATACATATTATTTAAAATTGCAAATAAATTTATAAAATCCAAAAAATATCAAAGGTAATTTCTATAAATAATAAAATATAAATTATTCTAAATGCTAATAAAATTTAAAAGCCACATTGACCAATTAGCTAAGGCACTGAGACCAATTAACCTAGTCACAAGCTATAAAATCATAAAATAAATAATAAAAAGTGAAATAATAATAATAGTTATTATTATTATTATTATTATTTTAAATTATATTTAATGTTTAAAAGTAAAAATGACTAATTAACTGGGCCATTAATAGTTATAAGGTCACTGAGTAATAAATCCTGTGGAAGGGGTATCTTGGGGAGGTAGGCCTAGCTAGGTACTTTAGGAGTTTAATTAAATCAAAGGTAAGATAAGAGGAGCCAGGGGTGATAAGATTACATAGTGGAGAGAGAGGAGGGAAATTCCAACTAGATATAAGCAACACCAAGAAACACATAGGGATAAAAATAATACAATAATACACAAAAAGTGAGAAGAGATAAGGCATAATGAAATAGGACTGCACATATAAATATCATAACTTATCAAAAGGCATTAAACAATAACATCAAATTACTTATTAGAATTCATCTAACTACTCAGAACCACTCCAATACCTAAAAATCCAATGCTAGCATCCATCTTAGCTCATGCTCACTACTTGCAACCATTGAGGGAATCCATCAGTAGTATCTAATATAAAAATTGATAAAATGATAATTAGTACTAAAATTTAATCAAAAATCATATATATCCCATAATTTTTACATCATCAATGCAAAACTATAAACATGATAAATACATCAACATGTAGTCAAATATCACAGTGTCAAAATCCAATAAAAAAACACAAATAAGCAAGGGAGTATAATAGTAACAATACACATGCTATAACAATATTTAAATAGCCATGTCAAGGTGTTCAAGGGAAATATCATATAAAAATCATCCCAAATAGTGGAAAACGAATCCCAAATAGTAGTGAAATCATCCCAAACAACATCAAAATCATCCCAAGTAGAAACAAAATCATTCAAGTTAACAAAAAAATCATTAAATATATCAGTGAAATCATCTTAATCAATATATAAATTGTTTGAACTATTGTGCTTTCAATTTTTAGGTTCTAAATAGTGAAACTGGAGAACTTATTAGTGAAATAAATCTATGTAATAGTGAAAATGTTCTATATTAAGGACTAGACTTAAATAAATCACAATTTAAAATTCCTTTTGAATCAAGACCACTTGTTTTATACTTTTAATATATTTTTTTTGTATGTCCTTAGCCAAAGAAACTATGTTCAAATTCAAAAAAATCATTCTATCTAAAATTTAAATTTTGGGCATATAAAATGAATTCACACTTCAATTTGGGTTTCATTTTTTATTTATTTTAAAGTTATTTACTTTCTTACAATTTTTCTTGTTTGATTGATTATCTCATGGGGTTATTTTTGTGTGTATACTCTCCCATTTTTGGTGACTCAAAAACTTAAAGGTTCATATATTACTTTAACATATTTTTCATTTGAATTAATGGGGTGGTTTTCATCACTTTACCACAAGTATTTATGTCTATGTTGACCTAGGAAGTGACATCTTAGCATCATACTAAACCACACTTATTTGGTGGGGTATATAAATTGAGGAAAGTGACATTGTGAAGACATGGATTTTTGATTGCACAAATTCACACGAGGAAAGTAACTTGGATAGTTATTTTCAATATTCAAGGTCAAAGTGTGGTACCCTTGAAAGGATAAATCTTGGAATTTTTTTTTAAATTATTCATTGATGGATCTACATCCATTTACCTTGAGGTATATAGGGACCATCTAGATATCCCATTGTAAAATAGGAAGAAAACCCCAAATCTAATAGCACTTCACTAATACCCTTATGACTAAAGTGGTTGTGAATGGAGAATACTATATCATAAATGGCCTAATATTGGATTGCTTCATAGATTCCTTTTTTCCTACCAAGCATTCATTTATGTAGGGGTGAAAAGGTAATAACCCTTGAATATCACCTTAATTATATTAATATTGTAAGAGAAGGGAGGTGTAAAAACGCTACCAATATTTTCACTAATTTATTTAATAAACATTTACACTTTTAATCTTATCTCAATTAAAGTATTTAATAAGCATTAATGGATGTGATGTAAGCCTATTTTAGTTACTAAATATCCTTATAATGCATGTGTGTTGTTTCTTGATTTTTGTGTTAAATCCAAGTTTATACTTAAGACCAAATATGACCAAGTATATACAAAACCAAAACCATTTTATACACATATGATGAGGTGTTACTCTACCCAAATTATTAGTTAAATCAAAGTGAGATGTTATAATTTGGTCTTTATACCTATCTTTCTTATTCAAACTACACTATTAGGCTACCAAACTTGAACCAAAAGCCTTATCCTTCAAATTTCAAATATCATTTCAAGCCAATTCAACTTTCCTTACAAATTTAATCCAAATCCAAAATTATTATTAAATATATGCCATTACATCCATTTGATTTTAAATCAAGTGCCAATTCTAAATCTAACCTTATTTTCAAGGTCATTCAAAGTCTAATTTCCAATACCAAATCTAATTCTAAGTCCAAATTGCCAATTTTAATTTCCTTTCAAAGCTCCAAAATTTGGAATCTAGTTTTAAACTTGATTTATGATTATCAACCAAGACCATTTTTTGTGCCAACCTCTACATTTCCAAAATTATTATAGTGTCTCAAGTATGCTAAGCCTACATTATTATTTTTAAAAACCAAATTTCAAAAATCTAAGATCTTTTCACAAATGTTTCCTAGTCCAAACAATGAGTATTTATACATGAAGTTATTGTGATCAAACTTGTTGATTTATCCTTTAATAAATACATTTGAACCATTTTCATTAATAAGTCATTTGCCAAGTGATATTCCAAGTAAAGTCATGTACTTAGTCAATACATATTCCTTAGGCATTCAAGACCTTTTCAAGACAAATATCATAAATCTAGACATGCCTAGATATTAACATAGTGGGTATATTTACAATCCTTCATTTGATGAAGAGGTGTTGTATAGTCCCTATGGATATGATTCATATGTGGAAGATGATAAAACCCAAAAACACCTTTCTCGTGCACCATATAATGTTAAAATTGAGAAACATAATCCATACCTTCTCATTGTCTCACCCAATGTAGACCAAGGTAAATAAAAATCATACCTACCACATGTGACATTTGACATTGAACATTAACCTAGTCTAAGATATCTTGTTAATCCACTACCTAGTGATGACTATAGATAAGAAAAATTTGATTTCCAGTAATTTTAAAATAAATATGAACATATTTTTAGGCTATCTAAGATGGGTGAAAATTTTCCCCCCGATCCTCCCTTGGAGGATTTTTGACACATGGTTAACTCACCCAAATAAATACTTCCTACATTAATAGATAACTAAGGTGCCTTTAGTCAAGAAAAATATTTTATGTTATCTTTTAACCAATTTATTGTTGTGTCAACCAAAGGCAAAGGTAAACTCATTGATTAGTATTCTCAAATCTAATTTCTTGAAAACCACATCCAATAAGTTAAACATGTTTTGGCTAGTCTCACTAGCTCCCTTTCTATATTGGATATTTAAAAGACATCTTTGGTAAATAGTAATCCTCTAATATAACAATAAATAGACTTATCTATTTATCCCATTTATAGTCCAAATACATTTTTTACTAAGACCTTAGTTACATATGTATTTAACATACCCATAATCGAAACAAATATAGAAACAAATATGGATTCAAGTCTCCTTATATACTCTATCCAAAATGTGGTGGATAGCTCTCATGTAGCTTATTATAACCCACATCAAGTACCATCCAACATTCAACAAAATATTATTCCTTTGTCTTTATGACCTCCTCCTTCCAATGTATTGAAATAATAAAATTGCAAATCCATTTAAATAATAACATGTTACTAGTCCCCCACATAAAAAGTGGAAATAAATCACCCACTTCAAAAAGTGGAGACTAATCCCCTACCTCAATAGGTGGTGACATTTTTAATTACAACAAATAAATATCAATTCTCAACTAACATTTTCTAACCAATAACACATTTATATAAGACAAAAAATTTCCACTTTTATCTAATAAGGAGCCTATTTAATTCAATAATGTGTGCCAATAATCTAAAAAGTTACTTCTACATGTCAAATTCCAAGGAATAAATGATGGGTTCCCCTTCAATCCCATCAAGTTTTATTGAATACTCAATAGAACATTCCTCTATTAAGACTGTAGTTCCATCCAAATCAATGTCAAACTCAACAAAAAGTGATATTTACCTAATAAAAAATTTATAGTCAATAATATAACTCTACACAAAGGGTGAATATTCCTAGTATAACTATTAGCATTAAAATTACTTAATATTATGTAGCACCTCTCTATCAAGATCAAGGTACTATGTCATTGACTACCCAACAAAATATACCCACTTCTTCATATTCTGACCCTACCTTTTAATATTCAAATAGGTCAAATATGTATTTTCTATTATTTAAGTAGGAAATCAAAGTAATTACTTAAAATTAGATGACATATGTACCTATCCTTTCAATATGAGCTATCTTCAAATACCTTTTTTGCATCACTTTGAGACACCTAAATTTGAAAAATAAAAAGGAAAAGGTGATCCTAAGGAGCATCTAAAATAATTATTTTTTTCTTGTCAATAAGTGGCATATATCCCAATATACATACTTTGTTTATTCCCCTACAACTTAATATGACACGTTATAGAATGGTTCTTTAATTTACCCAAGAATTCTATGAAAGACTTTGATGTTTTTTCATTAAAAATGTACAACACTTCTCCTTCTATGTAAAACACAAGTTGACCTTGGTAGACTTATTTCAAACTAAACAAAGAGGGGGAAAAGGATTTGTAAATTAATTACAATGATAGCATTCTTTAACTAGATGAATTACACATAATCTCCCTAATAAATAATTAGACATGATGTTTAATGCAAATATATAAATTGATGTTGCTCATAATCTCAAATTTGTTTGTGCCAATAGATTTGAAGAATTTAACACTAAGGGGATAAAAATTGAACAACCTCTTATTAAAAACTTTATAATTAAGCTTTACTCTCAAAATCAAAATTAGAGAAAGCCTCCAATGTAAGCTCCCATACAAGAAAAAGTTGATACATAAGAAAAGATGAAGCTATTAAATAGAAATATAATGTTATAGGATATGGGATAACTAAATGATGTCATGTAAAAATAGTGAAACCACCATGTGTTTAACCAAACTGACCTAATATACATCTTTATTTTCAAAGGCTACCTCTAAGAAGAGGCCATTATAGTTACATTTTTTTTCAGCAATCTCAGTGAGTGCATTGAAATGGTCCTCCAAAAGCTAGTTTCTACCAACATTATTTTTTATCAGTATCAAGACCATTTCTTGAAAACTAACCCAACTCATATTTGTACAATGAGAAATAATTTTGTGACTATCCTTGGGTAAAATGCCATTCTATTTATAAATGTGTGTAGCTATGCCATCTTATTCAAGATTTTCTTGAAAATGTAGAGATAACATTAGATATTATTGCTATGGTGTCTAATCAATAATTAGGTATCTATCAAAACTCTATTCTGAAATGGAATGTAAATAATTAGAATAGACCTCCTTAAAATCCACATTAGAGATAAAAACAAAAACAAAAAAATAATCAAGGTAAATATTCTCATTCTAACCAAGTAAATTAGAAAAGTGTCCCTTATGACTAAAATATTATAGGTCACATCACAAATAAACATATTGGCACTATTAAGATCAATCATAAGACAAATACTAATAATACCTAAAGACCTTTTCCATCCATTCTAGGATTTCCACCTCCATATTCCAGTAATCCTCCTTTGGTTTGTAATGGACCATATACCAATCAGTAAACAAGAGTTATCATTACTTCCTTTATTCTAATTATAGTAACCCACTATTGATTTAAGGCTGCATAATCATAACTTGATGCTCAAATGTTACCATTAAAGTCCTTCCTCCACCTCTCTCCAAAAATCCCATTCAAGGTGCTCCACCTCAAAAGACCAAGCCAATTTATCCTATATATGATAAACCTTATGATATTGTGGAACAATTGTATAAACATTCAATGTAAATTTATTTCTTAGATGTTTTACGTATGCCAGACATCCAAAAAAATATATTGACCAAGATTTTAATCCAATCCAAATTTCTACGTGACATTGGACCTAAAAAATTTGAAATAATTGTGAGTCATTTAGCTCCACACCAACATGTCACTTTTGAGAAAATACACATTTTATCTCTTGGGAGCTTCCAGAACAATATAATTTACATAAAAGAAATCATTTCTAGGTATAAAGTTAAAAACATTATCATAGACAATGGTTCAGGGCTCAATATTATAACATTGAAGCTAGTTAAGCATTTAGGCTACACATCAGCCGATCTACAACCAGATGTCATTACCATTAAAGCTTATGATAATGAGGAAAGATAATATCAACAAAAAAAATTCTTACCTATCATGATTGGGCCTATAATCCACAATACTACATTCCACATCCTTGATCTATAATTATCATATAACTTTCTCCTTGGGTGGCCATAGATCCACAAAGTGCATATTGTTCCTTCTACCCTTCATCAGTGCATTAAATTTCCTCATTCTAGACTAGAAGTAACCATTCATGGTGACCTATAGCCATATAAATTTTTAAAACATTTGGAAGTATAATATTAAATCTATAACTATCACTTCTGCATATAACTTATTCCTAAAAGGAACAAAGAGGTAGTTGATCAACCACTAAAATCTAATTGTGTGAATCTAGTCACATTGACTTCCACTTCAGCTACCTCACCTAAAAAAATAGCCAATCATTTCACTATTTAGGTCAATATCCTTGGATAATATAAAATTATTAATGTGTTTCATATGGCCAGATTAACTAAGAAATTTAAAGCATATGTTAGGCCAAAAAATAAAATTCTTAAAATTGTATGGCACAAGAAGAATAAATTTCCTCAGATAGGACCATTAATATTTATCAAGACTACTTCCCAAGAGAAATAATAAATCATGGTTGATGATGACTCATGGCTATATAATGATTAATTTTCCATCTATTACCAAAATACAAAGTACCCTATCCTAAACTAGATAATGGATAATCAAGAGAACAAGAGAAAAGGCCTGGGGGTAAAATAATGAAAGATTAAGCTAGTATCAGTTACCAAACTCATAGGAAATTGAGGTATTAGATTCCAATTGCCTAAAGATGACCTCATCAACCTCAAGAGTGTTTATAATTTATCATCTAACATGGAAAAGGTTGATACTAATGCATAATCCTAATGTAACATCTATGGTCAATTAGTGGATACCAATATATTTGACCTAAATTTTAGTGTTACCATTTTTGTTGTGCCATCTTCTTCCACTATTTTCCTCCAGTACCCCCAACTAATTGATTAGGATCAACAAAAATATTACATATGATTGGATAATTTTAAAAATGGTGAGGAAATCTATAAATTCATGGGTCTTATAGATAATGTACCACTTTTTGATCATAAACATGGATTTTGCATTACATTAGACCTATGACTTATTTTGGAGAGCATGTGAACTTATTTAGTCATAAACATAGAAAAAGAGAAAATCAAACATTGAGGTCCTAAATTGAAATCCTCTTCAAGGACCTTTTGGACTAAGGTAAAAGAAAAGATAAAGATAAGTCCCATGCTTAAAGCCTATTTCAGGCACCATTTGATGGGGAAGTTTACCCTCTTTTAAAGTAATCCTAGGATTCTTATAGTTTTATAACCACATGCCATTTTGGAATCAGTTACAAATAACAACAAAAACTTGATCAACTAGTTCAAGATTATCCATATGCCTTTGTTTAATGAACTTTTCCATATCTTGAGGATTTAGACTCTTCCTACTTGGGAGATCTCAATGAGCTAGTCAACCCACCAAATGAATATAAATACCCTTATACCACTCTGATGACTATTTTAAAATATGATTTCACACTACTCATGAAGAACAAAATTGAAGTTAATATTGTAACACTTGATGATCCCAAATTAATCAAACTTGGAGCATCCCTCACTTAATAGGAATGAGAAGTCCTTATTTTCCTGCTTCAAGAATTTGTTAATATATTCACATGGTGTTATTTAGATATGTGAGGCTTGGACCTAGCCTTGGTTATACATAACCTTGTTGTACATATTTATTTCAAGCCACTCTATAAAAATTTGAAAAATATGCACCCTCACATAAACATTATTTTAATAAAAGAATTGGAAACATTATTAAAGGCAAGATGCATTCATCCTATTGGTTATTCAGAGTGGATATCTAATATAGTCTTGGTCATCAAGAAGCCACAAGGAATTATATTATGTACTAACTTTAGAAATATCAATAAATCATACCTAGAGTATGATTTTCCTTTTCCAAATATTGATATAATTATATATTCCTTGGATGGGTATTAGATTCTATCTCTCATGGATGGTTTCTCAAGATAAAATCAAATTAAAATTACACCAAAAGACCAACATAAGACAACATTGACCACTCTATGGGGAATGTTTTGTTATCAAGTGATGCCATTTTGAATCTATAATGTTGGTTCTACATAATAGCATGCCATAAATTTTACTTTTCATGACATGATGCATGAAATTATTGAAGATTACATGGACTATATATTGGATTAATATAATACTAGAGTAGGACATCTAGATATATTATGAAGAATATACAAAAGGATTTGTGAATATAAGGTTATGATTTACATTAAAAGTGTGTATTTGGTATCATTTCAAGAAATTTTTCTAAGTTTCATTATCTCCTACTGAGGCATCAAATTTAATCAATCCAAATTTAGTGCCATTATTAAAATGCTTCCACATTCAAATCTCAAATAATACACAAACTATAAGGAAAAATTAAGTCTATTAGATGAGTTATTTATCAGTTGGAAGATCAATTCCATCCCTTCAGACATTATAAATAAACGTACCACATTCTCATGGAATCCAAATTATCAACAGGCCTTTGAATGACTAAAATAATATTTGTCCAATCCACCTATTCTAGAATTACCTACACTTGAAAATTAATTTATTTTTTATATCTGAACATTCTATTATGCCATGGGGAAAATCCTAACACAACACAATGATCAGTGGAAAGAACAACTAGTGTACTATCTAATTTTCACATTGCTTTCCTATGAGCACAACTATAATTAAATTGAGAAATCTTGTTTCCCTATGTTATTTAAAAATCAAAATTTAAATATCATTATATGCTAATAAATAATATCATTATCATCACTAAAGTGGACCCACTCAAGTATCTAATTTATAAGTGTCTTTGATTGGTCCTATGGCTAAGTGGATCATTATATTGATAAACTTTTAAATTAAATATTTTCAATAGAAGGCCAAGGAGCTTGTAGATTAGCTTGTTGACACACCCTTGTTAGAAACTAATCCACTTATTTTAAACTTTCTTAATGAGTCAATCATGACTCTCAATGACACTTTTTCTGTGCCTCAACATTGGACCCTTTATTTTGATGGTTCCTACACTTATCATGGATTCATATCTAGTCTTCTCTTCATTATGTTATAGGGAAATCTCATTCCTAAGTCATCTCATATTGGTTTCATTTTTACCAAAAAATATTATAGAATATGAAGCACTCATTATTAGGTTTCATCTAGTAATATAGTGTAAAATCAAGCACTTACATGTTCACAAAGATTATAAATTGAATATCAACTAGGTGACATATCAGTACCAAACCAAAGATGACAAACTCATTCCATTCAAGAAAATGGTGGAGAATACAAAACATAATTTTGATCTTATTGAACATGAATAGATTTCAAGAGCCATTAATAGAATTGTTGATGTAATGGAAAACATTGATTCCCTAATAGAAATTATAGATCATGCTATTGATTACTAATTTCTTATTGAACATCTTTTACATCTAACTCATGATCATTCAAAATATGAAGTGCTTTGTGAAAATATTAGTCCCACATCACCTTGGTATTTTTACATATATGCCTACCTCCATGACAATATTATCCCTTTTAACATTTTATAAAAAAAAACAAAAAAACATTCATCCATTCCACTTCTTGTTATACCATTCTCATTGCCACTCTCTATCATATAGGATATGATGAAACTCTACATTATTTTTTATCTATGATAGAGTCTAAATTAACACTTAAATTGGAATATGAAGGGATTTGTGGGTCTCACACTATTTGTGTGGTCCTTGATAATAAAATCTCGTGTATAGGGTAATAAAGTCCCACTATGGAAGTTGATGCATGTGCCTATGTGAAAAAGTATTTGGATTGTCAAAAGCATTCCAATATGATTCATGAACTAGCTCTTCCAATTTATCCACTCAATAGACCATGGCCATTTTCCACATGGGGAGTTAGAGCTCAACCTTATAGGGAAAACAAATCCAAATTCATTAGGTGACCATAAACATATCTTTATTTCAATTGAATACTTTACTAAGTGGTTTAAATATATTCCCCTCACTTATGTAATAGGTAATAACATATCCAAATTCATATTTAACCATCTTATTTTATACTTTGTCATTCTCTTTGATCTCATTTGTCATAATGGAAGTTATTTATAGAATAAATATGTTAAATCCCTATATGCCAAACACCAAATTAACCAACACTTTTCCTCTACCTATTTCCACCAAATTAATGGATAGGAAGAAGCATATAATAAAAAACTATTCCAATTTTTGAAAAAGACCATTAATGATTTTTGTCATGATTGGAATCTATAACTATTTTATACCCTCTAAGAATACCTCACCAATACCTACACCCCTATGGGAGCCACACCGTATTTCCTTGTTTATGGTATATATGTTATTCTCCCTATCGTGATCAAGCTACCCTTGCGACACATTTCACTAAAGACTATATTTGATGACAAGGAATAACATTTTTCTCAATTATAAGAATTAGAATTTATGAAAAAAGGGTATTTTCTTTTAAAAACCTTCAAGCCTATCAAAATAGGTTATGTTGTAGCTACAAAATATGTATCAAACATAGAAACTTTAAGCTTAAAGACCTCATTCTGAAGGAAACTCATAAGAACACCAATGTCACTCATGAAAATAAGGTTAATTTTGAAGCTAATTGGTTGAGCCCATTCATCATATATATATTTTTTTTATGTATATGGGGCATATAAATTGGCCACACAAGATGGAGAAGTCTTGGATGAGGCCATGAATATTATGCATCTCAATTGTTTTTACACTTGATTTTCTTGAACATTATTTATGAGGACCCTTGCTTGGGGGCATGACTTGAAACCAATTTACTTTTATTCCATTTCCCATTGAGTCAACCTTGATCTTATTCCCTTATCCTATTACCACTATTTGATCTTGATTCTAGTTTCTTAGTGCAACATAAGATTCTAATAAATTATTTAGATTTGGTCATCATGAACACATCCAAGACAAGTGGTATCTCATAGTATATTAAGCATGATTATCCTAAATTATAGTATTATAAACTACATATTTTTTCTTTTAATTGAATCCTAAGCCATTTGTATGCTATTCATATTTTTAACCCTGATATTGATTTGTGGTTATTTACACTAGGCTTGATATTGACCTGAGGTATATTTAGACTATATATGCAACACTCTATTTTCAAGGTCTCTTGATCACACCTTTCCCATGATCTCACCATTTTTTGAGAAACATAAGCCACACTCTCACCATTTTTCAATAAACTCAATCCATGTTTTTATCATTTTATGAGCTTTACCCATCATGTATATTGTCATCCTCTATTGATTTGATATGCCAAAAACACCTAAAATTTTGAAAAAGCCAAGAACAACCTAAAAAATAAAAAATATTACAAAAAGGGTTTAAAAACTCTATGAGATATATTAGGCCATAAAATATGTACTTTCTATTTCATCTTGTTTACCGGTGGTGTTACCTTTGTTCTAGGTGGCATGGTGTACCTAATGGACTATGTGGGAAATTATCTAACCATGACCATTTCTTGATTATGTACCCTCCAATTTATAGGAAAACTACACCATCTTGATATCCAAACAAACTATTTAAGAAATAATTATATGCATGGGCCATATCAGGTCAACTCATGTACCCTTATAAACCATTATTTATTATCAATTTATCTCTAAACTCTCTTGTTGTTTTATAACTTTTCTTTTCGTGTTTCCTCTATAATTAAAGTTATTACTTGTCATCATGTTCCTTTTATCCCATATCCCTAGGAAAACTAAATTTGGCCTGAAGTCCTTAGTACTATGTAGGCATCATCCAAATCTAATGGGGTATTTGGATTCAAATATCCACCTATTCCTTTTTCTTCTATCTCTCTTTCTGTTTATGGTACCATCTTAACCTGTCACTTGATGAAAGTACTCAAGAGTAATAACTTACATTCACACATGCACAAATGATTCACAAAACTATTTATGGTGTATTATTTTTGATATTTCATAATGCTTATCTTCAATTTTTTCTTATGCATTTATTTGAGAAACTATATTCTTTCTATTCTTTTTATTTTAGTTTATGTTTGTTTTTTTTTTGCATTATTTATTTGTTTCCATTTTTTGTTATCACCTTGACTCAGTCTACTATATTGTTGGGGTCATAATCATCATGATTCCTATCATGAAATTGTACTTGAGTCCATCCATTAACATTTTACAACATTTTAATCATGGTTTTTATCATCAGTGCATTGTTTTCCTTTGTTTATCAAAATTGGGGGTTGGTACTTATGCACATTATGGCTTGGTCATCATGGTGTTTATACCATGATGCATACCATTTGGTGATATATAAAAAATAAATATGTTGTAAGTATTTGGTGATGATAAGTTAAGATCTCTCCTTGTATACAATCCCTTAACAAATTAATCAAATTCCTAATTGATTCAAAGGAATACTCAAACAATATCGCACCTCTCCTTATTCAATATTCACACTTTAGACAAAGGTTCATTAGTTCATTTGATCATTAAATGGTTCCTAAATGATCTAATTTTTTATAAATATTAATAAATTTACCACTATCATTATGGTATCATTATAAACCTAATACCATTGTCAAAACCCCTCAAATCATCTCTCTTATCATAAACAACTTCTTATCCTTCTACACACAATCCTAATAGCCATTTCTTAAGATTTTTATCCTAATACAGTCATGTACAGATGGATTTTGAGAAACCACTAATTAATTATGACACCCTTTATCATTATTAAATTCTCCATAAAGTTTCAAGTCTTAAAAATTTATGGAATCCCCTTTTATACTCCCTTTTAGGTATCTGTTTAGACCTAATCAGGCCATCTTCACACCTTGCTATGCATAATCATCTAAAATGGTACATATACATAAAAAATAAAAATAAAAACCTAAAAATATATCAACATACATGTAAACATATAAAAATAAAATTTTTGATGAAATTTCATTGGTGTAATATTCTTATTAACACATTTTTCTTCCCAAACCCTAGTTCAAGGTTATGATTGTCTATAGTCACCTGGGAGCAATGAATTTGGAGTTTTATGAATTCAGAATGGGTTAAAAGATTTTTAAAATGTTTTAAATATTTTTATAAACTAAATACACCTACTCCAATCAATTATTCCACACCATAACTCCTCTTTTCACATTTTTATAATGTACTTGGTCCCACTATATACATAGTCATAATATGAAGGGGTTTGAGAGCAAGATTTCAAGACTTAACCTTAAAATGAGGATTTATAAAAAATTTAAGATATTTTTTGAGATTTTTTATATCATTAAATTTCTTTTTGAATAATTAACAACACGTTTTTTTGCATTTGCTATACCACCTTACAACGTTTTTTGAGTTGACTGTCTATGCAAACATAATCTCAATAGGGCTATATGGACTTCTAAGAAAAGTGGTGTGAAAGTAATAAAATTAATTTAAAATAACAATAATGAATATGAAATAGACTTAGAAATCCATATTAAACATTATAATCAATTAATTATTGGGTTTTCCTTCATTGATTTTTCTAACACAATCTTTCTTCATGTGTAAACATAGGAAAATAAAGTTGTTATCATTCCATAAAAACATGAAAATATTAATTATTTATTTATTGAATATTGAAACTTATCCCCATTAAAATTAATCCTAAAAAATTACTCAAAAAAAAACTTACAAGTTTTATATCAGTTGTAACCACTCTAACTAACTCTTGACCTTCGAATGGTCACTTGCAAGGAAATTGCACATTAACACCAACACTAAAGTTTATTTTTGGTACATTTTTTACCTATGGCCAATGTTATATAACCATGTTATATTAATTAATATTTAATAATCACTTGACACCTTGATGAATCCTAAAATTAGTCCTACCACACCCAAACTAGACCAAAACCTTTCAAAAATTCAAATTTTGGAAATTGGTAGGAAAATGCCAATTTGAAAATCTAGATTACCTAGACACTTATAAAAAATGGGATAATGTTAAAAAGTGTATTTAAAGAATACTAACACCCTTATACTCACTCTAAACATCCTAATTTATCTCAAAACATATAATCAAAGCAAAATATCCTAGTCAACACAAGTGAAATGATGATGCTCCTACATCACTAATCATCATTTATTAGAGTAAAAATCCACCCTACTAGGGTAAACCATTGAGGATAATCATTGATCAAATTTTTCCTACTAGGTAAAACTAATTTATCCATGATCAAATCCATCCTATTGGGGTATATTATTTTAATCAAATCTTGTTTCTTTCTCTCTTTTTATAGGACTCACCTTTTTCAACTTCTTCCCTAATAATACCCTTGAGGGTGAATCCAAGGATAAACAGATCACCCTTTTGGGCATCAATATGAGTTTACTGTCTCATAAAATTTCAAAAATAGAAGAGTGAAGACATCATCCTTTAAGTGTAATCAAATTTCTTCTTGACTACTTTTTCAATCTTTAAAAATGAAAAGAATTCCAAAAAGATCATTCAAAGCCAAATATATAAAGCATTAAACACAAAAAAATCACAAGAAGATTTGTAAGTGATGAAAATGTGATATGCAAAGATGAATTACATATCATATAATATTTATAAAATAACATATCTATGTTACAAATGAGAAGACTGGTATATGTAGGCAATGACAAATAAGAAGTAAGTCAAACTACCCCCCTCAATTGAATATAGGGGATAAAAATAGCCAAAAAACAAAGTGGCATGTCCATAGTATGAGTCTTGACAATAAGTCCTAATTAATTACTAATGTATACTATATCCATGATGTGGATAAAGGAAGAAACCCCATAGGAGAAAAACTCCCCCCCCACTCAAAATGATGTAAAAGAGAGAAAAAAGGAAAATAAGGAAGGAATGACTTGATGTGGAATCTATCCTAAGGATAATTTCTTTCACCCCACATGAAGATCAGTACTCTATATATTGTGTGGATGGAAAATATGTAAGGAACCATCTACAAAGGTGGAGAGATAGTCCAAAGAATAAAATTTTCTTCCCATTAATGGACCTTCTTCTTGAGTTTTATGAAAAAGATGTCCCAAAGACACATCACCTATATAAATATCAATGCTAATAGGAGAGATAATACCATGTAAGAGTATACCAAAACTCCATGATTTTATCCCATAAAATGAAGTATGCAAGATCTAAATCCAAGAGTATGTTTCTTAAAGGAACTAAGCATAAATTAGGTGGATTCAAAGTGGTACAAGTAAAAAATGCAGTCGTAGGAGTATGAGCAAGATCCAAAATATAATATGCAATAATAATAGGTTCTATGTAGAAAACACCATCTAAACACATATCCTCACAAATAAGAGGAGTAACAAATAAGGGAACAATAACTATGGTACAATAAAATTCACCCTTAAGTAGTCATGATGGTTTCTCATCTATGATATCTTAAACTGATGGGGAAGGTGCCACATCTTCAAGAATCATGTCCTCTCAATCAATGAAATGAATAGGAGTACAAACTATATGAGGAGTAATAGTTTCCTTAAGTAAAACATCATCATAAGATAAATCCTCACTAATAAATAAATAAAGAGGAATAATGAGAGATATAGGAGGTAATAATGCCTCATCTTGATCACCATTAAAAAGTATGTCCTCATAAAATGAAGAGGAATCTTGATTCATGTCACTAATAAAGAATGAATCCTAATTAGGAGGATAAAAAGGAAGTGATAATAGTGGCTCACACATGACACTATCAAGAATCAAATCTTGAATAACATTAATTCCATCATAAAAACATAAATCCTCACTAATATGAGGACAAATAAGTGTAACAGGAGGAGGTGGAGTAAAATAGGGTGCAAAATACCCAAAATACTAAGTATCCTTCTCAAATAAGGCTATAATAACATCCCAAACTTTCTTTAGTGATGTGGCACATGTGACATAGAATTATAAAATATTTTAAACATGGTGAATCATGTAAAGAGCCTCATCTTGAATTGATGCAATCCATGCAATATATTCCCCATTTATAAAGTGGGTAATGCTACCAAGCATAACTCTCCACACGCCTTTCCACTCAAAGTGTATTTGCATTTTGATCTTCCAAATAATGTAGTTATAAGTGTTGAGGGGATAAAATACGTAGGAATTAATTATCAAAAATAAGGATAAAGTTAATAATAAAACCCTCTAAATAAAAAAAAAATCACCTATGATAATTTAATGTCTCTACATTAAATAAATGAACACCCAAAAAAATAACTCTTGATTCAAAGAATGACAAGGAATAAATAAACCAAAAATAATGAGTAAGGCCCCCAAAATTTAGCACTTTATAATTAAGTTAATTTTAGAAAATAAATGACCTAAATAGATGGATAATAAAAAACTTACACTTATGAAAAAAATAATACTCAATTTTGAGTCATGGTTCAAAAGTTATAGTCTTTACAAGTTTTCCATTATAGAAATAGGTCAAATAAGTAAACATTGCATAAAATTAAATACAATAAGGAAAAATAAATTATTTAAAAATTCATGAATCTATAAAATATCTTAAAAAAATTTATTTTAGTAATTTATTTAGCATAAACCAAGCATAAGTTGTCAAAAATGGGCGAAAGCTAGATTTAGGAAGACTCTTTGCAAGATCCAAAAAAATTGGCTAAATGGGACTTAGTATGACGTCTCAAAACGTAGTATAACCTAATGTACATGGGTCCTAACTATTATATGATTAAATTATACCTAAAATAATATCTTTTCCAAGAATCATATCTCAATTTTCATATTTTATGACCTCAAACAAGAAGAAATTTGACCATCTATCCAAATAATGAAGACATATTACTACAATAATTTTTAATCTATAAAAATAGATGTACATACTAATGTAAAATTATTTTAATTTATATGGTAGGAAATATGGTATTATTATCTAACCTTACCATGTCTCATATCTAAAAAATCAGATCCATATCGCTTGTGGTGTGATAAATTTGAATCGGTGGTAGCTATCTACCAATAGACCAATGAGCAGGTTTTTGAGTAGCAGGGATGTATACCTTGATATATAGAGATTATAAAAAAATTATTATGTCATAAAAATTAGATAAATATGACCTTATGACTCTATATTTGGATTTTGATTCATGTATGGCCTAAAACCATTAAAAACTTGCATTAATTTCCTAAAAAGGTTCCAAAATAAACATAAACATGGGTCTATCATAGTGAGTACATAATGGTCCATCCTAGGATTTATATGGCATAGTTAGTGGCATAAAAAAATATCTTATATCTATACAAAATACCTCCCTCAATAGAAAATAAATTCTAATAAATGGACATACCTTTGAAACAATAAACTCTCAAATGGATGGCTACAACACCTCCAACTTAGATACTATGAATGGAACATCAACAAGATCATTCCATGCCTAAGATCTAAAGCATTAAAAAAACACATCATAATAAGAGTTGTAAGAGATTAAAAGATAAATTAAATATCATATAATATCCATAAAATAAATTTTGTATGTTACAAATAAAAAACCTTACATATATAGGCAAGGACAAATAAGAAGTAAGTCAAACTAGCCAATGCAGGATAAATCTAGAAAAGAACAAACTAGAAAAAAGACAAAAACTATCTATAGAACCTAACAAAAATTAGAACAAACTATAATAGGAAATATACTACTATTCCTAGTGTCTCACAAATACCTTCTGAAATAAGGTTAAAATATAAACACTTTATTTTAAACATTTCCATGTCTAAAACTATGTTTGGAACAACATTCCATAATTGTATGCAAGTTTAACTAGAATTCCTCAAATGAACTTAATTTACCATCACAACTTCCAATTTGAATCAAAAATTAAATGATACATCCCTAATTAGGGTAATGGATCATATTTCATCATTTATTTTATTTGATTCATCCTTATTCTAATCAATCCTTTAAAAGTGTCTTCATAGGATAATTATGTGAACTCTTGATTAAGAAAGAAATGTTAAAAAATTTAACTTTCTTATAATTAAAAAATAATCATCTTATGAATTATCTTGATAATTATTCTAATATTAAATTTCATGGATTTGGAATACTATTTTCCTAAAACAAAAAATTAAATTATGGTCTAACATCGGTGATGTGATAGGGGAAAGTCAATGGAATGGAGTGACATGTAGGAAATGTGGATTATGACATGGCCACTTACACATACTCTTACATTTATTACACCCTTATTACACAATCAAGAGGGGAAATGATTTCACTTTCTTCCAATTTGTGTTCCATACTTTAAAAGGCCTCAAATGGCATATCTTACACACTCCAAAGGCGTAATCATGGATTAGAGGATTGATCCTCAAACCTCCATCTCAAGATGAGATGAATAGTCTATATCAATTTAGGGAACCTATAAATAGAACCTTATCACCTTTCATTTCATAAATATTCCAAATGTAAACCTACTCTATTGGATTATCCTAATAATCTTCATCAATTTTCTTATTTCTTTCCAAGCCAAAGCTAAGACCAAGTGTAGATAAGGAGAGTTGATACCCATGTAAGGATTCAAGTATTAAAAAAAACTTATAAATCTACAAATCTAGCTCAAACCATTTTATAATTATTTTAAAGCATATATTCAAGGGAGGTAAAAAGTGTTATTTTTATCCTTCCAATTTGTATTTCATGTTTGATTATCCTAGCTCACCCTAGGAATTGGTATTGATTAGTCACGTCTTCAATTTATTTTGGATTATTTCACTAGTAATTTAATAACCCATCTTATATTCTTAATATAAATAATTGACTAGGTAATTTCTATGAGATTTACCACATCATCCACCTAGAACAACACCTTATCTCTTTGGCAAAGTAATGATGACCCCTAAAATTACTAATACAACATCCATGGCTCTAGATACAAATGTGCAAGAAACATTTTTATATGTTTCTTAGCTACCTATTGTAACTTCATTTTACACACTTGGAAAGGCTTCTACAAGCCATTTCCAATTTAGATACACTATGGGAACAACCTTAGGCTATGGGTAACCTACAGTGGGGATGAACCTCTAGAGAAGGCCAACTTCCTCCTGATGGTTCACCTAATATAATGATTGCATAGGTAAAAGGGTTAGAAAGGGGGAAAAGGGGTCCTAATAGGGATAAAAGGTGATGCACCAAATAAAAATGGGAAAATTCCATAAGCTTGAACCCAAAATAGATATATAGAAGACAATGTTAGCTCACACAACCTCAAAATCAAGTTAATGCATAAGTATTTCATTGATTAGGTTTAGAAAGTAATGAATGAAAAAAAAGAGGAGTTATAAACTCACTGAGGGTTTACATCAATGGAAAAAATAACACTAATCCATACCTATAAACAAATTGATGATAACTATAAATGAGAAAGAAAGGACCATGGACATGGAAGCTTCTCCTTCACAATGCCATAGTGCATAAGCTTTCTTATACATAATTCAAAAGTGAGAGATAGGTAAAGAAAGCTCTTTATTACATCAACAGGTAGTTATTACAAATGATTGATAGGGTTTATCCTAATCAAGATGAGAATATTTTATAATATCTTAGAGAATCCCCTATCTCCCAAAAAAATAAAAAATATAAAAAATCAAAGGAATCTTTAAAATGGAGAAGAGAATGGGATATATAAAAGGAGAGGGAGAGAGAAAGAGATAGAGGAACATACCATTTGAGAATCATTAAATGGGTTACCATAATTTTTTAATTAATGTTCCACCTTAATTTCATCCAATCCAAGATAATACATCATGGACAAGATAGACTTCATTTATCCCAATGGCCTTCAAATCATTTGATTAACTGAGCAACACACTAGAGGACAAGAAAGTGTTAGGGTGATCAGTCATGAACTTATTCATAATTTACCATAATAACATACAACTCCTTTGATCTTCCATGCCACCTTCCACTTGGTTCCATTATTAGGACAAAATCCCTATATCTAAATTTGATAGATTCATTCTAAGTCTACTTTTAATAGTTTTTTATCGAGTATGGCTTAGGATGTTCCTCCATTTATTTCATGTATCTACCTTTGCTTTGAAAACTAAACATGGGTTTGTTATAGGTGAAAACCAATCCAATTTATTAGTTTCCCTATAGTTCTACTATTTACAAATGAATCTCTTGCTATATGTTTGATCTTGATTTGACAAGAAGTTGTTATCCTTTTGGTTTGTATTAGGTCTAAAAGACCTATTTTATCTCCATAGAGCTCTAATGGAAATGTTTCGTTATGATGGTTCAACCTAGATCCTATTTGAGATAATTTTTTATGTATTTACTTTTATTAGGTAGAGCATTACTTCATTTACTTCTATAAAAAACACCCTGGGCTTACCTTTGCTCATCGGTTGTCGATATTGACTTAGGCCCATTGACCTTTGGATTCATCTCACACTGTTGATCTTGATTTTCATGATCAAACATGGTTCATTGATCTTCTTAAACCCACTGACACCATCCTTTCTCTCATTTTATTATATATTGAATTATGATGGAATGTTGACCATTGATCTTTGGATTATTTGAATCCAAATGGCTCTTTATCATGGCTTAAGATTGACATCTATGTACCTGTCACTTGATGCCCATGTGACTATCATTTACGTCTATGAAACCATTAATATTTAAACCCCATTGGATAATTTTTGAAATTTATTTTTACATATATGTAATAATTAATGTTAAATATGTGATCATCAAACTTTGAATACCAAATGGTTAATTATTGAGCTTTACTTTAATGTCCACATGAATGTCTTACTCTGCTTGACCAACTTTGAAGGCTTATAACTTGAGATAGAAAGATCATCAAGTCAAAAAATTTATAGAGGATGATCTTGGAAATAATAACATCAATCACATGTGACCTTTTGGCCTTATGAAGATTCTTAAGCATACTTATAAAATGCATAATCAAACTAGTATGTTTATTCCCACATGACGTCCTAATGATGGTCTAATCCTTTAGAATTGTTCTTGAATGGTTTCTTGATATTTGAAGGCATTTATAATTTTCTAAGGCCTATAAAACTTGTCTTATGTCCCTGAAATACTTAGACACCATGAAATGTACTTGGATACTTCTCTTTACAAATCTGGACCTATCCCTCGAAGATGAATCAAATAACACTTTAAGCTTGCTTAAAGTGTTTCAAAAGATTTATAAGTAACATGATATCCTTGTTTGGACCACTCATTCTATCTAGAACTTTGCTCAAGTCATTTGGTCAATCAGGAACTCTACTCAGCTACTTACCTAGGCAAAAAGCTTGATAAATGGGCCAAAATTGGCCAACATCTTTATCAACTCATATGGAAATATACCTGTTATGTTTGAGAACCTAAACCATGTTGCCTTGTCTGATAAATTGCACATACATTCACAAGTTTTTGATTGACAAGTCTAACCCTTTTCAGAACTTCCTCTTAAAGTCAAATTAATAACAAGAACAAAGACAAAAAATTAAAGGTAAGTGCACATAGGCACCTACAAGAAAGAGAGAACAACTAACCTACTAAACAAATGTGCACAAAGGCACTTAGAGAAAAACATGAAATATAAATACCCTAAACTAACTAAATATAATTAAACCTATACAAAACTATTGAATGGTTGTATAAAAAAGCTACCCTTTCTCACTAATCTAATATACTTTACAGGCTTAAGGGTAGCTAAATAAATATGGTGGAGTGGATAATTAACATATTAACAATACACCTCTCCAAAAAAAAGAACAATACTAGACTTACCCAACCAATCTGATTGATTAGACATAAAAGTATCTTAGAGTGGATAGGAAAGATAATTTTTCTCTTTTTGATGCTCAAATTTATGCTCTAAATTGAGCATAAACTATGGTGGCACCTTCTTATCATATTTCAACTGAGCTAGGTACTTGATAGGACATCCAATTTTCAACACAAACATTTATCAATTAGATTTTACCTCACTCTTGAAATTTTTTTCTCCATAATTATGCTCGTTAGACATAACCATATCATAGTCTCCTTAAAGAGGAACATAACCTACTCCCAAGATCTCAAACAATTCCTCCAACTCCCCTTCACTTGCTGATGTATGCAATCTAATCTTGAGTTGGTTAAGATCTCCTTCCTAAAGCACATGATCACATGGGAAGCTTTGTTCTCCCTCAAGTTTCCCTCCATCACAAAAAGTGGTGGTTCATCAATCTACATTTCTTGGGAACTTAAGATTTCCTCTACATCAACCTCACTCAATATTTCATCTTGTTTCTTAACTACAAATGAGGGTTGATTTGAACATCTAAGGTATAAAAGGCACCTTTTTCTTACTCAAGGTCTAATTTCCCTTCTTATAGCTCCAATCCATTAGGGATACCTTCACTTGACAAATCATCTTGAAGTGAACCATCCCTTGGTTCCTAGTCTTGATCCTCTTTTTGATCTATGTAGAATGGATTTTTAGTAGCCCATTCAAGGTCTGAACTATCTTCATCTTGAGGATTTCCTCATCAAGATCCAACTAATTAGTGTCAAATCCATGCTAAGAAGGTGGGTTTAAACCTCACACTTCCCATTTTAAATGAAATGTGCTACCTATTATGATCTCCTCATCATAGACACTTGCATTATCCTTTTCAACTTCATCTATGATTGCAATCTCCTCCTCTATCCTTTGTAAATTAGGTTTCTTATATATGAGGGAGATGGTGGGAGGGTGAAAAAGTTTACCTTACTTGTAGCTTATGAGAGTATCCTTATAGCTAGTGACTTTGAATTGTCTCTTTGGTGGATCTTGAACTAATGCCCCCTTCTTTATCTACATGAATTCTTTGACTAAATTCTATGAGGGAAATATGTAAAAAACAACTACATCTTCTTCATTTTGACTCTCTTCCCCTTTCCTCATATTCATATCTAATTCCTTGATTTTTATATCTATATTCTCTTTTAAAATCCCCTTTTGAAGGTGGTTAGTGGCCTCATGAAGATAAGAAACATAAGATGGCTGGTATGAGGTACAAAAAGATTCTTGAGGAAGATAAGTAGAATCTTGGATCTCAAAAAATAAGCTAATCAACAATAGTCTCCTTCTTTCTTTGAAGTCTATTTTGGATTTAAATTCAAAAGGGAAGGTTTGAGGAACACATGAAGAACTAGGAAGACTCTAAAGGTCACTTGGAATATCCTTTTAGGGAAGAATGGGTTGCATATATGAGGGATGAGGTGGTTCATATGAAGATACATAAGGTCAATGGAGTTAGACCTACTATTATCCAAGGATGCTTAACTTATCCTCAATGTTTTGAATATAACCACTTACATCCATCATCTAACCTAAGAAACTTTTCCAATTTTCTCTCTCAAAAGGTTCCCATCTCTCTTTTATTTATTCTAATACACCTATTATGTCATAAATTATTTGATTATGGATATCTTGACCATATCCTCTCTATACATTAGGGTCTATCATGTACCTTTCATAACTAAGAGAATTTTATTCCAACTTGAAATAGATTGGTTTGAAGAGTAACTAGAGACATTTTGACCTTGAGGATCTTTAGAACCACTTGGGGTGAAGCCATGAACATTACAAATTTGATATGAATGATGTTGAGGTAGATAATATACATTTTTATTGAAAGAGTGATGATATTTACTAAATAATGATGACTAAGAACTTAGGTTGCTTACAAATAGAATATTTGATTTGGAGTCATCATTGGTGCTAATTTGATTTCTTCCAAAAGTTGATTAGAGGAAATACACACCAAAAATGTTTCCAGTCTCTTGGACCTTAGTCCCAATAGGTGTGCTATAAACTATTGTAGATTTAATTTTCACCCTTGGATAGGGTTTTTTAATCCATTTCCAATATATCTACACTTTTGGAACAACCCCAGGCTTTGGGTCACCTATGATGGGGTTGAACCTCTAGAGAAGGCTGACTTCTTATTAATGGATCACCTAATATAATGCATGCACATGAAAAATTGTTAGAAAGGGGGGAAAAGTGTCTTAAGAGGGATAAAATTGGATGCACCAAATAAAAATTGGAAACTCCCATAATCTTGATATCATGCTAGATCTACATAAGAAAATGCTAGCTCACATAACCTCAATATCAAGCTAATGCATAAGTATTTCATAGATTAGGTTCAGAAAGTAATGAATGCAAATAAATAAGAGTTATAGACTCACTGAGGGATTATATCAATGGTATAAATGATGAACTGACCTTGGACTACTCTAAAAAAACCAAAATGATGCACTATCCCAAACAATGAAGTCTAAACTTCCTTAGCTGTGCACTATGATTTCAAAATGATGGGCTATCAAGACTGTAAACAGGGCTTAACTATTTGTCTAGGTTTTGATTATTTTCAACATACAAAACATATGTGTTTATCTCTAATAACTCGTGACATAGGACACCAAGTTGTTAGGTAAAATAAATAATCTTTCATTATATCTTGACTTCTCCAAACAGATTGATAGTATGTATCTATTCATCCTTCTCAAAATTCTCTAACTTTGTCAATCATCTCATCTGAATAATCTCTTGAATCTGTTAAGCAACAACTATGGTCTAGCATAGATTTTCCTATTGCAGGCAAGCCCTTAACTTGATTGACATTGACAATTTTCAAAGGAACTTTCTCCAAAAATAGAGATTACCTTATTGTAGCTGAAAGACCTCCTCTCATCACCTAGTGCATCTTTGTAGATGTTGCGAAGCTCTTCAAATGGTTCTGTAATGTTTTTGTTTAAGTTAGGTGGATTGTACAACATTGATAACTTCTGGTCCAATGCACTTGTAGAAGTATTACTGCCAAAAACCAATGCATTTGATTTTGACTCATCACCATCTTGATTACCAGATCAGTTCCATCGCTTGAGCACTCTTTCTGGGGACCACATTCATTGCTTGTAAACTCTTGTGTAGTCAAATCATTAGCAAATGTGTTTCCCTTCTTGATAACATCCTTGCCACTAGGTGTATTAATCTACCTATCATTCTAATTTTTTGAGGACATTGCATCAGAATGACTACTAAAAGTCTTGATCCTCTTGTTTCTTCTTGAACTATAGTCATCCACAAATTTTGAGCCATTTTATTCTAAAGAATTTGTCACAAATTTAGATCTCGGTGCATCTTCAGATAATACATGAAGACGATACTTCTCCACAGATAGTTTTGATCCTTCTTTCAAATAGTCCTCTAGCCATTGGTAAGATACAACATCTTATTTTAGTTTCTTGAGTCGTTCAAGACCTATTTTGTCTTCTATAGCCTTTGATTTTGCAACAAATATGTGTGTTACTCTCTTGGAAAGACGTTCTTCAATTTCAGCACCCAATTGTTGCAACTTTTGCTTCCAAACATGTTCATGAAATACATGTCCTTCTGGATCAACAACAACATCAACAATATGTGCTTCTGATCCTAGCAGATCTAGATGATGCATAGCTTCATGAATACCAAGTTTGCATTTAAAAATTTGGTTTTTGTCCTCTGTAGTTCCTTCTCTGGCCTGATCTTTTCCTGAATCATTCAACTTCTTATAATAAACATCTTTTTGTTGTCGTCACCCTGAAACTGGTAAGTCTGGACCACCATTCTCATTAGAATCCAAACAAATTTGGGCATCTTTTTTTTTTCTACGTACTCCTCTATCCTCCTCTTTTAATGAATTTTCATTTTTTTCTCTTGTTAAGAGCCTCCCCTCTAACTTCTATGCCCAATTTTGGGCTGAAGGTTAAACCAAAAATAGTTTTTAATCTTTGACAATATACTAAGGTTGAAATATTTTCAACCACTCCTCCCTTATTTCCTCAACAGCCCCAACAATCACTTTTTACCTTTTCCCTTTTCACTTTTGACAATTACATTTACTCTCAAGGTAAACTTTTGAAATCTAAACACAATTTGGAGGGAAAACAAGAATTTGAATTTTCATGCTAGAATATCATTTGAATTTGCATGTTTGATGATCTCAACTAGTCCTCTATGAAGCTATTGTAGATGCTCCTACATCATACTCTCCCTCTAGAAAAGATTTGAACCTTAGTTCAAATGAAATGCTTCCTTCATGCATTAGTCTTCATTCTATCCTTGGATCCCAAGGTCTTGTTGCCAATACCAATGCTTGTATTTGTTTGGAATATTCTTTGTCCTTCATTTTGCTTTTCTTCCTCTTTAGATATGTTCTTCTTCTCATCTCTTTCTCAGCTGCCATCTCCCGCTTCCATGCTTCTTCATATTCATAAATGTCTTCTATATCTTGTTGATCTTCTTGATTCAAAATTTTTTCCATCGAACTATGGACTTCATTCATTTGTACAACTTTAATACCTACATTCAAAACATCAAAGGCAATGTTAGAAGTAAAAACTTGAGACCATAAAGTCTCTTGGTTGCCTCCACTTTTCTGCTCTTTACCCAAAACTACCTTTGCCTCTTTAGTGTGCTCTTTTCTTGCTTTACTCTCACCAATGGTTTTCTCATCATGGTTTGTACCTTCATTCATCTCTCTTGAATGATGAAACAACTCCTCCAACATCTCCAACTCTTCCTCTAGTGAGATCTCATCTATCTCACCATCTTAATCAAACATGGGCTGATCACTCACAAGGATTACTTGCCCTTCATCTCTTATCTCATCTCCTCTTAGCTTGTCTTCACATAAACCAACTTCTTCATCAACATCAATATACTTATCAAAAACAATAGCAACACTATTACCTTGTCTCTCCTTGTTCTTTTCAAACATGTGAGCTGATTTCACATCTCCACTTTCATCATCCATCTTCTTCTAACTCTCTCCTTGCTGCATATTAGTCTTCATAGACAATTTCCATACCTCATTTCTCATGAAAAGATCATTAACGGATTCAAAAACATCATTATAAACAATTTGTTTACCTTTTACCTCTTTGGTATACCTCTCAAGCATCCTATCTTCATGGAATGATTCTTCCATACTCACCATCCCACCTTCATTCTCTTGGTTGCTTGAATCACCTTCAATCCTCTTCCATTGACTTCTTGGTGTTGTTGTCTCAACACTCACATCTTCACTCTTTACTTTCTTAGGCACCCATACTTGTTTCTCCTTCTTATCATTTGTCTTGACAAGCCATTTTGGCATCTTATAACCATGCTCTTGTGACAATACTGAGAAACCAACTTTGTTTGTCCTTTTATTTTCTTGCACACCTACATTCATATTAGGAATATGAGAAAATCCAATCTTATAAGGTAAACTTGCCTATTTACTTACTTGTTGCTTGCTTGTGTGATTCACCATCCACTTAGGCATTATGTATCCATGATTGACTGCTTTGTGTGAGGACTTCATCTTCCTCTTGCCTCTTATAACCTATGTATTAACATCTTCATGCTAATAATAACAATCAAAATCAGGTCTTAACACTTCATTTACCTCTTTGAGCTTGTTCCATGGAGCAATCTTTCTCTTCCTTTGTGCTTGGCTATTCTCTTTCTTCTTCTTGGCATTCAATGGCATCATGGAAGTCATCTTCATCTTCCATCTCTCCTCTTGCTTATATGGGTTCCTCAACACCTTCCTCATGCATTAACCTATGCATCTCTTCTTCTTTATCAATAGCAACAAACTTTTTCTTTTCTCCTACACATTCACTTGTGTACTTGGTGTCTTCTCTTGCACCAATCTCTTCACTCTCCAAGGCCCTTCTCTTGACCTTCACAATGTTGCTCATACCTATAATTACCCATTCAAAGAAAACATTAGATATAAAAATAATAGACCACAAGGTCCCTATGAGTGCTCTCTTCACCAACACTATTATCTTTTCAAGTGCTCTTCCTGGCACTTCATCTTTTCTTTCTTCTCTTCTCTTGTTATCTTCAATGAGAACCTTCTTCTCCACCTCTTCCTCTTGTTGCTCACTTGGCAACCTACTCATCTTCTTGCCTCTATGGGCTTCTCTCTTCTTGGCAATCTCATTTTCCCTTCTTCTTCTCATCCTTAGGATATCTATTGGCCACTTCAATCTTTTCCTCATTGGCCATACCCATGCTTGCTTATCCATATGCATCTAAGACTCATATTCATCTTTGATCTTAGCTAATTCTTTCTTCAAACTAACAATTTTTTTATCAATTTCAATACTGGTCATACCTTTGATGCTTGCTTTCTTCTTGGTGCCTTCATGTACCTTACTGCTTTGTAGTGCCTTCAATAGTACTTCCATTTCTGAGATCTTCACCCAAGTCTTTTCCACCTTGGTCTCTTGATCCCTTGTCTTACCCAAGCCTTTTCTCCTTGACTGGTGTTTTGACAATCTTTTTGATCTCACCTAGGCCTTTTGCATCCTAGTCTTTTGATCCTCTTCTCAATCCTACAACAACTCTTTATACAACACTTCAACAAACACAAATCACAAATCCAAGCTTACCTTGATTTGGATCTTCCTCTTGAGCATTCACTTTCTCCCTTACTTTTGAGCTTTCCAAGCTTCTTCTTGGCTCTTCACTAAGCCTTCTGTGGCTTCTTCTCCTCATAAGCCTCAATGGATTTAAACTTCCTTTTCACCTATTTAATTCTTAAACACAATAAATTCAAATCAAATATCAAAGGTTACTCATACATTTTCTTTAGTGGGGTCTTTTGGTGCTTTATTCTATTGATATTTTTGCCAAATCCCAAGAACTTCAAGCTCTGATACCAAATGATGAACTGACCTTAAACTGCTCTAAAAAAAACCAAAATGATGCACTATCCCAAATAGTGCAGTCTAAACTTCCTTAGCTGTGCACTCTGATACCAAAATGATGGGCTATCAAGACTGTAAACATGGCTTAACTATTTGTCTACGTTCTACTTATTTTCAACATACAAAAAATATGTGTTTATCTCTAATGACTCATGACGCAAGACACCCAGTTGTCAAGTAAAATAAATTATTTTTCATTATATCTTAACTTCTCCAAATAGACTGATAGTATGTATCTTTTCATCCTTTCTCAAAATGCTCTAACTTTGTCAGTCGTCCTGTCTGAATAATCTCTTGAATTTGCTGAGCAACAACTATGGTCCATCATAGATTTTCCTATTATAGGCAAGCCCTTAACTTGATTGACATTGGCAATTTTGAAAGGAACTTTCTCCGAAACAAAGATTACCTTATTATAGCTGAAAGACCTCCTCTCATCACCCAGTTCATCTTTGTAGATGTTGTGAAGCTTTTCAAATGGTTTTGTAATGTTTTTATTTAAGTCAGGTGGATTGTACAGCAATGATAACTTCTTGTCTAATGCACCTGTAAAAGTATTACTGCCAGAAACCAATGCATTTGATTATGACTCATCACCATCTTGATTACTAGAATCAGTTCCATTGCTTGAGCACTCTTTCTTGGGACCACATTCATTACTTGTAAACTCTTGTGCAGTCAAATCATCAGCAAATGTGTTTCCCCTCTTGATAACATCCTTACCACTAGGTGTATTAATCTACCTATCATTCTAATTTTCTAAGGACATTGCATCAGAATGACTACTAAAAGTCTTGATCCTCTTGTTTCTTCTTGAATTATAGTCATCCACAAATTTTGTGCCATTTTCTTCTACAGAATTTGTCACAAATTCAGATCTCGATGCATCTTTAGATAATACATGAAGATGATACTTCTCCACAGATAGTTTTGATCCTTCTTTCAAATAGTCCTCTAACCATTGGTAAGATACAACATCTTATTTTAGTTTCTTGAGTCATTCAGGACCTATTTTGTCTTCTACAGCCTTTGATTTTGTAATAAATATGTGTGTTACTCTCTTGGAAAGATGCTCTTCAATTTCAGCACCCAATTGTAGCAACTTTTGCTTCCAAACATGTTCATGAAATACATGTCCTTCTAGATCAACATCAACATCAACAATATGTGCTTCTGATCCTAGCAGATCAAGCTGATGCATAGCTTCATGAATACCAAGTTTGCATTTAAAAATTTGGTTTTTGTCCTCTGTAGTTCCTTCTCTAGCTTGATCTTTTCCCAAATCATTCAACTTCTTATAATCAACATCTTTTCATTGTTGTCACCCTGAAACTGGTAAGTCTGGACCACCATTCTCATTAGAATCCAAACAAATTTGGGCATCTTTTTTTTTCTACGTACTCCTCTATCCTCCTCTTTTAATGAATTTTCTTTTTTTTCTCTTGTTAAGAGCCTCCCCTCTAACTTCTACACCCAATTTTAGGCTGAAGGTAAAACCAAAAATAGTTTTTAATCTTTAACAATATACTAAGGTTGAAATATTTTCAACCACTCCTCCCTTATTTCCTCAACAACCCTAACAATCACTTTTTACCTTTTCCCTTTTCAATTTTGACAATTACATTTACTCTCAAGCTAAAATTTTGAAATCTAAACACATTTTGGAGGGAAAACAAGAATTTGAATTTTCATGCTAGAATATAATTTGAATTTACATGTTTGATGATCTCAACTAGTCCTCTATGAAGCTATTGTAGATGCTCCTGCATCAATAAATAACACTAATCTAGACCTATAAATAACATGAAGATACCTATAAATGAGAAATAAAGAATAACCACAAAGATGGAAGATTCTCTTTCATAATGCCATTGTGCACAGACTTTACTATACACAAATCAGAGGTGAGAGATAGGCAAAGCAAGTATTTTATTAAATCAAGAGGTATTTATTACAAATACTTGATAGGGTTTATCTTAATAAATATGAACATATTTTATAATATCTCATAGAGTCTCTTGTCTCCTAGAAAGATAAAAATTCTAGAAAAATGAGGATCCTTACAATGGAGAAGATAATGGGATATATAGAAGGAGAGGGAGAGAGAAAGAGATAGGGTAGCCTACCATCGGAGAATCATTAAATGGGCTACCACCATTTTTTAATGAATGATCCACCATAATTTGATCAAATCTAAAATAATACATCATGGAGAAGATAGTCTTCATTTGTCCCAATAGCCTTCAAATCATTTCATTGATTGAGCAACACACTAGAGGACAAGAAAGTATCTAGGGTGATGATTCATGACCCTGATCATAATTTACCATAATAGCATCCAAATCCTTTAATCTTCCATACCACCTTCTACTTCATCCCATTAAAGGATAAAATCCTCATATCTGAATCTGATAGATTCATGCTAAGTCTACTTTTAGTGATTGTTTGTTGAGAGTATGGATTAGGATGTTCCTCTATTAATTATATGTATCTACATTTACTTTGGAAATTAAAGCTAGGTTTGCTATAGGTGAAAACCAATCCCATTTATTGGTTTTCCTATAGTTATAATTTTGACAAATGAATCTCTTGATAGATGTTTGATCTTGCTTTAACAACAAGTTTCCACCCTTTTGGTCTATATTAGGTATAAAAGACCTATTTTATCTCCATATATCTCTAATGGTAATGTTTGGTCCTACTAGTCTAACCTGGATCCTATTCAAGCTCAGTTCTTATGTATTTGATTTGACCATATTGAGTACTACTTCATGGAATTCCATCAAAAATTTATTGGGCTTGCCTTTGCTCATTAGCTATCGATATTGACTTAGGCCCATTGACCTTTGAATCTTCTCACATTGCTGATCTTGATTTGAATGATCAAACATGATTAATTGATCTTCCTAGACCCAATAACACCATCCTTGTTATAACTCCATTAGATCTTAAAGTATGATGGAATGTTGACCATTTATCTTTGGATTATTTGAATCTAAATGGCTATTTACCATGTCTTAATATTTACATCTACATGCCCATGATTTGACATATGCATGACTTTCATTGATTTCCATACTTTGAACACCAAACATTTAATTGTTGAGCTTTACTTTGATGTCCATGTGAATGTCTTACTCTACTTGACCAACTTTGAAGGCTTATAACTTGAGATAGAAAACTCATCAATTCAATAAATTTGTATAGGATGATCTTTGAACTAATAAAATTGATCTCATGTGATCTTTTGGCCTCATGAGGACTCTTGACCATACCTATAAAATACACAAGCAAACTAGTCTATTTGTTCCCATGTGATGTCTTGATGATGGTCTAGTCCTTTAGAATTGTTTTTAAACTATTGCTTGATCTTTGAAGGCTCTAATAATTTTATATGTCCTATTCAACTTGTCCCATGACCCTAAACTCCTTGGACATCATGAAATCTTCTTAGATCCTTCTATTTTCAACTCAATACCTATCCATCAGAGATCAATCAAATCACACTTTAATATTGATTAAAGTGTTTCAAAAACTTTTCAAGAAATATGATTTCCTCATTTATACCACTTATTCTATCTAGAACTGTACTCAAGTCATTTTATCATTTGGTCATTAAGGAACTTTTCTCAATAGCTTGCCTAGGTAAAAAACCTTGGTAGGTGGGCTAAAATTGGCCAACACTACCTCTAACCAAACAAATTAAAGGTACAATTGATTTTCAATAATTAATAGTGCATAAAGATATAGACTTGGATCTAGAAGTTATATTACTATGAGAGGATAATGTAGACTCATAACTTTGGCTCACTAGTACATACCAGCTCATCAAACCTAACTTCCCTACACTAGTTACCCAAGTCTAAGGTGTCCCTGTTATGTATTTAGAAAAGTAGTTCTCATCTCTATTGGTAAAAATAGTGAAACTTTGGCTTGTTGAACACAAACTAGAAATTCTATGAGTTTAAGGTGAAAAAATCAAATTAGAACTAAATGCAATCTATGAACTCATGTATAAGTATGAATAGGTTCTAAACATTAGTTGCACTCCAAGTAAAATATAAAGCACATGATATGTTGAATTATAAGCTAAAACTTAACAATTTATTATCTGTAACTAAACCAAACTTAGACAAGATAGATAAATCCAAAACTATGATGAAGGATCATATAACTACCCCTATAAAAGTGAACAACACACTCAAGTAATTTTTTGATTCAATGGATGAGGCCATGCAAAAAATATAGACATGGTAGAATAGGATTTTACACATCTCATTTTATGGCATTTAGGTGGATAGACATGTAGACTAGATGGAAGAGCTAACACATGATATTCAAATCAAAGTGATAAATGATAAATCACTTGTCATCATTATAAAAGATGAAGATATTAAGAACCTGATGATGATTCAAATTTTGTTGTGCATGTTGCTCACTATGGTGTAGGAGTGTTGACTAATTGGAAAATACTCAATCAATAGTTTCCGTAGCTTGACACCTCTATTACACAACTTGTTGATGAGATAAAATTCATTTCACCACAACAAATATAAAAATTACTTTAACAAAATAAGATTGACACAACTGCATAGCCATCCATCCAACAACCAAAACAACCTTTATCAATAAATTTAGTAAAACCAAGTGCTTCATCCACTAATCCAACACAACCATCATCGAAGTAACCTACTATCCAATGAACTTAGAATATGACACCAGCTACTCAATATTTATTGCACATTTATAATTTTTTAGTTTTCTAAATATTTTGGCATGATTTTTTAGGATGACCGTAATGATTAGAAGAAGGGCCATGTTGGTTGAAAACTCATAAAGGGAAGTGACCCAATTAAGCTAGTCTATTTAAAACATGAAAGGGTGGTAGGATATTATGATACTTAGTTGAAAAATTGAAAGGGTGGATAAGTAGTACATAGATTAAAAACTAATAAATGACACCTAGAGTGATAAATATGACTATTGTTTATGGTTTAATTCCTCAACTCAAGCTTTATATTGGGATCTTTTTCTACAACTTTATTTTAGGATGAGATAAATGTTTAATTTTGATAAAGTGTTGAGTGTATAAAATGTATACCAAAACCACATGTATATCTAATATACATGTAAAAATTGCACTATTTTATGTTTTGAATAATATTTTTTATGTATTCAACCTTTATAATAATAGAAAGAGACTTCATATTATAAAGAGTCCTTATTTTTGGGTGGAATGAAAGGCTAGAATATGAAGATAAATCACTTTGTAAAACTCTATATAAAATTCTCAATTATATTTGGATATGGTTCTGATATGATAGAGATTAAATACATATTATTATGAAATTGTTTTCCTATGTATATTTTTTATCATTGTTCAGTATGCAAAGAGTATTGTATTTTATTTAATCTATTAATCATTTGAGTTTATACCAACTATTTAGATTATAAAAATCCTTTATTTATTTAAACATCTTTATAATTTGTCTATTGATGAATATACTTAGTATGAATTGCTATCAAATGTTTACTTTTGTTATTTCATGTGCAAGCTATCCATGTAGTAGTAGGTTCTGAAGGGTTTTCTAGGAACCTCTCCTAACACCTTATAACACTATTGAATCTATCCACTATAATTCTATGGGCCCTTCTACCCATTTTCAAGTCAATCTAATGTTAGGATATGTGTATGTTGTTCCTTTTATTTTTATTTGGTCAATTTTCACTTTAATAGGTCATTTTTATTTACATAATAAGTATATATATATATATATATATATATATATATATATGCATATTTTATAAAGGATTTTTAATTTAAGTATTAAATAATTATATTTTTCTCATCATATGGATAATCAAGTCCAAACAAAATATACAAATATCTATTTCTATTATTAAGGAATTTTAATAACATCTTGTGCCAAAATAAGGATAAACAAATGTGGATACATTTACATCTCCACCTAGGAAAATGAGGTTGAACCCCTTACTAAAATTATCCATTCACACTACTATATACACTCATATCTAATATTATGCACTTGACTAATTTTAATTTTATAGAACCTTAACACACTTAACTTATGCTCATATAAATGACTCTTAGTTACCATTCCTCTAGCCATTTACCTATATACAGGCTTGAACCGTAAAAAAACCATGATGATTTTATAAGAATTTCAAAGTCTCTTTGATCAAACTAGTTAAACCATTTTTAGATTTTATCATACCCTCAGGGCCTCAAGTCAGTTGTTCCTAATTTTATAGGATAAGTTAATGATTTGTATATAATTTATCCAACACAAACTTGTCCACTTATAGAGAAATTGTCCACATGCCCTTTAATAGTTAGTTTCTAAAATTTGAAGTATCCATAGGGGTTAATTTGCATGTTTTTCAAGCCAATTAAATCAAGTTACCAAAAGAGTTCCCTATATAAACAAATCAATTCTAAGCATCTATGGGGACTCCCTTCTCTTGATTTCACATTGAAATAATTTTACCAAAATCATCCAAATTAAAATCCATCAAAGGATAAAATCCCTAAGGTAATTCTAAATGAATCTGAAAAGTTAGGTAATAGGTTCTCAAATGTTGAAATACATATTTAGGACTACACAAAAGATTAGTATTGTATAGGATTACATACATTCAATGAGGTGGTAAAAATACATGTGGTTTGAATCCCTCATTTGAGTAGTGGATATGTAGAAAACACTTAGTCACATTGTGGTGGATAGGTTATCTTAACCCATTCATTTATACCATTATCTTAGTTCACATTTAATTTATAGTACATGACTATGGTCTTGTTACATCTTGAGTTCTCACTAAGCAAACTTACTTGATTATCCATGGATATTTATGGTTGGAAATTTGATTTGATTATTATTTGATTAAGTTGTAAGTTCTATGCTCTTATGAGATAGATGTATTTGGATTTTATTTCATGATGTCATTGCTATGAGTTAGATTTAGCATATATTATTTACATTTTGATCATGTTGATTTATTATTTCATTATTATTATTATTATTATTATTATTATTATTATTATTATTATTATTATTATTATTATTATTATTCCAAGATGTATGGACTAACTACCTACTTGTCGTGAGATGGATGAAAGAGAGATTCATCCCTTAGATCATGATGGAGGGAGAGTATAATTATAGAGGGTGATGTAGATGGAGGTGTTAGGGGATGACAAATGAATGGTTATAACCCACACACACAAAAGATTAGATAGTACATGTAATATGCATTGTTTGAATTACTAGTGTTAGTACATTCTTTATGTTGTCTACAATTAGATAATCATTTGTGCATATATTAGTTGTGTGGTAGCTTAGATTATTGATTATGTAGAATTAATATTGTGTGATCACATTATGGATATTAACTAAAGATTTAGTGTAGAATTATATTATGTGGTTATGTCATTATATTTGTGATTATTAATGTTTTGTGAGAATTCAAATTTTCATAAGTATCTAGAATTACTATATGTAGACTAACCTATGAACTAAACCTAAACATTGTTAGGAATTCCTAATCGATTGCTTAATAGAAGATCAAATGCATTGATAAAATTAGAAAGATAATTATTACTAAATAGCTATATAAATAGTTATGCCTTAAAGTATTTTAGAAGATAAAATTAATTAATTTAATTATCATCTTGGAATTAGAAGAATTAAAATAGGAAATAAAATAAAATAAATAGGAAAAATAGAATAGTAAACATTAAAGAAGAGAGAGAAAAGACAAGTTTTAAAAGAAAAAGCACCAAAAATAAGAAAAGGAAAAGTAAAGCTTGGTGGCTTAGAATTGTCTATAAAAATATAAAAAAAAGATAAAGGAAGAAGGAAGTGTAGGATGAGAGAGAGAGAGAGAGAGAGAGAGAGAGAGAGAGAGAGAGAGAGAGAGAGAGAGAGAGAGAGAGAGAGAGAGAGAGAGAGAGAGAGAGAGAGAGAAGGAAGTATGTATAAGGGTATGAACCATACTAACCAATGAGTCTCATGGGAGACTCACCATCACCATGACCTATATTAAATAGTGGAACCATGATCATATATATATATATATATATATATATATATATATATATATATATATATATATATAGAGAGAGAGAGAGAGAGAGAGAGAGAAAGAGATAAGGAAGTATGTATGAGGGTATGAACCATACTAACCAATGAGTCTCATGGGAGACTCACCATCACCATGACCTATGTTAAATAGTGAAACCATGATCATACATGTGGAATGAAATGAAAACTCTAATCCCATGATCTAATATGTTATATAACCTAAATCTAAAGTTACTTATGAGGTGATGCTATGATGTTGTATTTCTAAATGTGAAGCTTTGTGCCACTGTAGGGGTCTTAGGGACCCATCTGGTAGATGTAAAAATTATAGGTGATGTATGTGACATACACTACGAACCCCTAAACTCCAATATAACTTATCTTGGTGTAAACTAAGTAGAGGAATGTCCCATAAAATATGTGATGTATCTCTAATGTAATGGTCTCTCTAATAATGGTCTCCATGGGAGAGTATCTATGCATGTAGATACTATGGAAGTAGACCTGGCCTACTCTAAGGAATTTATTGAATGATATAATGTATGCATATGAGTTTTTCTCTCTAATGTAACTAATAATTGTGAAATATTTTTGTAGTGGAACTAGAACAAGAACTATACCTAGTGTTGATGCTAGAACTATGTTAAAAACTATTTGTGGGATAGGAAGAGGATACTCATATGAGACACTTGTTGATGCCTCTAATCATAATATATATGATCTTAGTGTTGAATAACACTTATCATTTGAGGATTTTGAGAATCCATGGCATTAATTGTAGTTTGTGACTATTCAGTGATTGTCTGTGGTGGAATAGAAGCAAAGTATGAAAATTGTCTATGTTATTTATTTGATTTAGTGATTGGGAACTAACAGGGTCTATACTATTTGAATACTTAATAATTCTAAGGATTTGGTAGTTAAATTAAATGATTATTAATAATGACATATAAGCTAGAGTTAACCTTGATAAAAATAAGAAGAAATAAGGGTAAAGAAGAAAGAAACATGATTGCAGGTTTTCATCTCAAATGTTATGACAAAATTCAAATTACTTTGAGCACATTTAAACCAATTTATGTTATAAAATAGCATAATCTGAAATTATATCAAAAATCAAGTAAAATTCAAGAGGAAAATATAAATCATCAATAAGAACCAAATTTACTTTAAACGTTGGATATTATGATCTAGATAACCTTAGTACATCCAAATACAGAGCAAATAAAATGAAGTATATTTGAGATCTTTACATTCAATTTAGAATTTAACACAAATTAATAACCCTATGATAAAAAATCTAACTCAAACAATAAGAATCATTCAAATTCAAGATAACTTTGTGTAATTGAGAGATAACATAGAAATTTAATGTAAATTATTCAAACAATCTTTTCAAATTTCCTTAATTGTATTAAATGCTCCTAGTATCAACTACTCAAAAATACTCTCTTTATAAATGGTAACCATCTACCTATTTATAGGAAACATAGGTAGTTAACCGGTTAACTTTTTAAAAATATCTAGATGTGGATAAGGATAACTATCTTTGATATAAAGCTACAATGCAAAAAAAATATGCCAACTTGACAAGAAAGAGTATATGCTAAGAGACTAGAATATACTTTACAAAAAGAAAATTCTTTTAGGAATTCCATTAGTGGGTCCTTCCAATTAGCCCTGTTTAAGGAATTCTTTCTCTTTGGTGTATTTTTCCTCAATTAGCTCAAAATCCATTATAGACTTCATTAGACAATCCCCTTCTTTATCCACTAACTTGTCAAATTTAATATTTACCCAAGATATAAGTTCCTTGACACATTGTACTTCTATAATTTTATTCCCTACAAAAAAAATAGTATCAAGGGTCTTCTAGTTGTCCTTAAATAAGTGACATTGGGTGTCTATGATGCCTTAGATGTCGGTATCAACTTATGTTTGAATTATTCATCATAAATCAAGCCTAAAATAGTGGTTTGAGAAGGGTTATTTAATAGATTCCCTAGAAGTTTCACAATCTAGTTTACCAAATATGTGTCTCTCTTGATGAAGTCCTTAACATCACTGCTCTAGGTAATCAAATATTCTTTTTTATCTACCAAAACTACCATGAAGATATCCATATGTTTAAGTGTGATAATCTTGAAGTTCAAGGCCTACTTTGTGTTATGCACCTTAATGAGCTCCTCCATCTGAGCTTGAGATTTTTTCCACTAGGTGATTAAGGTTTGTGCCATTTCAACTTGATGGTCCAAAGCATTCAATCTAGACTTAATGATTTTAAAAATTCTTGAATGCATCCATCAAGGATTTATTCAACATTTATGTTATATTTTTAGAAATTGTCAAGAAGACTTGAGCTTCTAAATATTGATTTTCTATTTCCAAGTTGAGGATCCTTTATTTTAATCCTTAAACTCTAGTAAAGGCCATTATTGATTGGGCTAGTACCAAATTAGCTACATCCTCTTGAAAAATAGGATGCTCCCCTATTGCCTATCCTAGAATAAGACTTAAGCCTATAAATGGCTCCACATTTTGAAAGGTGAACTCCTTAGTACCAATAGTGACTTTCTTGTTCACTACTCTTTCAAAAGCTGATGTTTCTAGAATAAGTTAGACCTGAGGATGAAATCACTTCACCTATGGTTATTTGGGAATCTCAAAATTTGAACTCCTAAAGGCTCCTAGGGTACCAACCCATTAGCTTTCCTTATTGTGAAGAATTTAGATGCTTCTCTTTACTTGTTTGTTCAACATATCCTGAATCCATGGCTTGATATTATCTAAAACACCTATGTCCACTTGAGATAGAGCTACTGATGGAGAAAGAGATGGGATTTTATAGAACTTCCCATAAACAAACAAATTAGGAATGGTTGGTCCATAAATAATATTCTCATCACTAAATAGGTTTATTTCACTATTAGGGTGAGCGAAAGTTAACCTAGGCCTCTTTCTTGGAGCTATAAGAGCTCAGCCTAATTTTTCCTATCTCTTTCCACTAATTAATGGAACCAATTACTTGATTGCTTCCTCAGATGGGTCTTCTTCCTTATCCAAACCAGAAGTAGGCATGATGTTAACAATGACACTCTCTACTATTTATATGATTTCTAAAGCAATTAAGTTGATAAATTCTATTAGGGAAGAAGGGATTGGTGCAGATGCTTGAAATTAGAGGCTTTTAACAAGTATTTACTCAATTTTAGACTCCTCACTTATAAATTTAAATTTTCCTTTTGAATCCTAAAGTTACTCAATCTAAGATAAATTTGTCAATTTTCCTTGTTGAAGCTCAGAAGATTATCCCTCAATAGGTGGTTCTTGATGTGTAGTCCTAGATGGTCCTGATAACAAGTGATATTTTAAAGGATGTAACTACCATATTTCTCTTGAAGGCTTATTATACTTGACCAACCTACATTTTAAGGTTATGTTGTAATTTTTAACCCTAGATAAGACTTCTTCAAAGTTATTTTCCATTGTGTAAATACCATCTCCCACACTTGGTTGATGCTTGTACTCATTCTTTGGGACCTTCCTATCTTGAATATGGTTATCCACTTTGTTATTGGGGTCACACATCTTAAGATCATATAATTGGAAATCAAAAGAGTTCTTATGCACCACCATGATATCTAATTATTTCTAATCCTTGATTATAATTCCACTAATGTCTTATGTGAAGGGATGAACCTAAGCCTTTTTATTCTTCTTACAGTGCCAATATATGCCTTAGATGATTTCAATAAGCATTTTCTTGCTCCTGCAAGCTTACTGGGAACATATATGAGTAGTTTGTATGGTTGGAACATGATTCCTTTTATCCTAATTATAGTGCAATCTGGATAGAACCACACATCCCACATGGTCTCCACTTATTTTTTGATTAGAGGATGAAGTCTAGGTATAGGAATACCAATGATTATCTCAAAAATTAATGAGAAGATAGCATCACATATGAATTGTATATGATTCTTGTATTTGAAAATATGCAATTTGGAGTAATGATGGGAAATGGTAGTCCAATCATCACGGGACCAATTCTAGATATAAGGGAGATTAATAGAGGCTATGAGTGAGTCTAAGAGGTAATATATCATAAAGAAATGTTTGGAGGTCTTTCTCTTGATTGATGTAAATTTTTTGGCCAAGAAGAAACTTATTAAGTCTCCAATAGGAGGGGTTAAGTTCTTCTCCAACATTCAATAGACATAAGACACATAAACTTTAATCACATAAATTTTAGAAGAGGCACTAAAGGCTTTATTGAATAAGGTCATAACTACCCTAACACATTATCTAAATTGGGTAATAGGAATCTCACCATTAAGGGTCTTGATAACATGAGAACCTTGGATTAACCAAGGTGAAAGAAGCAAATCTAGGTTTTGGGAATTTGTCCATTCTCTCAAGGATAGAAGATCAACATGAGGTAAAAGGAGATTATAATAAGTCTTAAAGGCCATGGGAGCTATGCATGTAACTTAATTGGCATTTCTCATGAATAATCCATTCTCCATCTATTCTGTAGTCCATAAAAATAAGAACAAGAAGGTTAATACAATGTATTACTTCTATTTTAGTAGTTGTGTGATGAAGGCCTTCCATTTGAATTGATAATAAATCCTTGTATCTTTGGTACACTAAAGCATTCCTCTTTTCTTCCTGAGAAACTAGTTATAACTCTTTAACAAAGAAGAGCAATTTAGACCAATTACTGATTCCCTATACATTCAATGCTATTGAATCCAAATCTATGTCTCTAAAGACCCTTCACCATCTGAAGTTAGATAAATCTATGGTTCAATCTTCATCTATTTCCTAGCCACTGCCATTGATAACAGTGTATGGTAATTGCAAATTTATCAAAGTTATTACTATGGAACCTGCTCTAAATTTAGTTTAAATTTATCTCAAGTGTCACATAATCAATTTTAAATAATTCTAGACTTCTCTATGGAGGGTTTAGGGTTTTTCTACTTTAGTGACCAAAACACCCAACTTTGATCTCATACATGCCTTAGATATGATGGAACCTTACTTATCATCTCTCCTAAATTTTCAATCATGAAATATATTTCATTTGGATCCTCCATACTTATTTAGAGCTTATGTGGTAGGGTTCCATGCCTTTTATGTATATTTTTATAAATGCCATTTTAAGAGTGACCATTGGTTTTCAAAGTCCCTTTTATTTTGCTTTGAAAATCCAAATCTAGGTCCTTGCATTTCATTAGTTCTTAATATTTGAGATTATTGATTATGCCATGTGTCAAGATTTTGAGGCCTTTTAAAATTCTTCAATTGGCTCACACTGTTAGATCAAATCCAGAGAGAAAATTATTACCATTAGATCCTTCATGAGATTTTGAGGCTTCTATGTTGATGTGCACTAAGGGATCAAATACATCAAGCAAGTGATCACCATTGGATCCTACAAGATTCTTACCCTTTTAATCATTAAAAAATACTTAGGCTAAGATTTTTATGTCTCAATCTTGCCTTCATAAGAAAACTAAAAATTTCTTAAAAAAGGCTTTAGAATTATCCCCTTTGATTAGGCTTAAAAAATTGTCTATGTTAAATTTGATGGGTTTGGTCTTGTCAAATATGTCCTCACAGACTTCAAATGATGGGGGAAAACTTCACAATTTTAAGATAATAAAATATTTATATTTAAATTTAAATATGATAGGTTCAGTCTCATCAAATACATCCTTGTAGATGTCAAATGATGGTGACAAACCTATTAATGTAAAATAATGAAATTTATTGATCCAATAACTAAATGCCATGTATAAAACCATTAAGAGATCTCAAAGCTTTGGGGATTTTCTAAGTTAAATTTGATGGGTTCTATCCCATCGAATATGTCCTCATAGATGTCAAATGATGAGGGAAAACTTTCCAAATTTAAGATGATAAAATATTTATATTCTAATTTAAATTTGATGGGTTTGGTCTTATCAAATATGTCCTCACAGATGTCAAATGATGAGAGCAAACCTATCAAAATTTATAATAATGAAATTTATTTCATACCATTAGATATAAAACCTTTGATCAACTAATCATGATTACATCCTTATTAGGGCCCAAATCATTAACTATATGCCTTTATAAAAGACTTTGAGCTTGATGCACCATTAGATCAAATCCAACGAATAAGAGTAAAGCATTAGATTTACAAAAGTGCATGAACTCTAAGCCAAAAATGGATTATACATAAAATTTATTTTTATATTTTCCTGTAAACTTTTAAATTCAAACTATTAGGGTTTATCGTTTGGGAAACCTAAATTATTCCATGAAACCTACAATTAATAACCTTTAAGATGATTTTTATCAACATAAAAAACTTGATCAAAAAATATTTCACATATACTCTAGGATATAAAAGTTCTAGAAATAATCACATGGGTCCCTTTTCCAAAAAAAAAGATGGGCAGTGTTAGTCTCAATATATGGTGACTCACAGGGGCAACATAGCAATATGTTGGAACACAAGGCTCTGGTTTAAACTTGTACATAAATTTTATATCCCTTTTTAGACATATAATCTCTCTTGAATTAAATTTTGGTTGAAACAAGTTCCTTATGTATAAAATTTAAACTTAGATATTAAAACATAAACATGTAGTGTGTGCTTTGATTCCACTTACTAATTGTCATGAATTTCAAGAAATAAAATCTAGGTTCATATCCTTTTAGTACATTACATTTAAATTTAAATTCTTGTAGATATTCTATAAAAATAATAACTCTTAATTCATGGGAGGCTTGGGCATTGCTCTAGTACTAGCCAGGCAATATACCCTTGATAGAGATACCTTTGGTTCCACTCAAGGTCTTGCTCCACTACCAGCCAGGCATCCATAGCCCCAATGGAGATTACCTGAATCACCTTTGTTTATATTTATATAGATTTTGTAATGAGTTTTTTTTTGGTCCTTTTACAAAGGTTGGAAACCAATACAACCTAGGTTTAAGGATTTGGTCAAATTCTTTGGCATTAGGATACTCTCCCCTTTAAGTGAAACTTTAGTCCATGACAAGAATATGTTTTAAGTGTAAGAATGAATATGAGTTAATAAACTAAATTCACATTGTATACATATTATTCTTCTTAAAACCAAGTTTTGATGTAGAATAAGGTATAAATCTTTGTAGGACAATAAATTCCTATACTAATTTATACCAATACCCCTAGTTGTTTCATACTACTTTATTGCTAGCCATGGTCACATTTGTAAGATTTATATACACACTTTTGAGCAATTCCAAACCAACAAATAATAAAATAATACTTTACCACAACCAAGGAACACTAGCAAGTAATAATAAGAAAGAAAAAAATAAAATACAAACAAAAATTATATACACAAACCTAGTAAGGAATAAAAAACAAAGCCAGAAAGAGAACTAACTAGCCTACCTATTTTAATTTTATAAATCTTACACATTTATTCCATGAAGAACTCTAGTGTTGTAGCAACAAAGTAATGTTTGAGATATTATCCATTAGTAGGCAATGTGAAATATTCTCCTTGGAGATCTTTCAACTTGAAAGTATTTTTGCCCAAGATTTTTATAATTTGGTAAGGACTAATCCATAAAGGAGTGAATTTAACATATTTACCTTTGGGTTATAATGCCTTGCTCCAAAGAAGGACTAGATATCCCTATCTAAATACCTTCACTTTGGATCTCTTATCATTCCACCTTTTCATGATTGATTGGTGTCTACTAAATTCTATAAATGTTTTTTCACTGGTATCTTCCATTTGAATAATAGCTAACAGCCAAGAATTAGCAAGTTGTTAACAATATTATATGTATTATTTCATGAATGTGAATATAATAAACTTCAAATTTATGAGAAAGATGGGATCCTAACCATACACCAACAAAAATGGTGAAGCTTTTAGATCTTGTTTGATCCTAATTTGATCTACCCATAATGCAAACATAAGAAGTTTATGCCATGTTCTAGGTTTATCTTTAGCAAATTTCATTATAGCTTTCATCAAATTTTTCTTTGTGGATTCAGAATCACTATTTCCTTGAGGATATTTATTAGAAGAAAACTTGAGTGTAAAGCCTTGGTCATAAGCCCATTCTATCATTTCAATATAAATGAATGCAGATTTATTATCACAAACCAAAAAATTTGGTTTCTAAATATAGTGCAAATATTTCTTCTTAGAAATTAATTAGTTCCTCTATTATACATTGCTTAGTGGTTACTACCTCAATCCACTAAGTAAAATAATCCATAGTAGTCAAGACATACTTATGACCTTAAGAATAAATGGGGTTTATTACTCCAACAAATTATAATCTCCATTATGTAAAAGGTTTATCTATTATTATAGGTTGTAAAGGCATGACTACCTTAGGTTCCTTTGTGCTAAAGATCTATCATTCCTTTGTGCTAAATATCTAAGCATCTTTGAAGAGTGTGGGCCAATAATACCTAACCCTGAGAATCTTATGAGTGATGGTTCTTCTTGAAGGGTGTCCAGTTCCTATTTTTTCATGAAAGGTTGTCATAATCCAAGCTAATTCTTCCTTGGACACACATCTCAAATAAATTCCCTCAAAGTTCCTCATATACAATACTCCATTATTGATGAGATAATGAGTTTATTTGAGCCTTAAGGCTCTCTTTTGTTCTCTTATAAATCCTAGGGGATAAACACCATTGACAAGTAAATGGATAATACAGTCATACCACTGATTATGTTGAAATTTTTGTTGATTTACTTGCATGATATGAAATTTTGGATCAATACTAGTGATCATTTGAACTAGACCTTAACATTTCACTAATTTGGCAATTGTCATATCTATATCATATTGTTGTATAATTGACATACATTTACCTCTTCTTTCTCAAAGCTCATTATAACTAAACATAAGTTTTGTATTTGGATAAAGTAATATAACATGTACCTTATTTCTAAGGAGGTAATGTCTTAATTTTTTAATTGCCTTTACTAATGCATAACCTTACTTATCAATCATAGAATAATTCACTTCTATATTTTAAAAATGGGTGCTCATGAAAACTATAAGATGATCATTCCCATCAACCTTTTGAGTTAACACTACAACCATAGTATGATCATAAGAAAACAAATATAGATATAAATCCTTTGAAAAATTAGGACTTATGAAGACTAGGGATTTAGTAATTGCCTTCTTAATATTAGTGAAGGCCTTATTAGATTATTGATTCTAAGAAATTAAATCATCTTTCTTAAGCATGCCATTCAAAGGTTTAACAATCTTAGTAAAGCCTAAAATAAACTTCCTTATAGAATTAATCTTACCAAATAATGACTTAAGTTATTTTTGATTGTTGGGCAACCTAATTTTAGAATGGCCTCTACTCTATCAGGATCCATAGAGATTATATCTTTGGTAATGACATGTCCCAAGAATTTTCCCTTAGTGACATAGAATATGATTTTATTGGGGTTAAGAGATATGTCATACCTCTTACATTTGTCAAATACTTGTCTCAAATGTATGAAGTGTTCTTTTCTATTTTTCAAAAATACTATAAGATCAACCATATATATGATGATACACTTGCCTACTAAACCTTGGAAATCATGATCCATGGCCCTTTAAAAAGTTGCCCCTATGTTAATTAATCCAAAAGGCATTCTCTTGTAAGTGTATGTTCCCCATTTAGTAGTAAAATCTATTTTTATCCTATCTTTTAGAGCAAAAGGCACCTAGTTATACCTAGAAAATCCATCAAAAAAATATATCATGGAATATCCTAAAATAGTTTGGATAACTTGGTCGAGAGAAGGTAAAGGATAATTTTCATTTTTAGATGCTCTATTCAGATTTATAAAATCTATGTACAATCTTATTTCTACATTCTTTTTTCTAACTAGGACTAGGTTTACCACCCAAGTGGAATGTCTAATAGGAAACACTATCCTTACATCCAATATCTTCTTGAATTATTTAAAAATCATGGGTTATTTAACAGGTTTGACTAGCCTTTACTTCTATCTAAAAGGTTTTCAATGTTATTGAAGATGTATGGTATGAGTAATGACCCTCCGGTCAAATATTTTTAGATATTCATAAGACCAAGCAATTACATCCTTGTATTTCATAATCAACTCTCTAGATTTTCTATTTTCCATTTTAGTGCAAGCCTTCCCTATATTCACCATTTGGGGCTAATCATGTGAGACAAGATTCATTGTATGTTAATCTGTTATGTACCTAGGGATATGATATATGGGTTGATGGAAATGCTGACATGTGGCACACATCCCCTTAGTTATATGGTTAAAATATATTAGGATAATAGAGTAACTTGTGGAAGTAGTACATTGGGTAATGGTCGGCCTACATTAGATTAGGAGGTTACCCATCCATGGGTTAGAATGTAGGTCGACCATTACCCAGTGTACTACTTCCATAAGTTACTCTATTATCCTAATATATTGTACCCATATAACTAACTAAGGGGATGTGTGCCACATGTCGGCATCTCCATGAACCCATATATCATATCCCTAGGTACATAACATAATACTTACCATTTACCTTGGGTTTCTTGGGTGGTTCAATTTTTTTGTCAAAATCAAATAGTATTTCTAATGAAATCATCCCTTTAAGTATCTAATTATCAGTTAATTAGATGATTTTAGCATTAAATTCCTCCTCATGAGAAGTTTCATCAATCTCATCAATAATGTGAGCTTCAAAATCCCCATAATTAGTTAATAAATATATGATTTGTTGATCACGATTGAAAACTTGGAAATGATTTATATTGTCAATAACTAAAGGACAAGGTATTAGCTCAATACTAATGCTTTGATAGTCATGATTAGGCATGAGGTTAGTTGTAGTAAAGGCAAGCTCATTAGCAGTTTTGTTTCCTTCTCTTGGAATAGCTAATATGTTAAAGGCATCGAAAGATTTGATCAAATCCCACACCTTAAACTTATATCTCTTTAAGTAATACAATTTTCACTGGTACTTACTTCTCACTTTGTTAACCACAAGTTCAGAGTCTCCATAGACAAGGAGCACTTTAAATTTATGTTTAATGGTGAACTATAATCAAAGTACGAGAGCATCATACTTAGCTAAATTATTGGTGTAAGGAAATTGTAGCTTATAATCTACATGGTATTTCTTTTTTAAAGGATTAATCAATACAATACTATCTCCTAATCCTAATTTTCACTTGGCACCATCAATGTATAACTTCCACAAGCCACACATTTGAAAAGAAAACTTAGAAACTGGTTCTTTCATAATTTCCAAAGTGAAAACTTCCAATTCAAAATCCAAGAAATTTACCCTTTCATTAATAACATTATATTATGTTATCATGTGTTTCATTTGAGGTTCCCTTTCTACTCTTATTTAATTTGGCACACCTTTGCAAGGAATCCATAAGTGTGAAAATTCATTAGACATATAACCATTTAAAGCTTTAGTCCATTCTCTACTTAAAATCAATCCATAATCACTAGGCATTCCTACCACTTGGTTAAATGAATTGTTGAACCCTTGGTTCATTAGCTAGTTTTATATGCACATTTAATAATTATCCTACAACCTTAACTCTAGATTTATCCAATTGAGTGACTACCTTGTTATATTTTATTAGAATTAACCTGAGTTGTTCACATATCCCAATAGGCATCATTTTGGTTGAGGCTCCCCAATCTAAAATACAATTATGAACATTTCTTCCAAATGTCCTGATTGTAAGTAAAAAAGGTTGGGAGTCTACTTTGATAATTTGTGTAATTACATTTTCACTATCATTCATAGGGGGTTTCCCAATTTTATTTGAAAAATATTCTAAGAGTAAGTCTTTGTTTTGTGATTTGAGTTAGCTCATGTAGAGTGATATTAGCTTTAATCTTTTTCATATCTTTCATAATGTTGAAGCTATCTTTGCTTGGAGGATCAATATTTAACATTAACTTAGAATAACTTCATTTAGGAGGCTCAATATTATTATTTAATATAGTGTTTGGAGGGGTCCCATAATTGTTAGGAGGGGTAGAGGTAGTCAATGGTTGTTTTTGTTCCCTATTTCTTAGAGGATATATCTTCAAAAAAAATAAAATTGTTGAATTTACTCAAGAATATTCTCAAGCTCATTATTTTCTTAAAAATGGAAATTAAATATTTCCACCATATACATTTGGTCAGATGGTTTAGATTCAGAAGAATTTGTAGTAACCTCTTTGTTTTAAAGCACTTAAAATGTGTCAAGTTCTTCTTGAAATGCTTTAAAAGATTTACAAAACTCAATACAATCAATCTCACCATGATTGGAAGTATCATGCACCTTAAAATAATATGGTAATGGAATATCAGTGAGGTTTATATCCATATTCTTTTTGCTAGGGAAAGACTCATTAGCTTTGTTATTGTAAAAACTATCATTCTAAAACCTATTCTTGAGTTTGTTGAACTTTTGGAAATTGAAGTTCCTTCCATAATTGCCATTATCATTACCAACTTATTTTTTTAATTAGATAAAATTAGTGCTAAGCTTATGTACCATTTTCAATATAGATTCACTCTCATTTTTTAGAACCTCAACATTTTAACTTTGGTTACTTTTAATGACATTGGTAGGCACTGAAGCCTTCTGATCATTGTCATGAAATCCATTGGTAACTTGACAGCTCAAGAATCCTAGATTTTGATTAGGGGTAGCATGACTAGTAGGCAATACATTAAAGCAAGAAAATCATTTTATGTTGGAGTATTTTTGTTATTACTCAAGAAAAGGTTTAATGTAGGCATTTGAGGATTAACATTTGGGATGAAATAAGCCATTTGTCCTTGGGGTTGCATTTGGTCACTAATAGCCACTACTTCAAAATAGGATTGAGCCAATGTGATGATAAGTGGAATAACTCTCCTCAAAAACATAGAAGTCATGGGGTCAACAACATCTTTATAAACCTACAAAGCTAAATCTTCATTAGGTTTGTATGGATCCATGGTCTAGCTAAACATCTTTTGGAATCTGGTATTAAATGAACTAATAGGTTCACTTGTATCTCACTTAATACTTGTGAATCTATGATAGATTACATAAGGACTTATGATATTTCCAAATTGATCAATGAAAATAGTGTCAAAATTATTCCATGAAACAATACAATTGTTAGGTAGATTGAAGAACCATTCATATGTAACATCCTTAAATATAAATAGGAACAACATACATGATACATCTTCATGAATAAAATTAAACAATATTAATGTAGATTTAGAATATTTAACATGTTCTTTAGCAGTCATAAAACCAATTGGACTAAATATTGGCAAATATTGTTTTGGATTACGTGGTAAATCATGAACCACACCTAGTATACTGATAAGGGAACTTCAAAGCCATGCTATTTTTGGATGAAGATCAAGCATAAGAATCCCTTGAAAATGTGATGATGGTAGAGATTTAGAATACTTATTCTCACCTCTATCTTTCTCAGTTCTTCTATGAGTTTCTAGTTTGAGCAAGGGTTTTCTAGTCTCTAAATGTGATATGGTCCTAATTCTTGGTAATTCCAGATTGAAGACTAAAGATCCTATTTTAAGATATGGTGTAACACATTAATTTCCAAATAATAAAAAATAATATGCACACTAAGCTTAATTTGCAACAAATTGTTCATAAGAGGACAAAGGACATCAATCTTTAACTAAACAAGTTCAAAGATGTAATAAATTATGCAAAGATGACCAATATTTACAACTTATGACTCAAATAAACTTCTTGTTGTCAAATAATTGTCAATTTTAAGTAGAATAAGCCATCCTAACTTTAAATACTAATAAATTTTTAATAATAAAAGTCATATTTCTACAAAGGTTACCAATCTTTACACAATCTATGTTAAAATAAACATAATCATGTAAAATGTCCATAATTTTGACCAAATCTACTTCAAAACATATTAAGCATCTTTAAAAAGTCCCTCCTTCTAGAATTAGTGGAGCTTTTCCTATTGATGATTCTAATCATACCATAGGTGCTCTTAGTGTTGAATAACACTTCTCATTTTAGTATTTTGAGAATCTATGGCATGAATTTTAGTTTGTGACTATTTAGTGATTGTCTATGGTAGAATAGAAGAAAAGCATGAAAATTGTCCATGATATTTTTTTGATTTAGTGGTTGGTAACCAATAGGGTCTATACTATTTGAATACTTAATAATTATAAGGATTTTTTAGTTAAACTAAATAATTATTAATAATGACCTCTAAGCTAGAGTGAACCTTGATAAAAATAAGAAAAAATAATGGTAAAGAAGAAAGAAACATGATTGCAGGTTTTCATCTCAAGTATTATGACAAAATTACAATTAATTTGAGCACATTTAAACCAATCTATGTTATAAAATAGTATAAGCTCAAATTATATCACAAATTAGGCAAAATTTAGGGGGAAAATATGAATCATAAGTAAGAATCAAATTTACCTTAAAGGTATGATAATATGATCTCGATAACCTAAGTACATCCAAAAATAGAGTAAATAAAATGAATTATATTTGTGATCTTTGCAATCAATTTAGTATTTAGGACAAATTAACATCCCTATGACAAAGAATGTAACTCAAACAATAAGAATCATTCAAATTTAAAATAACTCCATGTAATTGAGAGATAGCATAGACATTTAATGAAAACTATCTAGACAATCTTTTATAGAATTGCTTAGTTGTATTAAATTATCCTAGTATCAAATGCTCAAAAACTTTCTCTTTACAAATGGAAACCATCTACCTATTTATAGGAAAAATAAGTGATTAACTAGTTAACTTTTAAAAAATACCTAAATGTGGATAAGGTCAATTGTCTTTGATACAAAGCTACAATGTGAAAACAATCATGCTAACTTGACAAGAAAGAGTATATACTAATAGACTAGCATATAATTTACAACAAGAATACTCTTTTAGGAATTCCATTGGTGGGTCCTTCAAATTATCCCTATTTAAGGAAGTCTTTTACCGTGGTGTATTCATCCTTGATTAGATAAAAATCCATTGTAGGCTTCATTAGACAATCCCCTTCTTTATCTTCTAGCTTGTATAATTCACTATCTACACAAGATACAAGTTCCTTGACACATTGTACTTCTACAATTTACTTCCCTACAAAATTAATGGTATCAAGGATCTTTTGGTTTTCCTTAGATAAATGACCTTGGCTATCTATGATGCCCTGGATGTGGTTATCAACCCTCTGTTTGAATTCTTCATCATCAATCAAACCTAAAGTAGTGGTTTGAGAAGGGATATTTAATAGATTTCCTAGAAGTTTCACAATCTAGTTTACCAAATATATGTCTCTCTTGATGAAGTCCTTAACATCACTACTCTAGGTGATCAAATATTATTGTTTATCTACCAAAACTACCATGAGGATATATAGATGTCTAAGTTTGATAATCTTGAAGTTCAAGGCCTACTTTATCTTATGCACCTTGATGGGCTCCTCCATCTAAGCTTGTGAATTTTTCCACTAGATGATTAAGGTTTATGCCATCTCAACTTGATGGAATAAACCATTCAATCTAGACTTAATTCTTTTCAAATTATTGAATGCATCCATCAAGGATTTTTTGAACATTTGCAATATATTTTCAAAAATTATCAAGAAGACCGGATCTTCCAAATCTTGCTTTTCTATTTCCAAGTTGAGTATTCTTTTTTTCAATCCTTGAACTCTAGCCAAGGCCATTCTTGATTGGGCCAGTACCACACTAGCTACATCCTCTTGAAAAATAGGATGCTCCACTATTACCTATCATAGAATAGGATTTAAGCCTATAAATGGCTCCACCTTCTAAAAGGTGAACTCCTCTGTACCAATAGTGACTTTCTTAGTCACTACTCTTTTAAGAGTTAATGTCTCTAGATTAAATTTGACTTGAGGATCAAACTATTTCACCTATGGTTATTTTGGAATCTCTACATTTGAACTCTTAGAGGTTCCTAGGGTACCAACCCATTAACTTTCCTTCTTGTGAATAATCTCAATGCTTCTTTCTGCTTGTTTGTTCAACATATCCTAAATTCATGGCTTGACATTATCCTAAACACCTATGTCCACTTGAGTCAGAGCTAGTGAAGGAGAAAGAGATGGGATTTTATACAACTTCCCATAAACAAACCAATCATTAATGGTTAGTCCATAAATAGGATTCTCATAACTAAAGAAGTTTATTTCACTAGTAGGGTGAGTGAAATTTAATGTAGGCCTCTTTCTTGGATCCAGAGGAACTAAGGCTAATTTTACCTATCTCTTTCCACTTCTCAATGGAACTAATTCCTTGTCTACTTCCTCAGATCAATCTTATTCCTTATCTGAACCATAAGGAGCAATGATGTTAAAAAGGGCACTCTCTACTATTTATCTTGTTTCCAAAGTAATTAAGATGATAACTTCTATTAGAAAAGAAGTCCTTGGTGTGGATTCTCAAATTTGGAGGCTTTCAATAGGGCTTTGATCAATCTTAGACTCTTCACTTATAGATTTACCTTTTCCTCTTGTATCCTCAAGTTACTCAATTTGAGATGACTTTGTCAATTCTCCTACTGATTCTCAAAAAATTGTCCCTCAATAGGTTGTTCTTGATGTGTAGTCCTAGATGGTCCTAAAAATAGGTGATATTTTAAATGATGTAATTACCATATTTTTCTTGAAGGCTTATTATCCCTGAGCAGCCTATGTTGTAAGGTTATGTTGTAATTTTTAACCCTAGATAACACTTATTCAAAGTTATTTGTCCTTGTGTAAATACCATCTACCATTCTTGGTTGATGTTTGTACTCAGTTTTTGGGACCTTCCTATCCCAAATATGGTTAACCACTATATTATTAGGATCCAACATCTTAAGATCATCTAATTCAAAATCAAAAGTGTTCCTATGCACCACCATGATCTCTATTTATTTCTAATCCTTGATTATAATTCTACCAATTTCTAATGTGAAGGGATGAACCTAAACCTTTTTATTCTTCTTATAGTGCCAATCTATGCCTTGGATGATTTGATAAGTAATTTATTGCTATCCAAGCTTACTGGGAATATATATGGGCAATCTATATGGTTGGACCATGATTCCTTCTATCCTTAATATAGTGTAATATGGATAGAACCACACATCCCCCATGGTCTCCACTTTTTTTTTATTAGAGGATGAATTCTAGGCTTAGGAATACCAGTTATTATATCAAAAATGATTGGAAAGACACCATCACATATGAACTGCATATGATTCTTTTATTTGAAAATATGAAATTTTGAGTATTGATGGGAAATAGTAGTCCTACCATTAGGGGACCAATTTTAGATTATAGGGAAATTAATAGAGGATAGGAGTGAGTCTCAGAGGTAAGACATCATAAATAAATGTCTGGAGGTCTTTCTCTTGATGGTTGTAAATTGTTTGACCAAGAATAAACTTATTAAGTCTCCAATATGAGGGGTTAGGTTCTGCTCCAACATGTAATAGACGTAAGACACCTAGACCTTACTCACATAAGTTGTAGAAGAGGCACTAAATGCTCTATTTAATAAGGTCATAGTTACCCAAACACCTTCTATAAATTATGTAATAATAATATAACCATTAAGTTTTCTAAAAACACGGGAACATTTGATTAGCCAAGGTGAAATAATTGAATCTAGGTTCTGGGAATTTTTCCATTCTCTCAAAGACAAAAGATCAACATGAGGTAAAGGGAACTTATAATAAGTCTCAAAGGCCATGTGAGCTATGAATTCATCTTTGTTGACATTTCATTAATTAATAATCCATTCTCCATCTACTCTATAGTCAATGAAAATAGGAATAAGAAGGTTGATTCAATGCATTACCTCTAATTTAGAAGTTATGTGATGAAGGCTTGACATTTGAATTGAAACTAAATCCTTGTATATTTGGTATACTAAAGAATTACTCTTTTCTTCCTAAGAAATTGGTTTCAACTCTTCAACAAAGAAGAATAATTTATACCAATTCTTGATTTCCTATACATTTAATATTGTTAAATCCAACTCTATGTCTCTAAAGACCCTTCCTTCACCATCTAAAGTTAGATAAAGATCTACTTCAATCTTCATTTATTTCCTACTTGATGCCATTGATAAAAATATATGGTAATTACAAATCTATCAAATATCTTACTAAGGCACTTGCTCTGAATTTAGTTTGTAATTATATCAAGTGTCACATAGTTAATTTAAACTGATTCTAGTCTTATTTATGGACGGTTTAGGGTTTTTTTACTTTAATGAAAAAAATCCAACTTTGATCTCATACATGCCTTAGATATGAAGGAACCTTACTTATCATCTCTCCTATGTTTTTAATAATGAAATATCTTTCATTTGTATCCTCCATACTTATGTGGAGCTTATGTGGTAGGGTTCCATGCCTTTTATGGTAATTTTCATAAATTTCATTTGAAGATTGACCATTGGTTTTCAAAAGTCCTTTTTATTTTTCTTTGAAAATCCAACTATAGGTCCTTGAATTTCATTGGTTCTTTATCTTTTACCTTATTGATTATTCCATGTGTCAAGCTTTCAAGTCCTTCAAAAACACTTCAATTAGGTCACACCATTGGATCAATTCTATTGAGGAAGAAAAAATGATTATATCATTTAGGAGATCTTATAGCTTTTGTGTTGATGTGCACTATTGGATCAAATCTAGTGAGAAAACTATCACCATTGGATCTTATAAGATGCTTACCCTTTTAATTAGTAAAAAAGACTTAGGCCAATATTTTTTTGTCTCAATATTTCCTTCATAAGAAAACTAAAAATTTCTTAAAAAAGGATTTAGAAATACCCCATTTGATTAGGCTTAATAAATTGTCTAAGTTAAATTTTATGGGTTTGATCTTGTCAAATATGTCCTCATAGATTTCAAATGATAGGAGTGAACCTGTCAAATTTAAAACAATGAAATTTATTTTGCACCATTATATTTAAAACCTTCGATCAAGAGATCACCATTAAATCCTTACTAGGGCTTGAATAATTAATTATATGCATTTCTAAAATATTTTGAGCTTGATGCACCATTGGATCAAATCCAATAAACAAGCATAAAGCATTAGATCTACAAAAGTGCATGAACTCTAAGCTAAAACTTGATTATGCATAAAATTTCCTACTAGATTTTCCCATTAATGTTTAAATTCAAACGACTAGGGTTTATTTTTTAGGAACCTTGACTTCTCTCATGTAACCTACAGTTAATAACCTTTAAGATGATTTTTAACAACATTAAAAACGTGATCAAATAACCTTTCACGTTTACTCTAGGATATAGAAGTTCTAAAAATAATCACATGGATCCCCTTTCAAAAAAAAGATGGGGGGTGTTGGTCTTAACAACACCCTCAATCTTGACCACCTAGTTAACATATATATACTTTAAGCATTAGTGTATTATATATTTGATGGATTGAAGTTTTTGTAATCATGACCTACCTAATAATATATAAGATACACTTGCATTAGGTACGACTGGGAACTGAGGGGTTATGTGTGATGGTCTGACCTATAATAGAAGCATAATATACCTAATAGATCTCTAAATATGGACACTAAAACCACTAATGACTAAATATATATGGAATACATCCCACTCTATGTAGCCCAAGTTTTGTAAAAGTGTCATTATGCACATGCTTATGATTGACCCATTATCAACCATAACATTATGAATATGATGGTGGTATATATATGATCATATGAAGAGTGCATGTAAATATGTGTCATCATCCATAATATCTTACTCTAAAAATGTGATATGTGGTCTCGGTGGCACTATAGTGTGATACATACCAATAATATTATGTAGAATGATGTGTCTCCTCTATAGCTATGTGATAAGAAACTAGTGGTGGATGAGTGTGGTATGTATAGTGAACACCTAATGTTCTCCTTAACAAATTAGTTGTATTCTTTAGGAAAGGATCATAAAATATCTTAATCACCTTTTTTATTTTTATTTTATTTTAGTACTTCTATGGGTGTTCCCACATTAATGATGTTGGCCTCATTAAGATCTTATATCTTGTGCTTTAGACTAATGAATTTATTTGTCATGTGGATTGGTGCCCTATGATATTCATAGAATTCATTTGAATCATAAATCTTTGGAATAGGATATGCCATATCATCCTTTTTAATGGGAGGGAGATATATGAAATTGTATTCCAATAATTTATGTAAAACTCATGCTGGTGAATCTGGTATATTATTAAAGAATCTATGCTGAGAAGTTGATAGAACTAATCTAGGAAAAAGATATAAAGTTGTATTGACTATGGCCTTTTAATAAAATTTTTTCTATGGTCTTTACCCTATATTGAGTTTTTTTTGTACTCTTGATATTTGAATCTAATCCATTTATGTATTTGAGTTTTCCCATTGCTAAGAACTTAACCACTCTTTCCTTAACTCTATGACACATATTGATGAATGTGTAAACTTCTTAAATAATATATATTTTTACAGTGTGTTAATAGACTCTATTGAAATATATTTTGAATCTCTCTATCTAATGTGGGTCTAGTCAATTTTGATAGTATTGTCTTGTATCATAATACACAATTGGCTATGGGCTCATTTGACTTTTGATTTAGCTAATCCACTTGTGCATATGATATGTTATCACTTATGTTGATAGAAAAGTGTGATAAGAAAATATTGGATAAAGGATTTAATTCCATCATATATTTTTTAGATAAATCATAAAATTGTTGTAGGGCATAATTATTGTGACTGTGTGGAAATAACTTTATAAGTAGCTAATCATTGGACACATAATCTAAGCATGTTGCATGAAAGGATCTAAGGTGATGATATGGGTCATGCTTTCCATCATATAATGTGATATTGGGTGCCATGAAATAATATAGAAAAGGAGTTGCCTCTATGTGATGTGCCAAAGGTGTATGCAATAGAATGTCAGAATCTAAATCATGTGATGGCTTAACTACTCCCTAATTAAGATGTAACATATTATATTATAGATTAAGAACCTCCTACATAAGGGATTGTATATTTGGCATAGAAAAACTATTCATAGGTGTTGTAGCTATCACTTATGGTTAATGACAATCTTAGGTTGTGTTATTTGAGTTGGTTGAGTGGGCCCCACTAAATGTGTAACATCATTAACTAGAGGGGTTGAAGATTGACCATTGTTTATCTTATTATTGATTTCTAATATGTATTGTAAAATATTTTCATGATCATGGGTTTATTCCTAAATTTTATCTCTGGACACCTATAATACCCCATCTTTGTTCATAATATCATTATCATTAAGTGGAGGTAGTGGATCTTGATCCTCAATGTGGACCTGATCTTATTCTTGGTTATTTTTTTAATATTCAAATGTATTATGATTAAATTATACATAATAAGGGTGTTAAATATTCATATCTAAAATTTTAATAGGTTCCTTGTCCTTTTTATAGGTTCAAATAACTATAGTTTGAATGTACTCTATAGGATTTCCACTTACTCTATCACTTCTTCTTAGGGGAAGTGAGATATATTTTTTAGATAGCATATAGAAAATAAATTGAAAGAGAGATACTATAATAGAACATATGAATTTTGAATAATTAATAATACCTAATGATAATAAGAGAAATAAAGATACAAACCCTAAGAGTATATAGGGTTAAGGTTTTTGAATCTAGGGTTTATTTTACAACAATTTAAATTAAATGTAAAATAAATTGAAACCCTAATGTAAAATGTGATTTTAATTAGCTAGGTTATATAAAAAAAATTAAAAAAAAAGAAGTATTTAGCCCCAAATTTATTTCATAATTTTTTTATAAATGCAAGCTAGGGCTTGAAACAATATTCAAAGTAAGATGGGTTCACCAAATGATTTAACCTTTTAGGGTTTTACAATGAAAATATTATGTTATATTAAAGGGGTTGAGATGTCTAAATTACTCAAATAAATATGTAATAATTAAGTAATGATTTGTTATTAACTTTGACCTTGTTTGACTATTTAAAAGTAGCAATAAATAGGGATAAATAGGGACTTAGATAAAAACTATCGCAAGTGATATAGGTTCTGAAATTTGATATCTAGATAGTATTCTATGTCATCAACAAGATTATAGTGTTTATCTCTTCGCTAGATAGTAGCACCTAATATGGATAGTAGCACCATTTTTGTGTAGTGTCCTCAATATATTATTAATGTCTCCTTTATAAGATTATTCCTATTTTTTAGGGGAACCTACACTAGTGTTTTTATATTTTGTTCATGTATTATCAAAACATGGAAATCTATGATGTGCCTAAAAAAATTGATATGATGTGTAAACCCTAATATCCTTACAAGTACGGCATGATAAATAATTTTGTGTGTTAGTAGGATGTACTAGGCATCCTAAACATCTCATTGTGTATATAGTTGCATACATACCAATACACTGAAGAGGGGTCAATCACAATGTAATTCTCCCACCTAGTGCTTGATTGAATGTGCAAGTGAATGCTAGAATGAGAGTGGCCTTAGATGACTTAAATTTTCTTGAGCTTTGAAATATTTGAAAACTAAGATTAGGTATCTTGTAGATGGTAGTATGAAGAAAGTGTGGTAGAATAAGGATCAAATGCCTTAATTTTGATCAACTTTATCTTTGGTTTGAATATATTTTGAATCTATTTCCCATATAGTGAATAGAGGTCAATTATATTTGTATTTATAGAGATCTATATATTGTGAGGGTAAGATAATATGCTTAGGCTAACCTTAGGAGGGGCCCACATTTGAAAATGTATCCATTGGGAAGAGATAAGGCTAAGGATAATAGTGCCTAGTTAGGGACACTTACACCATGTGGTTGTAGTGTCCCAAATGTGGTGCTAATGTTGACTTAGGAGACTACTAAAAAATACTAGGTTGGGATATAAGAAGATAGTCCTAAGATAATGTTTCAGCTAGCTATAGGTGATTATGGTTTGCTCAATGATTGGAAAAGTGTGTTTAAGGATCTAGGATAGGATTAGGGTTAAGATAAGAATAGGGTAACTCAAGAAACACTCTTATCATCCAATTACCACTTTTAGGTGATTATAATGGTATAATAAGGATCAATAACCTTGATTATGCATAACTTGTTCTAAGCTTGTTTGTGTATTTTGCATCTAATTTCCATCTAGTGGATAAAGGGATATAAGTAATGTATTTATAATAATATGATGCTTGTGCAGAGTTTGAAATAGGTCTAGGCCAATCCTAGGTGTCCTAGGAATTAAAACATATCCATTGTGGTTGAAATTTGGCAAAGGACACTAGTATGGTACCTTGGTCACTAGTGCATGATACTAGTGTTTAAAGAACAACACTAGTGTCCAAGTGGTATAACCTAGGGAAATAGGGGCCTAGATCCCTGAAGAAAGGTTTAGGACTGATTTTTGGATGTTTAGGGATGTGTTAGACCCATACAAAATCTAGATAAGGGTTAAAATAGGCCCTAAGATAGGTCTAGGGCTAAGCTAGGAATGGGTGGTCTCAAGTGACACTCATTTCACTCAAGTGACATGTTATATGGCTACATCCTCACTTTTATTCTATAAATACAATAATGTGAAATTAAAAGGATACAGGAAAAATAATCATACCCAGACTTACCTAAGAGGTGAAGCCCTTGAATTTGGGTCTTAGTATGTGAAGCATGCTACATTACACATCCTACAAATTAAACATGGAAGAATCAGTTCTTATTTAAGAGATATAAAAATTAGTGATAAAACTGAGTAAAAATATCAGAGAGAGAGGAAAGGAATGAATACACCTCATTGGATATGCAAACTAATGCTAAAACCTGGTGACATTCTTTGTGTTTGTGTAACTAGTGATAAAATTGGTGAATAGCCTATACTAATCTAATACATTGGTCAATCCCTATGTTTGGGTGGCTCAATAGCTCAATAATGTTTAGAATCCATCATTTAGCACCCTTGATTAGTGGATCATACATGATGAATAACTTGGAATGGATTGATGTCTTATTTAACCCTCCTATGTAGATGGCTCAAGAACTCAAGTAGGTTATGATTCCATCATTACCTACCTATGTGTAGTATATGTATTTGAAATTGGAACTATACAATGTAACTAACACTATGTATGATAGACCTAGGGAGATTTAAAAACTTTAAAATGAAAATATCCAATGGGCCTCTTAGGTACTTGATAATGAAGCTCAATGATTATATAGAAATTCTAATAACTACAAATGGAATAAGGCATAAATCTAGTGTAAAACCTAGTGCTAATGGTGTCTGAAGTATACCATATAGATAATGACATGGAGTTTTCCATTCCATCAAAGATGATCTGGTATAAAATTGATCATGTGTAAATAATGTTCCATCCACATGTCCCTAATTAATATATTTGTGCATATGGATTATAAACCAAGTTATAGCAATTAATGTCTACATATATCTAAAAATAAAATGGGAGTGATCATACCATAAATGATGGCCCTAATATAAGCAAACCGTGTATGATTTTGTGAAAAATTGAGCATAAACTAATTAAATCTAATAAATTGTGACTAAAAATATGCAAATATGGTTTGTAACTATTATTTTCTTCTATCAAATCTAGAGTTTCCTATTTCTAGGTTATCATATAATAATGTAGTTCCTTAGATAGTAACACAACATGCTTGTGTCCTACATTCAATTATAGTGTATTCTATGTTATTTTTATACAAAATGACTTTGATCTCTATCTAAATATTTTCATCTATTTTTTCTTGATTCTAATATCTATAATTATGTGCCTACATGTTAAAAACTATACTTTGAGTGCACTCAAATGGCCTGATCTTTGTGACAAAACATAATGAATTCCCCCTCTTTAGAGGAGATTTAATGTTCTTATTTGAAATGAAATATCTCCATGATATGTACTAGGCTAAAAACATATGATATCTATGTTATAATCCAATATAATGTGTATACATGACATCAAAATGTAATATAATCTAAGTATACGTTGTTAATGTATAATGTATGTAATATCTAAAATTTAAAAGGTTGTTAAGATAGATATAAAAAAGTAAGTATGTGTATGAACTACATAATTGAGAATAATATAAGTAAACCACCTATGGGATGGGGCATGATGTCCATCAAGGAACCCAAGGAGGAAGGGGAAATGAATGAGGGCACTCATGGAATTGAAAATTGGGTGTGCGACCAATAAGAAAGAGATAAGTGTCATGGATATGACACATACATAAAATCATACATACAACACACATGAGGCATTTAAATTAGACCAAGGGGACATAATAAAAGGGATATTGTAACATGTCACTACATATGAAAAAGTAATACATATAAATACATGTTCAAATATCCTCTTACATAAACAACAAACAAGGTTGGATTAGAGCAACATTCAAGGAAATGTTTAAATTTCCACAAACATAATCATGAAAGCACACACAAGGACATGGGCACATATCCAGATCATATATGAAATTAAAGGAATTGGTATATATCCATAAAATAAAGTCATATTCAAATGACCTTGAATATATGTAGAATCAAAGAGACACAATCACATCTAAACAAGGAAAGCTAAAAATGAAAGCATACATGAATATGTGGTACAAATCTATATAAGCACAAATACAAACATAATTTGAGTTTATAGTATTGCCAGTAAAAAATAATATGAGTAGTATAAGTTGATATAACTTGGTAATTGATCTATGTATAATATTCCACCAATGGGTGAACGTTTCAATTATGATTATGTGTATATTCCCTAGTGGGTAGATAGTATAAAATATGGATCTATGTGTTGGACCTTAGTCTTGTAAGAATCCATGCACACTCTAATAGAACAAATGAAGCATGTAGGTATGATAAAATATAGTATACTAAGATATATATCATATGTATTACCTAACAAGTATAAGTAATGCAAAAATGTATATGCAAGCAATCTTTATTTTGTATTTTATAAGCAATATGTGAACTTTTTTGTATTTTAAACATATTATATATATATATATATATTGTTTTTTTATTATATAATCTATTTAAAATAAATCATCAAATGAAAATATATAGAAGGAGAAAGGTAAAAGAATCAATGTACACGTACAGAGGAATATACTAATCGATGAATATCATAAGATACTCATTATCAATGTGGCTTGTATTAAATAAAGGGATAGTGATCATCGATACTATGTGATGAGGTATTTGGGATCAAAGATTCAAATGTACTAAGTGATTTATATCTAAAACTTATTGTGGATTAGGGCTCTGAATCTATGTTGCTGATTGAGCTACCATGTGAACTATGGGGTGCTTGGGGACCCATATGGTAGTAGCAAATGTAAATATAGTATATGTTGTATGCTATAGCATTAATCTCTATGGATGTGGAGGATAAATATGATCTCTATAATCCACAACATAACTCTAATGTGGGGGTATCTCTAATATAGGTCTCCTTTTGAGTGTATGTGCATGTGGTAATACTATAGGATTACAACTCACCTATGCTGGTGGATCAACTGATAGCATATATGTGCTAATAGGATTTATTTTTGGAACTATAATTAGTTATTATTGTATAATTGGTTCTAAAATAGGTAAAGGATACTCATATGGAAGGATCTCAACTATAACTACCTGTTTAACATGTATACACTTGAGACATTTATTCACAATGGATGGGATGGATTGAAAATGATGTGTCCAAGGCCTACCAAAAAAAATATCAAATGTTCTTCCACTAAGTATGTTTATGAATCTAGTGGCCACATGTGCTAACCCAAAATATAATGGTATTACTATCTCCATGATGGAAATATATACATGGCCAACTGAAGATATGAATCACTCTATTTGTCTAAGAAATATCTTTCTCTAAATAAAGCAAGTGATGTAGAAGTGTGATAGTACACATGTTTACACTTTAATATTTTTCAACAATGACACTCTAAATAGGATGATGATGAATGTATGATCATACAAGGAGCGCATGAAAATTTGTGTCATCATTGACAATCTCCTGTTATGGAGAAGTGATAAGAGTTTTATCTAGTACTATAGAATGATACTCCCTAATGCTATTATTTAAAGGGTGTGTTTCCATCATCTGAGTATGATAGGATGATTTTGGTGGTTGTGCCTCATATTTATAATGAACACTTGAATTTATTGTTACCTCATTATTTGCATTTTTTTTAAAAACATCTAAAAATATTTTAAATGTTTTTGATTCCATTTATTATGTACTAGGTGCCTCTATAGGAGTACCAACATCAATTATATTAGATTCTATAAAATCTTGCATCTTATGTCATAAGATAATGTATCTATTTTTAGCATTCCCTATTGCCCTATGATAGTCACATAATTCATTGGAATCATATATCTTTGGAAGATGACAATTTGTATCAACCTCTTTTATGGGAGGGAGAGATATGACATTGTATTCCAAGAGGTTATGTATAACCTATGTTGGACAATAAGGAAGAGTCATGAAATGTCTCCTTAGAGGAGCTAATAGGACCATTCAAGGAGGTGGATCTAAAGCTACATTTTTTAAATCTTTCTTATTCTCATTGGTATTTACCTTGCATGGGTAATTATTAAAAATACTAGTAGTTGAATCTAATCCAGATTTGTGCTTTAGTTTTCCCATGGAGAGAATCTTGACTTCTCATTATTTCATTATATGAAAATATCTCTAAATGATGGAAAATTGTTGAATATAATAGATTCATGTAATGTTGGTAACAAAATCTATTTGAATATGTCTTAGAGTTCTCTATCTACCATGGGGCTAGTCATCTTTGCTAATATAGTTTTATAGCACAATGTATATTTAAAGATTGGTTCATTAGATTTTTGTTTGAGTTGTGCCACTTGAGCATAGGAAACCTTATTGATGTTGATTAAAAAGTGTGCCAAAATCATAACTAACAATGGATTGAATGTTTTGATGGACTAATTAGGAAGATCATAGAACCATTGTAATACATAATCCTTTAAACTATGAGATAAAAACATAGTAAAAAGCCAATCACTAGACACATAGCCCAAACATGTTTCATTGAATGATCATAGATGTAGCTTTGGGTTAACCTTACCTTCATAAAAATTAATCTTGGGTTCCAAAAAAATAGATGGTAAATAAATTATTGCTATATGATGTGACAAAGGTGTATGTAAAAGAACATGAGAATCCAAGGCATGAAATGGCCTAGTAGCACCCTGATAAAGATGTAACACCTTGGCCTCTACATCATGGATCTCATCCACAAGGGATTGTAGATCTAGAGAAGAGGAATTATCCATATTATGTGTTTCTATTATTGAAGGTTTATAAGTTATAACAAGTTATACAATCAAATTTTCCCTCATAGTAAGTGAAATAATATTAGCATTTTGGGTGTAGAAGATTGACCATTATTAGATTTACAAATATATCTTACAAAAAATATAGATCTAAAAATATTGCATATTAGGATGTTGAGAAATGAAATCTTGAAAATGTATCTTATTAGCCTCATCAAATTGGCTATTGAATTTTAACATTATAAGCTGGAAGGTAGGAAAATAAAAAGTTTTATACTACAAACCTTTTAATAAATTATGTATATGAAATATCACAAAAATAGAATAATAAGGTGTATATGAGATTTTGAATTAATTACTGAGCATAGAAAATAAAAGGATACAAACCCTAAGAACATATATGGCTAGGGTTTTAATAATATTCAAAGAAATTTAAGCTGACCAAATGATTTAAATTTTAAGGGATTATGGAATGTAACCCCTAGGTTGTAAGAGGTCTTAGTATAGTAAATTAGGGTATAAAGTATGAAATAAATAGAGTCAATTATTTATAAAATAATTTATTTAATTTGATATTTCTAAAAATACCAATGAATGACAAAAAAAGTACTAAGTTATAAACTGACTAAGATAGATGATCTAAAGGCTAAAAATGGTATGGAAGCTTATATAAGTGTTGTATATAGGGCTTAAGTGTTATAAACATTATTGGATAGTAATTTTGTACCTGATACAATAGTGCACTATGTTAGTATCTTAATTTTAGTGTTACTGTCCTTTGTGTATAGACTATTTGATCTTTTGGGTGCACTTATAGTTGAGTATGATCTACCTATACTTATGTGGATGAGCCCTAATTCACTATTTATACACTATTTTGAGATAATTTAGGAGAAAAACATAAACCTACATGTATCTAGGGTATTTCAATGGAATAAGTATCAAAAGGGTGATGTTATTTAGGTAGGATGGGCATCCTCAACACTCCACTATGTTGAGAGTTACCTACATACCAATACATAAAGGAGGGATCAAGCATGATGTACTTAACCCACCTAAGTGAGTAGTGAAAGTGCAACTGAATAATAGTAGTAGTGTCATCTTGTGTGTTTTGAGTGAGGCTTGAGATTAGAAATATATGTATTCTAATCATGGGATGGCTATAGATGATTATATGCAGAAGTAGGGAAGTATAGGGATCAATAACCTTGATTGTGCTTAACTTATTCTAATTTTATTTATTTTTTTACATCTAATTTCCATCTAGTGGATAAAGCACTAAAATTCATGCATTTATACCAATATAGTTTTTTTGTGGAGTTTAAAATAGGTCTAGATTTACCCTAAGTGTCTTAGGAAATGAAAATATGTCTATTGGGGTTAAAATTTGGCAAAGGAAACAAGCACAATCCCTTGATCACTAGTGTGGGGCACTTGTATCCAAAGAATAGTGATAGTGTCTAGGTGTTATACCCTAGGGTTCTAGGGAGCTATATCCCTAGGGGAATATTTTTGATTACTTTTGTAATGTTTATGGATGGTGTAAACTCACATAAAATCTAGATAAGGGTTAAAACATGCCCTAATATATGTCTACATATAATCTAAGGATTCATTGTCTCAAGTGGCACCCATTTAACTCAAGTGACATTTTATATGACTACACATGAAAATCTTAAGACTACACATGAAAATCATGAGATAAATGTAAATAAAAAGTGGGATTCATCAATGTCTATTAAATTATTAGACAAAATTTATAGAGGTAAATTATATAGTGAGAGATTAGGTCACCAGAAAGGTAACAACTCAACTCATAATTATAAAACATATTAAGTGTATTTTTCCTAATGACCTTAAAAACCCTAATCAATATGACTAATAATCATGTATGTAAAATTAAAATTTTAGGGATATGAACACTTGGTAGGAAATAGAGTAATGCCCACACAATTTCTTCTACATGCTAAAAAGTTAAATCCTTTTTCCTCTCAACAATTTTGAACTTATGTAAGTCTGAATTATTATGTGTGATTGTAGAGAAAATGAATTAATCACTTGATCACACACTTGGGTCATATTTAAGTGGATTTTTAACTTAGTATGTCACTTATTCCTATAGAATTTATTGCCTTTGAATAATGGGTTGCTCTAGGTAATTGATTTTGGCTAATGGTTTTTATTCTTATGAAATCATAGATTCTAGATTCTTTAAAGACTCTAAAGTCTTTCCAAATATCTATTGTTACTTGCACAACATGCCCCATTTTTGAACTCAAAATGGGGAACCTCATTTTGCTATGGATTTTGGTCTTATACCTTAATGAGTTTTGGTGCTTACATGCTTAAAATAAAACTTATTGGAATATCTAAATATGAATGTGAATCATTATTTCAGCCAAGCCTAAATAAATAATAATCTTGCATAAAAAATACCTCACATAGAAATCACATATAAAGCTATATTAGTTCAAAATATCTAAATTATCATGATTCTATTATGTTTTAGTCTATTTTATGATTTTATTTTGAAACACATATATAAATCTTCCTTTTAGACTATTTTGCCTTAGTGTTATACAAAATATTTAATTATTTTAAATTTTACTACTACTTTTAATTAGAAATTTAGTCCATGTTTTCTTTAATTTGACCTAGATAAACTAAGAGTTCACTTTTTATTATCTTTTACCTTAGTTAATTTCATTAAAATGGATGAAAATTGATTTAAAATGACATTATTTTTACTAAGTTTGTGTGCCCTTTTATTATATTTTAAGTGGACTTAGCCATCTAATTTTGAAATTTCATAACCATTGGCTTTTATTTTAAATTTTATAATCAATATTTTACATTTTATTCCCCATAGGTGTTTGAATTAATCTAGGGGCCATGTGGAAACATTTCACATCTCCTAGTAACCTAGGCCCATTTGAAAAGGATTCAGACACTTTAGAAATTTTCAAGAATTTTCCTAATAGGCATCCATGTTAGGAATGCTTTGGGTGAGCAAATTAGTATGATGCTACCAAATTTCAAGATCCTAATAACTTGTTGATGTTAGCTATAACTTTATAATATAAAGTCTCTAAGAAAGTGGGTTAGTGGGATGATGTTAGGTGGCATCATCCCAATGATTTGCTAACCTAGAAATGTTCATATAAAGTAGGGATCCCAAGTAAAGTGAGGGGGATGATGGCACATGGATAAAATATCAATAATTTTTATCCTAGGGTTAGTTCATGTAGCCTAGTAGTATGTTAGAGATATAGGTAAGTGATATGATGCTACATGGTAAAATATTGCTTCACCTTGATATAGGTATTTAACATGCATATCAAGCCATCATTATGAGAATTAAAAGAGTGTGGTGCAACCACATGGTGTGACCCAATGAATTAAGGACAAGATGTAAATGTAGCCAACAAAGACACTATTTCAAATTTAATGGCCTATTTATCCATCAAAATTGTCAAAAGGCAATAATGAACAACATAGCCAATCTTATTTGATTAATCAAAATGTAGATTATTTCCACACTAAAAAATGATAAAAATGGTAAATTTCAATGTAGGGATGGGTAAAGACATTAATTAGGATATATCTTACGCATTTGGATGAAGCTTAGAGTGTTAAAAACAACTATCTACCTTAAAGAGGCATGGTTTGAACTGTATAAAATATGGGAATCTAGAAATATATATAGTTTCAACTACACAAATCATTTGCATTCCATCAATATGTCAGATATCTTGAGTTACCTCCTCAAATACATCTCCAAATAACATTCATTTCTATAACCGCCCCATTGGTGGGTGAATTTGAATTTTAACTCCTTAGGCCTATGTGCCTATATAAAAGAAGATCTTGTGATGTAATAAGGGATAGTTCCCTTGGAATAGAGTATATTAATGTGCTAGATTAACTAGTTCTCCCTAGTTAAGCAGATCAAAAATTTACTTTATCCATTTTTCTTGGTTTCTATATTAGTTTTTTGAATCAAGGTTATTTGGAAACCATGTCTATAACTCAAACGAGTATATAATGAATCTTGATTAATCCCTCTAATATAAATATGTTTATCTCATAACTTTAAATTTTGATAGACTTTGTCTAAACATGTATATGGTGACCCTGGTTTCCTCATTGTATCTACTACTTCATCTGATACACTTGCATCATCCTTAGTTGGAGTTGTGCTATGTTTAAATCAACTAAGATTGGTTTATCTAGATATTTGTTTGCACAATAACATTATGATGGTCTATATTCTAAAGTGGGATCTTTCTTCTCTTTCTTCTTACCCTTCCCTCTTTTTCTATTTTTATATGTCTATTAGACTAGATTAATTTAATATCTGTGTAACCTAATCTTAATTTTTTATATTGGTTGTTCAAATCATTGTTTGTAGCTACCATCACACTATTATATCTAAGTTTGATACATACGTGTCTGAATTAGCTACATTTTTATTATATATTTTTACATTGACTCCCTTACTCAAAAAATATACACATTTAAGAATGTATTTTGATTTATCTAAAATATTCATCGAAGACCCTTGAAATGGAATGGTCATAACAAGCCAGCTACATTATTTTGTGTACCAAGACTTGGTAACCAATATCTTGGGGAGATTTATTTGTTAAAGTATCCTTTTAAGAGAGATGTGGTTTAACAACACCTACATATTTTTGGTCATGTCTAAATACCTCTCAAGAAGATTTTGTACTGATTATCGCATACTCAACAAGGTAACAATTAAGAATAATTATCCATTACCAAGGATTGATGATTTGTTTGAAAAAATGAAATATGAAATAATATTTTATAAAATTGAATTAAAATCAATCTACCATCAACTAATAATAAATGATGAACAAATTCATAAAACATTGTTTTGAAATCGGTATGGCCACTGTGAGTTCATTATTTTTCCATTTGGATTAACCAATGCACTGGTTGTATTTATGAACATGATGAACATCATATTTAGGTATTTTATAGATAAGTTTGTACTTGTATTCTTGGATGACATCCTTATCTATTTAAAGGATGAAGTTTGGCATGATTAAAACTAAAGAGTAGTTTTATAAAGGTTGATGCAAAAAAAATTGCATGGAAGGTTGTATAAATATGCTTTTTACCAATCTAAAATACACTATTCAGGCCGCATTATTTGTAAGCAATGAATTGTTATAGATCCAAAAAAAAATGTTCTATTCATGAGTGACTTGTTCCTATTAATGTGAATAAAGTGTTATATTTTATGGGAGTAACTAGGTACTATCATCCATTTTTAGAATATTTCTCTCACCTAACCAATCCTATCATTTAATTATAATGCAAGGGTGAGAAATTTGATTGGACATCTCAAAGTGAAGAGGATTTATATAATCTTAAACTATTGTTGAAAATAGCTCCAATTTTGATTATTCCAGATTGAAATGGTAATTTTAATATTTAGGTTGATACCTCTAAGAAAGGATTTAACATTGCATCTTAACTCAAGGTTGTAAAGTGGTGTCTTATGAGTCACACAAGCTCAAGGAGCATGAAGATTATTATGCTACACATTATTTAGAGTTTTTTTCCATACTACACACTACAAAACAATATAAGCATTTCATTTTGTGAAAGTATTTAAAGGTTAACTCTGATCATTATAGCTTAGAATAATTATTTTCCCAAGATGATTTGAATTCACACTAGAAAACATGGATTGGATTTGTCAGTATTTTTGACATGGACATATCTTATGTTAAGGGAAATGAAAATCATGTTGTTGATGTACTTATTTGACACAAGTATTTTGTTACCATGTTTGTGCTACACAAAAAAATTAGAACTTTTATGTTAAAATAACAACTTATTGACAAATACTACCAAGAAGTAAATGAAAGAATAGCTGAAAAGCCTTTGAAAAAGTTTTTAATGAATTTTATAATGAGGAAGATGGATTTTTGATGCATAAAAATATAGATTTTTTACCTGAGATAGGTGACATGTAAATTCTTGTGTTAGAATTAATACATGTAGCTCCACATTTTCTCATCTGGGTGTTACCAAAATAACACATGAGATGGAAAGGCTTTAGTTTTTCCCTAGAATGTGGCATGATGTCACCAATATTTTGGTAATATAATTATAATATCAATGTTTCAAGGCTAAAAATTATCACCCCAGGGGATTATAATATCTACATGACATACTTAGTGGCAAGTGGGTTATGATCTCATCAATTTTATTATTGGGCTACTTGAGTTTCCCACCAAACACAACACTATAATGGTGGTAAAAGATTAAGTGATGAAATTTTGATAATTAATAATTGGAAATTAATGGATGATGATTTTATATTTATGGATCATTTTGTAAAAGAGGTGGTCTAATTACATGGTATTCTTGAAGTGATGATTTTTTATCGAGACAAGTTATTCATGTCAAGGTTTTGGTGAACCTTGACTGCAATATTTGGCACTTGTTTGAACTTCATTTCTTCATACCACCTACAAATAGATGGTCAAATATAAATACTCAATTAATTGGTCAAGGACATGCTATGAATGTATTTTATGGACAAAAAAATAAGTGGGAGTACTAGAGACATTGATAAAATGACCCATTTTGAATTTCTATATGGTTAAAAACATAAAACCCCAATTCATTGGGGTAGTTTGGAATATAGAGCCATTGTTGGCCCTAAATTATTATAAGATTATGATAATCAAACGGCCTTAATATACTAGAATCTAAAGGTTGCATTAGATCAACAAGAGAGTTATGTTGATAAGAGGAAAACACCTCATGAATTCCATATTTGTGATAAGGTTTTTATACATGTTAGACCAAATAAAAATTCAATCAAGTTTGAAAAAACTTCCAAACTATCTCCATACTTTGTCTAACCCTTCAACATTGTGAATACGATTATCCCCATTGCATATTAGATATATTTTCCCATTGTATATCTATAATTCATGATCTTTATAAATGTATATGATTGGAAAAATCTCTACATTATGAAAGAGGAAAGGATGCAGTTAAAACTAGTGAAAATCTTACACCACCATAATTTTATGTTACAAAATAGATATATTGATTAGGTTTTGGTATAATAGGAACAAATGAGTGAAAGAAGTCCCACTTTGGAGATTGAAAAATTGTTTAAGTATCACTATCCTTGGCTAGTTTGATTATTTGATAGGACAAATCCTCTTTAATGGGAGGAGGATGTCATGACTCGATACTATGATACATTAGGTTGCTAGTTATGAGACTTTTATAATATATGTTTTTTTTTTTTAAATTCTCATTTAGACTACGTGTTGTAGATATGATTATGATGCCAACATTATATTTTAAATTCATAGATTATTATCATATAGACGACTTATGCAATAGTGGATGATTATAAATGGTTTGCTATATCATTATTACATTTTGTATAGTTTATTTTATTTTATTTTATGTAATACTATGTTCAAATACTAATGATGCCCATTGTCATGACTGTACGAATAAATTTTATGAGCTAGGCTTAGTGGTAAACTTAAACATTTGGGTTGATCAATAAAGAGCAATGAGAATTTAATTGAAATTGATAGTTGGAATGGTTAAATGAGATCCCAATCCATTCTATCATCTTCCTTGTTCTATTTTTATCTTGATTTAATGATTTATTTTCATCATCTATTATTTATCATTGTTACATATAAGTGTTTTCTTATCTTGCATGTGCTTATATATATGACTAATTTTATGTTCATTTGTCCTAGTTGTGCCTATTCCCATATGCTTTGTGGTGTTTCCACATTCAATTCTATCAACATGTGGTCTAGTTGTGCATTGTTCAGGTATGTTGTCATTTTGGATTATTTATTTTGTTGCATATTTAACTTATATAAAAAGGCTTGTTTAATCCATGAGTAATTAAATATTTTTTACCCCTTAAGTGATCATGATGATAAAACTATAAATTAAATTAGGGTCCATTATTAATTGATCTAAGATGGTGTGAATATCATGATGGCCTATGGGAATTTTGGGCATTTTAACCTACCCTTAGGCATCATGAGAAATCTTGATCGATAGGATTTTAGGTTTTATTTATGATCATTCTTTTTTAATTTATTGGTCAACTTGTCTCCTATTTATGGGCTGGAGTGTTAGAGAAGCTTCAATATTTTGGATTGAACTATATAGATGGGATAAAATTGTATGAAAAAATGGTGGTGTAAAAAGAATAATAGCAGATTTTATTATGCAGGGCATTAATGGAAGAAAGGTAAAAATGGGGTGCACATAGAGAAAGAAGGGGGATGTTGGTTTTCCATGGTGGATGGAAACAAGGAAAAATAAAAGTAGGAATTTTCACCATTTTTCCTTATATATCATGATGCCATTTGATTCCAAGTAAGTAATGCTTTAATTTTTTTAGAATGGATGAAGGACTACAAGTAGGGATTCTTATTGGTAAAATATTAAGCTTAAAAATGTCTATTGGTTCACCATGAACTCATAATTATTAATATATGAATTGTAGTAGCCTTATAACAATTCTATAGCCATATTAGCATTTCAGGAGTTATGAAATGTATTCTAGGTATCAGGTTTGAGGCATCTTATTTTGTTTTTTTATTATTTGCCTTTTTGGGCTTGAACCTGTAGAACCATTGTAAGGATTGTTTTGGTTTAAACTATATATGGGTGAGGTATATTAAATTATAGATTATATTTATTTTTTATTTTAAATTTGGGTGGTATTTTATCTTTATTTAATTTAAAATCCTTTTTATCCATGAAGACCACTTTAAACTTGACTTTGGATGATTTGAACTTGCCTTATTGGCATGGTATTTTAGTCATTTTTTTCTATCATTAGAATGATGAGTGTTATGTTTTAATTTTTTATATTTTTATTAAAGGTGGAGATGACCATTTAAAAAAAAATTAGTAGCTACGTTCTTTCATAATAATGAGTGAAAAATTGAATGGTTGAGCATGGTATTTAGTGTTTTCGATGGTGTTTTTCTATGTAATTTTTTTTGTATTTTAGGGGTTATGGAAGATGGTGTAGTATAAATAATTTATTGACTCTTTTTTATGTTTTTTTAATATGTTTAAGTTATCTAAAATATTGGTGCAAGTTGGAAGTTATCTTCTATCTTTAATTATTGAGTTTCTTTCATTGACCAATTCTTGTTTTCACTAAATGTTGGTATTCTCTTTAAGTAAAGAATCATTGAATTTATTTTAACCAATTTAGAGTAAGTTGGTGTCATCTATATTTCATAATATGATAACAATTTGTTCACTTGTTATGTGTGTACATTTAAATGGAATAATTTGACTAGTTGTTAGTGTCTCTTTATTTAAAGGATTCATTGTCTTATTTTGTTCCTTTTATCTTGCGACTGTTATCTCATTTTAAACTAATGGATTGAATTTCATATCACATGCTCATGTTATTTGTCCAAGCCCAAATGTCTATTTATTACACCATCAAATTGATGGTTGCGGTAGTTTGGGCCACTAATGGTTGGGTTGATATGACTGGGCATGAGGATTTGCTCTTTTAAAATTAATTTTATCTTTATAATTGGATTTGAGTTGGCGGCATGTTCTTGATACATATTCTCTTATGCTTTAGTTGTAATTTTGGATGTTATTTTTAATAGTGAAGAGTTATATTCATAAATTCATTACTTTCTTATATTATAATTTACTCATTCACTACTTAATTAAATTATAATTTATTATTGTGTTGGAGAGAATTTGGTGTTAATTTGGAATGTGGAACATAGTATCATATTTGTGTTTACTTACTTTGGTATGATAATATCATGTATATTGTTATATTTTTTGCATTTAGAATAGTTGTTCTTTACAGTGTACTTTCAATAGAAATTTGTCTCATGAAGTCATTATAATATGTAATTAGTGTATTAATTTTACTCACTATGTAGTTAAAATGTGTGTGTGTGTGTGTGTGTGTGTGTGAGTGTGTGTGTGTGTGTGTGTGTGTGTGTGTGTGTGTGTGTGTGTGTGTGTGTGTGTGTGTGTGTGTGTGTGTGTGTGTGTGTGTGTGTGTGTGTGTGTGTGTGTGTGTGTGTGTGTGTGTGTGTGTGTGTGTGTGTGTGTGTGTGTGTGTGTGTGTGTGTGTGTGTGTGTGTGTGTGTGTGTGTAAGTATATGATATAATCACTAAATATATTAATACTAAGTTCTAAATACTCCAAGAGGATGTAAAGTTAACTTAGTGAGTGATTATTCAATTATTGTAAATTTCTTATTTTTATATGGTCTAGCTAACATCTAGAATGATAATGTTAATATGGATAAATACAAATGGTTCAAATGAAATACATAATGTTAGTCTTGAGTGATTTATTGATTAAATCTATTCTTATAGATATTTATTTTACATTTAAAAATTTGGATATATAATGCTAATATGGATAATTACAAATGGTTCAAATGAAATACATAATGTTAGTCTTGAGTGATTTATTGATTAAATCTATTCGTATAGATATTTATTTTACATTTAAAAATTTGGATATCTAACTTGACTTGTTGGAAGTTAAAAGCTATTAATATTAATTGCATTATTGCTCATACAGTTCTTGTTATAAATATTGCTATGGAACTTAATGTATAATCAAATAAATCAATACCTTTAGCTCTATTTCAATGTAATTTCTCTTAAATTTATTTCATTTTGTAAAGGGACTGCATTAAGGCTTGTGCTTGGTTCTCTAAAATCTTAACATAGAACTTGCAAGTAAGATGAAAATTTAATACTTATTGTAGTTCCTTGACTTATTATGTTAATTTATCAATTATGATTATAGTTTGGTTTCTATAAATTCTAAATGAATGATTAATAATTTTTTGGAATGAATATTTGATTCTATTATGGATTAAAAAGTTACGTTTCAATACAACGTTGTTATTCTAAATGGATGATTAGCATTTCAGCCAAGTGGCTCACTATATGGTAACATTAACATTAGGATTATGTTATTTGCAAACATAATAGTGATACTATTACTTTATGTTTTATTTTTGGTTAAATTTAAATCTTTTTCACTAAGCATAATGATCTAAATTAGGCCTCATTCTAAGTATATCTTACTACAGTTGCATTATCTCAGCATTAAGATAGTCAAAAAAGTAAATGAGTGTTTGAAAGTTTTTATATACTTATATCATTTTATTAGAGAATAATTGTTAAATTTTTATTTAGTATGAAGTCACTAAAAAGGTGTATGTATATGAAAAAAGGTATATTTTATCTTGCATCAACATTAAATCATATTTTTGGTGTATTAATTTCTATTGCTATGTAATAAAGCAATTAGAAGATATTAAGTTATGAATCTATCTAACTAGGGTGATTATTTAATTCAAACCAAGTTAAGGAAATGAAAGTACACAATATTTTTTAAATATTTTAATTTAAATAAACTAAACATTGTTGTTAAGACATATGATTTAATCTCAAATTGATCTTGATATCTTCATGTTTAATAACCATGAAATTATTTAAAAAAATCAAGGGACACGTATGCAAAAAATAGAGATAAGATCTTTATTTATTGACCTATAAGATGGTTGAGACTATTGAATATGATATTAAAATTAATATTTTTACTAATTGTTTACAAGGATGTGATGGCCTCTTATGGGGTATTATCCATCTTCGATGAAGACAAGTATGACTTGTATAAATTTAGAGTGTTATAGTGATTTTTTGCAATGAATGTCATGGATTTAGTTGTAGTGATTCCTAATATAAAGATCATTGTCAAATTGATCTACTAGGATAGCAAGGAATCTAGATTGTCCTCGCATGAAGCTTAAAATTTTTCAAATTATTTTAAAATCTTATATTATATTGCTTTTTGAAATAGTTTTTTAATTTCTTGGTTTCTAATCTAAGAATAACTCTAAATCCTCATCTTAGAAAGATTAGTATGATTATTCTTCTATTGAAATTTAGGAAATTTTTGTTTAAAAATATTGTGTAATTATGGTGTTCAAATCACATACTCAACTTAATGTTATCTAGTTAATATCAAAATTCACTAATTTCTATTTCTTGAGTTACTAATATTGTGTATAAGGATTGATATGGAATATTATTATCATGTTATTAGTGTCACAATTGGGAATATAATTTCTAATCATTCCAACCATTAATTGGACTCAATAGGGAGATATATATGCATAAATAGGGTTTAAAACCCTTAGATTACCTTATCAATAAAATAACCTAATGATATAGAGTTCAAAATTTGTTAATGTGGACCTGCACACTAATGCACCCTAAATTGTATGCTTTCTAACAAAAATAATATTTACTTATAGAACACTATAAAGGTGGATATCCCTACTTAATATTATATAATGACATAATCATATTATTGGTTATTTTATAAATATGTGTAAATTAGAAAGGATGCATTCATGCATTAGGAAGTGTGTAGCGGTCTCTACATGCCCTACACATAATTATGTTCATACTAAATACAAATAATTATAATAATAATAATTTTTTATTCATTATTTGGGGTTGTTTCATAAGTAGATATTAACAATGAGTAAGATGAGATATTGGAATACTCTTTATTTTAGGAGGTGGAACAATATATCCAACTACAAAATATGGATTTTTGGGGATACTAAGTCTAATGGGGTTTTTGGAAATTATCCAAAAAGTTAGAGTAGGCCAAAAAAATTGGATGGTTTATTGGTTAGTGGAAATTGGAGATGAAGATATTTGTGGAATTTTTGTTACTCATCCATGTCTATTTTATACTTATGTGATACCCAAAGTGTATTTCAAAAGGAGTGGCAAATGATGTTTATGGGGGAGGAAAACTTGAGCCAACTAAGGAAATAAAGACCATAAGATAGATAGAAACATTAGGGAGATTATAAATAATAGGGAAAACCAAGGAAACTTCAATAGGTACATGACTAATTAATGAATTAAGTTCCTATGAGGTAGGCATGGTTGTAGTATGGGTTATTAGTTCTAGGGACAAATATGCCTGATAGGAGAGTTATCATGGGACTCAAAGTCCCTTGGTATAAAAGTTTTAGGAAAATGGATAGATTGATTTACATGGGTAATTTATTGATTTTGAGAAGTATTAGCTAATGAATTTGGAGGGTTAGCCAATAGAATCCATTCAAATATTATATATTTAAACCTACTTTCTATCTTTAGTGTGTATTATAATGGAATGTGTTGATTAGGTCTTTCTTCCAAGACTTACTTTCTTGATTATTTTTTGTTCAATAACCTTATAGCTCTCAACTTCCTAATTAATTCATTATCATCGATTGAGTTCAAGAATAACTTATCGTCATCATGAGGATCATGGTGATAAGTAATATTAATCTTTTCCCTTAATTATTTTATATGCATTTTAAATTTAACCTTGGGATTTTATTATCTATCATCATGGAAATGTAAGGTACTAGTGTATGAACTATGAGTTAGCATGGGTGGTATTGTAGTGATATTACTGTACTCATGGTGAGTACTGATGAGTGATAGATATGGGTTAGGCATCTATCTCATATAGATATAGTGACCTACCACACCATTGACATACTGGTATAAGATATCTTATTATTTTAGTTTATCATTCATATAATAGGTTAGTTTAAAGGGATTAGTTTGAATCCATTAGATTCAAATTATAGTGAAATGTTGATAACACTGATAAACCCTAATGGCTATAATTAAATCTCCAATTTCATCAAAACTATTAAGAATCTACTATTCATTGATGATGAATTATATTTTAAGGTATAAATTATATAAAATGTCTTCAATGTGAGATTTGAAATGATGGATATAATGTTTGGAGTAAAATAGATACATTAGGCGACTAAATGGTGTCCACTAAGGAAAATAAAGGTACTTAAACGGAAAACCATCACAATAATCAATAATATATAAGACATCATATAATAACTAACTCTTTTTCCTAATCTCATCACTTTTTGAGCTAATTTAAACATTATGATCCTTCCCAGAGCTAGATTCTAATTATTATCAATGATTAAACCAAGGATGGGCACTTAAAACATATGAAAATACACAATGTCATTAACCCCAAATAGTATCTTGAGTAATAACATTCCAAACCTGACTCCTCAAAATGTTGTAATTGTGTAGGAGTCTATGTATTCCTATTTTACCCAATATTTTGTTTGTTTATTCCAATCCTATAGGGTTTCCCTAATATCATTGGTATCCATCAATTCTAATGTAGTGTCCCTATTTTATGGGATGTCTAAGTCTAAGAGATTATATTATTTCTTTAAGTCTATTATTTAACTTAATTAAAATATATACTTCCCTTTTTTGATATAAAATAAATCATTCCTATATGTCAAATTCATAAAGGGTTTGTAAGATAGGTCACCACAAGGAAATACCTTAAGTTTGGAAATGACCTTGTGGAGCCCTAATTTCCTAGTTGTTATCAAGTCTTATAAGAATTAAATATCCTCTTGTGTCACATAATCATTATATATTACCTTTTTAATGTATTCCACCACTTTTAATACCTCATTGTAGTGTTTTAATCTCACTCTACCTTGTATGAATGTCATATCCTTGAAATCCTTTGCATGTTTTGAGGTGGATGTGTCATAACCCCAAGTTTCCATAAAATTTGAAATATGCAAGAACATATATTATGATATAGCTATAAATTTATTGTCTAATGTAAATAATTACAAAATAAAACAAGTCTATTTTATTAACTAGATTAAATCAAGTTCATACAATGATCATCCAAAACATCAATAGTGATGTGAGGTAATTCACATGGATTATTTCTATACAAATTTTGAAATCAATGTCAGTGACATGTTTTTAACCCTTTAATTTTTTTCTCATGTATTACTAGTCTTCAAAACCCACTACAAAATTAATGTATACAACATTTAATAAAAATTACATCTTTGCATCAACCACATATGATTCATTGTATAATTATAGGGAAGGAATAATTGATTTACCACTCCACAATAAACATATGCATCTGAGGCACCATTATCATACTAATAGGATCCTTGAGACTTAAATATAAACATTCATCCAAATCATTCAATGAATTTACACACCCATGTTAAGATTCAAAGCCCATTATAGAATAAATATGAGTGGAACCCATATATATTCATGTTCAACATGATAATATGGTTTCCATTCATATATCTCATATAATTTTCCCATTCCATGCTATTTAAAGATGATCATATACAACAACCATTAAAAAATTACTCTAATCCAACACATGGATCTAGTTATTTTTAAATAATATCAAGCATACATGTAGCTATAACCTAGCCTCACGACCATTTCTACTCCAAGAAAAACCCTTAGAGATTGGTTCATGATTAACATGATAGTATAGGATCCTTTCTTTCTTTATTATCTATAGTTATATTGGCATGTAATGAATAATAATTATAAACATAATAATCTCTTAAGTAATTTACACCAACTTTCTATTATTTCCACTTAAGACATTTACCCCCATATATATATGAAGTAGATTTACCCCAGACAAATATCTAGGTTATTTATTTAACATGCATATATATTTATTTATATTTATGTCCCCACATATTTATACCTAAAAATATATGTTTTAATATCCAATTTAAATAACTTAAGTTTGGATTTAATACAAATGTAGTTTTGACTTTGCATGCATTAATCTTTACAAAAACTTTGAAAATCACTTCTAATCGCATTAGGTTCTCTACAAAATTACACTTCACATCTTAATTATGCACACTAACTTTCATAATAGTAGATATAGACTTTAATTACAATGAAAAGTATTTAAACCTTTTAAATTATTTAAATGAACAAAATTTAAAGATAATAGTTGATCACATAGATGGATGACATTTTCTTTAATAATTTCAAAATGATTTAGGTCACATAATTTAACTCTCATCAAGAATTTATGTAGATTATATGCATAGTGACACATGTGTGTGTGTGGGTTTGTGTAAATATATGCACACACATATACACACACACACACACACACACACACACACACACACACACACACACACACACACACACACACACACACACACACGTGTGTGTGTGTGTGTGTGTGTGTGTGTGTGTGTGTGTGTGTGTGTATATATATATATACATACATACATACATATACACACATGTGTGTGTCTATATATATGTGTGTGTATGTATATATACATATACATACATACATATACATATACATACATACATACATATATATATATATATCCAATATGATATAAATATATATGTCAAAGTATATATTATGAAATACACACACACACACATGTATCTATGTGTGTGTGTGTGTGTATGACTCACTTTTATTGTCTTTTTTAAATAATTAAATGCATACATGAGAATATATAATTATGTTTACATAATCTTGAAAAATTAATTCCAAACTAATAATTTTTTGGGACTATTACCAACCTTTTAGATATTATATACCGATACATTATAGCACACATAATAAATATAATTTACCAGAACTTGAAAACCTTAAATTATTTTATTCCACTACCACAATGGCTTCAAGATCTAGTTTTTTGGTAGTATTATACTTGATATTTTTTATACACCAATATTCACTAGCACACAAATATATTGAAACAAAAAATATTGACTCATTATAGATACATAATAGAATTACCAAACTAAAATTAGATTGATGCAAAGTTAGTGTCAAACTCTTAAAATGTGTATGATGTAACAATTTTGACTCATTCATGACCTCCATGATGATAAGGAATATTATTATGAAGCATTATTGGTTCATGGAATTAGTTGTAATCAATTTGTGGTTATAAGAAACACATTTATTTCAACCAATACATGGAAAATAATATGAATCAATTATCATCATGTTAATAGTAGTGTGTAATATAAATTGTAGTGACTACTTCAAATACCCATAGGATTTATACAAATTTCATTCAGAATTAAACAAGTATCATGCATAAATATATCAGACTAATGAAAATTAATACAACTACTTGTAACCACTGTTAAAATACACACACTTATAATGGCAATAACCCAATCATGTTCCCATTCCACATGAATACCATTTATACATTGTTAGGACATAAGAATTATGCATTAGTGAAATAGAAAGTCACCTAATTGACTTAGTTGTAAGTAGATATTCAAATTTTCATGCCATAAGCTTCATAAAAAAACACAACATAATATCATCATTCCTTATGAATTGACACAATTTTTTATTATAAAAATCAATACATAATAACATCATTAATGGATATAGAAGTGATCTACATCTCCATGGATCATATATAGGTCACCGTATTCCCTTATTATATGAAATTATCAAAGGATATTCAATTTAGATTATAAAAAGTGTAATGAATAATCTGTAACCTATTATTTACCCATAATTAAGGAACATTGATATTATGGAAATTTTTGTATATGCATAATATCCGTCAACTATATTTTTAACAAAAATAAAATGATGACACCATTGAATACAAACTTTACGATTACATTTTATAGAATATAACCCATACCCTGTAAACTTTGTATTCATAACTGAATACATTAACCACATAATATTTTACATAATACAAATTAATTCATGTAACCATTCTATAACCATCAAAATTTGAGTACATTGTTTATCTCAAATAGTATAAACTATACCCTATAGCATTTTTGATGTATAGAAAATAAATTTATCTGATTTTGAATGTAATCCTACTATATTTACAATCATGCACCATACAATGAACATAATATTCCATGAAAGTTTCTCCAAATTGAATAAATATTTGCCCAAACATGTAATATTCACTTTTGTCAACATTCCTTCTAGTATATAAAATATTACACACATAAGTTTCCCATGGAGAAGATATTTCAACCAAATACACCCACATGCTCAAGATAAGCCCAACCATAAATATGTTCCCCTATTTACCTCAACATTTATTTGGATATGGAAAAAATAACCTAGTCACAAAAATACAACACTTAGTTGACCATAATAGTGATGCAAGAATGACCAAAAACCTAGGGTCTTAAGACACAACTAACATTACTAAAAAATAATCCTAAAATTAGTTTTTATGAAAACAACAATCATTTCCAAAAAATTAGAAATAAAATACCCAAAACCGTGATTACACCCAAAATAAGAAAAAAACATAAAATCATGTCAAATATTTAAGTAACTAAGCAAGTCAACCTTTGCATTACATCCTTTTCAATGACTCATTTCTATATATGGGAGAGTATCCTAAATTATCTAACTCTATTGGGTATCCTCAACAATTTCAATTTACAATAAATTTGAAGTCTATTTAGGAAAAACTATTCCAAAATGCAAACATTATTCATATTAGTGAATTCATGCACTCATTACAATATTCCACCTAAAAACAAGACACTTATTTTCTCAACAAAATATTATACCAATAAGGGTTTATGGAATTCATGAGCCTCTTTTTCTTTCCTTTCTTTTTTTTCTTCATTGTTACTTCTTTCTCCTTCATTTTCTACCAACCTATTTATCCACCATTGGTAGTGATAATTCCATTTGGTATAACTTTGAGTTTTATCAAGTGTAACTCTCACTCTATTCTTCCCAAGAATCATGCATGACATAAGATCGATATACTACCCATGAATATAATAGATTTTCCACTCAAAAAATCCACCTCTATGTGCATTCTTCCCAATATTCATGTAGGTTACCATGTAATAATCAAGAGACTCCAAAATGATATATAAATCCTAATCATCACTTATCAAAGATAACCAACTCACTCAAAGTTGGGTAACTCAAATCCTCTTGATAACTATACCATCAACCAAAGTTAATAGGTTAGGTTTTGATGTAACATTAAAAACTTTAAACACCATTCCCTCAACCTAAGTATTATGACTTATGGTTCTATATTTAAACATGGCCCTATTAAGTGTAAGTCCTAGTCCCTTGTGGAATATACTATCACACACTATGCTCATTAGTTTATATCAAAACTAGATGAATAAAACCATTACCACTATTCTATAATGGGCTTTGTAATCATGTTGTTGATCTTCCACTCTTGGTATCTTATTATAGCTTTAGTATACATCCCTAAACCAATATTTTAAATGAGGATTCCATAACTCATCTAAGATCTCATGACATGTGAGTGGCATCTATTTTTTTAAGTGCATTATCAATTTTTTTATGAATCACATTCATATTGAATTCAAAAAATAAATCACAACACAAAAACTAGATAACTAACCATTGAACAAACTAAATAACATAATTATGAAATAAAATGACCAAGACAAAGGATAGAGTTGGGTTTTGGGCACTACTGCATCACCATTTTGATTTACCTATGTAAAAGTTATTTATCATTGAGCACATAAATTTTAACTCCAATGTACACTTATCTATTACATGCCTATGATCAACCCATGCATACATCAACAATATTTTATCATAATCAATAATAACAAAGAATATCATAAGATAATTTAAGAAATTTCATGAATGATTACAATTTAATTTAAACTAATAAATACTATTCATAAAATAAAATATTATCTATAATAAATGTCCATAGAACATAATAATATCAAAATAGTTTTGATTATTAGTGAAAGACAATGTGATAGGTAGGTGTGGTCATGGCATGATGAATCTTCCACCATGGTATATGTTAAAATATATAATACAATTAATAAATCTTTAATGAATATTGTTTAAGGTATCCTTATCACCTAATAATATGATGCCTTGTAGTCTACGTTATGATAAAAAAGGAGAATGAATTTTGCTCAGTGCATATATTAGGGATTTTAAAACAAATTTTAAAATAATGGTGATTGGAATTCATAAGTGTGTATATTAAATCTGAGTTAATGGACTATTCAAATTATCCACCTTTATACTTTTAATTTGATTAAAAAAAATACATGATTTAAATTTAAATATTTTTATTATAATCTGATATGTCCATGTGTCTTCATCCAAAGGGTCCCAAGATCTATCACAGTATGGTGGTTTAATTTTTTTATTATGATGATTGTTTTAAGCATTTGACCCTGTTTTCCATCTTAGAATTAAAGGAGATACTACGTCCTAATATGTGTTCTTGTCTATTGAGGTGGAGCCATGAAGTTCCCAATGTTATCCCATGTCAAATATAATTTCCCTTGGCATATAAACATTTAGGTGTATACATAAGACATATGTCATGAATTAACAAGGTGAGGCCTCATTTGTTGTACCACTTTAATTCCATTGTGGGTGATATTGGATACTAGATGGCATCCTTTGATAAGTTGAGGTGTATCAAGATCATACAACTCTTTTTTTATTAAAAAAATTCAATATTATAGACCTGACATATGGCTAAAATTGGCTAGGTGGTGTTTCTTACACAATACAATCCCACTACCATTGCATAATAATGTACATCATGGTACCCTGGGAGTGCATATAGATAGGTGGAAATTTTGGGTTGCATGAAGATTTCTATAACATGTCATTGTTTTAGAACCATAGGAACATGAGGCCTACTGAGTGCACAAAACATTCAATTAGTTAAATCATCATATAAAAATAACAATCTTACCTACAAGATCTACATTGTAGGGGTAGGGTTCATGAGATCGTAGAAGCACAAATCTTAGCACCCTATGAGTGTAAGACCTACCACACCATCTCCAAATTTTGATAATCAAATATTAGTACCTCAAAATAATAATTATGAAATTTAAATAACATAAGAGGGACTAACTTAACATAAAATATAATCCCAAAAATTATTATAATAATACATCAATCTAAAAATGTTCAGATAGATACACAAGGGTCAAGGTCCATTTAGAATTAACTATTTGAATTGATCCTTAATTTGAGATAAAAACACATGAATTTAAGGGTTTGAAATTAAGTTCCTCACAAATCTTGTAGAGACACAAGGTCCCCATATTTCTTAAATGGGAAAGGGGTATGTTGGTCACAACAAAACATTTATTTTTTATGAAAAAATAATTATATTTGGTATGTATTATTTATCTATGACATAAAATCATCACTTTGGTATAATTAATTCATAATATATCCTATTTGAATTACATAACTCTTCATTTTATTACATTCATTATTTTTAACTAGGTTATTTAAGGATAGAATTTCTATAAACATAGATTAGGTGCAATAAAAAAATTCTTGTACTCTTTCAATGAGTATAATTTCCATTCAAAAATGTTATTCCTTATCATACATGACATAGTTTACATTTATAATTGTACCATATTTATCGCCATATAAAAATACTCACATCATACATCCATTTATTTTCCTTTCATTCCTCTCCCATATTCCCATATTTAAACATAATATTAATCAAATGATTAATATTATGTTTAAATATGATAAAATTTTATTGATATTATTACATGATCAATTAAAAAATGGGCATGCTCAAATTCATAAGCACTAGTTGAGATACAAGCTAACAAGTGTTTAAAATATTAGAGGAAAAAAATTAAAAAATAAATATAAATAAAATCCCAAACAAAAAAAAACTACTATAAAGGATATTAATCATTATTTTTTCAATTGTACATCTATGTGAGATAGTGTGGAATTATTTTCTATTTTTTATTTTTCATTTCTATGAATCTACATCTAATTTTTGAGGTCGACATGCCTTGAATGAGGTTTAAGTCTAAATTGATAGTAACTCTGACAAGTTAAAAAACATTAATATAATAAATTTATAGTGTTTTAGGTGGACATAATTTTTATTAAATATTAATTTACTAATAATACATCCATTTATTACTTTGGTTTGAATATTCATTTTTTCATATGTATTCATTGAACAATCACTTGTATCATTATCATTTTATATGACTCAATATTCCATTGTGTTACCTTGTCTACATGGTTCTCGAGATTCATGATACATCACTCATGTAGATATTTTTTAATCATTTATTTATTTTCATTCCCTTATGTATTACCATACCTACTTATTTTCACTAAAAAAAAACCTTGTGGCATCATTGAATGATAGTTTGTTCAAAATTTATGTTCATGGAGAGAAATTTCCTTAGAAAAAATGCAATGTAAAAAACCCTTTAGTTCATCATTAAACTAGTGTTTATTCCCATTTATAGTGGGAAAATTCATAATAAAAAACATGGATGTTATATTCTAATATTTTTATATGGTGTGATTTTGAGTTTAATTTTGGAGTCAATGACATAATGTTTGGATGCAAGACATTGTGTGTGTTTATCATCCTTCCAAATTTCTCTTGAATAGTGTCATTGTGAGAGCAATGACATCATTTTTGGGGGAAATTTTTTCATGTGTTTATCATTCTTATTTTATTAACACTATGGATCTAATTTTGATTGCCAATTTTTATTTCCACCCATGGATGATGAATGGGTTTTAGGATGGAGGATGATGAGTTTCCAACAATAGTATTAGAAAATAACAATATAAATTGATGACACATTTTATTATTTTTATGAAAATAGGCCTAGAATCTACATTTACTAATATTAAAAAACTTATTATATAGTATTATGTCAAAAAATTTGTCATATAATTCCTATATTAATTTTGAAGTGAAATTTGTCAACACCACTTTTTATGAATATTGGCTAATAGTCCATCTGCTTCACATAAGTACCAATATGTGAAGTAGAGTAAAATTATACAGGGTTCATAATGACGATGAATTAAATTTGAATTTTATATTGTATATTTAGAAAAAACATAGGAAAAAAGTAAGAAAAATAATTAAAAATGAGAAAACAAGAAGAAAAAAATGCATTAGATTGAAAACTAGAAATGGTAGTTTAATGAAGAACCAAGTTAAAAAAATTGTAATGGGTGGCTTAGTGATGTAGGTAAAAATAATAATGAACACATTTGAATACAATGGGTTTGTATTCAAAACCTTTTTAGTGAATTAAATGCATATTTAGGTATCATAAAAAGTTTTCATGATATTTGTGTTGCTAAATAGACCAAAAATAGGGTTAGGTGGGGTAAGCTTGTGATTTAAACAAATCTATATATGTTAGCATCATCATAATAATAAAAGTTATTATTTCATATTTTTCACATATGACACTATATGACATCATTATCCAGTTTATGGATGTTTCATAAAATATGAAATTACATATATCATATAAGAATAAATTATAATAAAGGATAATAAGATAAATTTATAATTATAACAATATTATAACATGGTTTGGAAACTATTATATGCTACCATAACCACTGCAAAAATTCTTCATCCATTATCATCATAAGTTTTCATAGCCACCACAATAGGCTATTGTAGTACTTATTAAAAATTATGCATCAGACTTCAATTTATAGCTAGTTTAGTTCTCCTTATGGGAAAGAGTATAGCTTAGGATTATCTAAATTAAAATGGCCTTATTTAATTTGATAAATTTAAATTTTGGGGTTCGTAACTATTTAAATAGATAAATCATGGTTTTAAAATTGATGCTACATGAGCATTTGAAAATTTTAAAGTCTTATTTTATATTAAATATCTAATCCATTCCCATTAAAAGCCTTTTAATATAAGGGAAGAAGCTATGTGAGAATTTAAAAGACACTAATATCATTTTTATATTTAAATGGAGGATCCTCTAGTTTTTTGAAATATATATGCAAGTGGATAAAGTCAACAACAAGTAGGCCAAGTACCACAAAATATATATAAAAAAACATGGGAAAATACAAAAATAATATTTCTTGAGCTAGTACAAGCTATATTAGGTTAAAGTTATATTTGTCATTAAATTATCCTCCACTTGATTGTGGACCATTGAATATTGATACATTTTTTATATCTTCTCTTATATATTATTCTATATTATGCAAATTTTTCATTAGAGAATTAATATAAGGTTTCCTATATTTCCAATTCACTTTAATTTTAATTCAAATATTAACCTTTAATTTTATATTTTCTTTTTAATATCTAGGACCCAATTTTGAAGTGTAATATAATTGTGCATATCATATGTAAGTAATAAAAAATATCATGGAAATTTATTATCTTTCCCTCCATTTTTTGTTAATGGTAAAAGTCAGACTATTTAAAAAAGACCCAACCTTATATAATAAATAAACAGAAAAGTCCTAGCTAGGTAGAGTATAGAATAAGAACTACTCATAACAATAAAATAATTAGAACATGACACACAAATTATAGACTACTATAAAAACCAATTGGAATTAATTATATATCATTAGTACTCTTTATTATTTCCAAATGCATCTTCCCAAGTGACAAACATCCTCTTCCAAGCTCTTTCCATGATTGGATCCTATTTTGGACTTGTATCTAACTCTTCATCTATCTCCACTGCCTTATCTCTTTCTTAAACTTGTTGGTGACTCTAACCTCTTTCATCCTCCCATGCATTAGTACAATGGTGTCCATGCTAGTAATGGAATTATACATTTCCACATTAATAAGTCTCACCAAAATACTCAATTTTATTTTAGCATTTCATTAAATTTTTCCAAATTAATAAATTTATCCATCATTAGTTTGATTTAGATCATCACCTCATCCATATCTATGTTAGCCAATAATCACATGTTTTCTCTTAGGTGTTCATTATCTTTCTCCAAACTACAAACTTCATCTTTCAACTAATTGACCTATGATAAAAACTCACTCATGTCTTCCAATGTATATGTAACATCTTTCATCATATTATTATTCTTGTAAAATCATCTACGAATGTCATTTTGAAATCTAAGATCTTCATCTATTTATTTAAATTAGTTTTGATGTTTTATCTCCTCTGAAAAAACATCATATTCAATATCAAATTTGATCTTACCTCTAATATTTTCATTCTTGTGCATCTTAGGATTTTTTTTTTTTTTGGATTTTAGAAGTCACAAACTAGTTACTAATTTTTTAATCCAACCTTCTAACTCCTCATGTATATCCTTAATAGTCTCCCCATATTATTCTTGTCTATATCCTTCTCTTCCTCCCTAAATAACTAATTAGTTTAAACCACACATCTACAAATCCATTTCATCCTGACTTTATCTAGATTACATTTACTCTCTACCTTAAGAAAACAAATAGGTATGATATTAATAGATTTGTAGTAATATATAAAAAAAAAAAATAACCTAATAGAGTGGTTTCTTTTTCATGCCTCTTTTCATATCATTATTTAACCCTAAAATTAAATCTAGATTGGGGTTATCTATATTTATTAAAGGGGTATATATAAATGAAATGGCACAAGGGTAATAATCATATCTATAGTAGGCCAATTAGATGCTAGACTTAGATATAAGCATATAATAAATTTATTATTTTGAGATAGTTTAAATATGGAAAGTAAAACTATGCTAAATATTTAATTGACAAAAAAGTGTTCTAATTAACTTATTTTTAT